>JACGCM010000201.1:0-431790 GCA_014058105.1 Kingdonia uniflora | reverse complement strand
CTCTATATATTTATCATTTAGGTATATGATTTGCACGTTTTAATTTTTTTTTTGCCTCAACCAACCATTTTATTGTCGTGTTCTTTAATATCTGATGAATTATAGAAAAAAATGTTGTTTATACAGGGTTTTGATGTTTGTTATGGGAGAAACTATACATTGTGTGGTCAAATTAGATGGTTAGCCAAACAGAAGTGAGATTGTGAAGTTAAAATTATGATTTTAAGTAGATAGTTCTAACCTTGCAGCAAAACCGGAGGCGGGCGTGGCGAAGTGTTTTCAATTTCAACCTCTAAATTTATTACCTCTCGTCTCGCCTCGTCTACACCCAAAAAAAAAAAACATGTCTATTAGAAGTTGGGTTGGGTATTCTGGTTTGGATTGTGGACTGGTGTTGTGGTCAAATTTTAACTGGGTGGGTTTAATTTTTTTTTTGGGCTATAAGCATATTTGTTTTCTTCTTTGGCCTCTGTTTTTGCCCTGTGGACGTTCGCAAACTATAGTGCACCCCATGGCAGGGCTGTTAATGATTGCGGGCAAAATGATCAATACACACATAATATTTAATGTTGAGAAATCAATCAATCTATCTTAAACCCCACACAACTAGTAATATCACCAAGTATATGAGAAGAAAGAAAGAGCTTTATCTATCTATCTGATACTCTTCAAGTGATTCCTTATAGTGTTCACGGTTCGCCGTTCATTTTTTGTGTCCCCACATCCATAATAATGTGACAGTAAATTTGGTTTGGTTAGGTCTCTCTTGTTTACTACAACGGTTACGAAAGCACAAATTGTTTGGTGGAGCAGCAATTTTACAATTAATTACCTCAAGTTTAGAGTTAGTACAAATCACATAAATACCATGATATCTGGTTGTTATTCTGCTGTCTTTGTAACTGGAGGAAAATACCCCTAAACTCTTTGCGGGTTGAATAAACGAAAGGGGTACTTCTCCTTTCTTCTAATTAGTTCTTCTATTGCTTTATATCTATGTCTTTTTCTCTCTCATCTATCTATACTATTAAGCGATTGGTCTCTTAGTATTCGTGGTTCGCCGTCTCCATCATTCAATATATTGTGGCACCCTTTAATTTAAGGGTTTTTCTAAAATAACCTCAAGCTCTCAACAGTTGCAAACTCTTCTCAATAGTTGCGATTCTCTGTAATATCTCTCTTTCTTGGGTTGGTTTTAGAATTTTTGATCTTCATCTCAAGTTTAAGAACACAGCTAGAAGAAGGTCTTTTTTTTTCTCATCTCTCTCTCATAACTGATGGTATCCTAATTACTGATGGTTTCTACTCTGTTTTTCATATTTCCCTCATCAAACACTCAAATTTAGTGATTCTTCTCTATAAATGCAACTTCTCCGCCATTATAATCAGTCTTTACAAGGTTTTTGCGATTGATGAAACTCGATTTACAGGAAAAAATGATACCTACTCTTTTTCCAATAGTTACGATTCTCTGCAATTATATATATATCCGGGGACAACAATTTTTACAACTTTTTTGACAACATTTTCCAAAACATAGTTTTAGGTTGAACCAAGTCTTGATTTTTGGTGAACATGATCTAATAAGCATATAGATCATCTTCAACAAAATGATGAATTTTTTATTCTTCATACACCTCCGACAATGAATTGTAATTTTTGATTGATGTGAGCCGTCCATTATGTCAAACCATTTGATGGTCTTAAAGCATTCTGAAAAGTTTGGGTAGGGATGATCTGTTGCTAATGAGATTATGCTCACCAAAAATGAAGTCTTGATTCTACCTATATGTGTGTTTTGAATATTGTTGTAAGAATTATTGTTTAAAATTGTTGTCCCGGATCCCGAATATATATATATATATCATAACTGATGGTATTCCTAATTACTGATGGTTCTCTCTATTTTTCAGATTTTCCCTCATCAAACACTTAGATTTAGTGATTCCCTTTCTGTAAATGCTAACTTTTCCATCATTAATCAATCTTTTACAAGGTTTTTGCGATTGATGAAACTCGATTTACATAAAAATGATATCTACTTTCAGAGGCCTCGTTTATATTGTTTTTAATTGCTTATTATTGATTTAATCACAGGTTGTAGATTTATATTTTTAATTGTTTGATTCAGATATTGGAAAACCATTTAGGTGGCATAATTTTCCAATGATTATTTTTTGGGGATCCCTTTATATGGAAGAAAGGTAATACCTCTAATTTCCTGGAATTGGTTAAATGTTTCAATTTTATTAATTTTAACTTTTATTTGTGGCCCAGTATATTTGTTCTTTGAATGACATCCTTACTACATTCAATCTTGTAAAGGTAAGGTTTCTTACAATTTAATTTCTTACATTTCAATTCATATTGTTATCGGAATACTTGACTCTAATATTAATAATAAAAAGATAATGCAAAACATATAGAGAACATGGGTAAATATCATCACTGCACGGGCCATTACATCCATCAAATATTTGTTATTTATCCTTATACGATGCATATATATGTTTCTCATTGGATGTCACTTCTCTGTAGGTATATGAGTGTTTATGTTTTTCCTATATATTATTTTATAATGAAACTAGGTTTCTATGCCAATTTTGTATAGAATATATTCAAACCATTGTAGGGTATATATTCAAATCCATGAGTATTGAAACATGTTATGTTTTGTTTGCTCTAATAGGGTAGATTGAAATTTATTTATAATCAAGATTGATGAAACTCAATTTACAGGTAAAAACAATACCTACTTTTAGAGGCCTCTGGGTTTATATTATTTTTTAATTGCTTTATTGTTGATTTAATCACAGGTTGTGGACTTATATTGTTCTTAATTGCTTGATTAAGATATTAAAAAACCATTTGGGTGGCATCATTTTTCAATTGATTATTTGTTAGGGGGCCATCTTTGTATAGAAGAAAGGTAATACCTCTAATTTCCTATGTAGTTTATCTATAATCAAGTTTGTCGCTTAAGTTGATGATCCCTTTGTAGTTTAAGGGTATAATATGTTGGAGTTTACCTACCAATTATCAAATATGTTGTGCAATATTTATATAGTTATATCTTTTACTTGCTTACGGTGTTCATCAGTTTAATACTTTCATTTGATACATTAAATGAGAAATATGTTATGAGTCTATTTTTTTTAATATAGAAAAAGAACTTCTGTAAAGTCTTTTTTTTCTCATTATGATAGTAGTTATACAGTTGATTTCAACATGATAAACTTTGCCACTAAAATTATAGAAAGGTAACCAATAATATTTTTAACGTTGTTTACTACTACACTTTACATCTATTTAAATTAAATAATGAGGTTCTTATAAAATTATTTTCTAAAATATATTCATTCTAGGTAACATCATAAGAGTTGGTGGCGATGGATTTTTCTCAAAAACAAATATTATTAATGTAATAACCAAATTTCGTGATCTGAACTTAGTCTTTACACCAAAGATATTCAAAACGACTAATAAATAAAGAGTAACAATTAACACAAAGTTTAGCGTGGAAAACCTTTGAATAGGTTAAAAACCACGACCTCTATTAAGAATTTTAGAAAGAGAGAGCGATTTTATTAAGGATTTCTAGCTATTACAAAGTTTATTATGAATAGAGTGTTCAATCAACATTCATTCGTCCTTCATATGGAATTCTATGGTCCTATTTATAGGTCTTACAATATGACAATTTGACAACCATTATTATCTTTAATGATGGACGTTACAATATATATATTTGATAATCTTTGAACTAATTATGTAACGGCTTGATCTTGCTCTTTTATAACGGCTTCATTGATGACGGTGTATTTGTTAACTCGAACTATTGATGTAGGTCGAAAGTGATGAATAGAACTCTGTAACTGTAATGTGTCATACATTGTATCATGTATATGTTGATGAGGTCGAGTGGTCGTATGATGGTCAAAGATAGAGCTTGAGTCTGAGATGCGGAATTAGGTACTATAACCGCCCCCTCTAGCCAATAGTACGAGAAACATTGTGGGAGGGTGTTGTTGGTTGAGAAGCTTTATTAATACTGTAATTAATACCTGAGAATCATTTCTAATGCATATTCATGAATATCTATTTGTGACTGCTAGATTTCCTAGAATCAATGGTTCTGGTCAATATTGCTGCATGGGAATGTCTTATGACATTGGAAATTTGGAAAGTCGTCTTTAATGCCGATTGTAGTATAAAGAGTACTCTGACTTGGTTGTTGCAGTTGTGATCAACCGAGAACTTCTTTCAAACTTTTTCTTCTGCATCTTTCTTTTTGTAACTTCCTTCCTATAACTTGGAAACTTTTCTTTGTTGAGAATATGGTAACTATGAGGCAACAATCTCGGGGGGCTAGGATTCGTGCGAAGGTGGAAGAATTTTATGTCTGGCATTTCAGGAACCAATCCTTGAAGTCTGCCAATGCCAATTCTGGTGTCTCCTACCTTTCATGGGATGATATACGAGGAGGTGTGGAAGCAGAGGATGACCATTTCTAAATGGTCTGTTTCCATTATCGGTTGACATCAGAGGTAGAGTGCCGAAATGGGTTGTGGCTGGCGGCGGAGGAAGCTGTTACAGCTAAAGATGAAGTGTCAGACGTTCATCTGAGGGAGTCTCGTTGATACCATGCTGATGAGTGGGTTCTGTCTAAGAAATTGGACCCACCTTTCCTCTATGTCATACAGGGTAGTGAGGGTTATGATAGAAGAGACGGTGGTGGAGGTGCTTTTTCTTCCTTGGACCATAGCTTTTGGCCATGAAGAAGATTTTTCCGTCGGTTCCGTAATTCTTTCGGTGATTTCCAGTTCTTAGATTTCCTGGCCCATTCGTGCAGGGGATCAGAGTTTGAAAGTTTGCTTCAGTTTTTCATATTCTTCCTCGGTGGCTGCTAAGAAGTATTTCGAACTGTGAACTGATGCAATACACTATGTAAAGTGATATGTGAAATTATCTGGAGAACTTGTTATTTGTAAAGTACTATAAGTTATAAGAAATATTCGAGCTCATGAAATATTTTCCTTCTGTCATCCATATGCTGTCTCGACCTTCTAAATTTATATGTATAGTTTTCTGTACAAACTAATTTTATGGGTATTGATAAATAATAATTCGAACTACGAATGAGGCAAAATGTGAGAAGCATTAGAAGTCTGGAAATATGTTGGTGTGAGAAACATCAAGTTGTGATGGAGTATTTTTGAATGAATCGAACTGTAGGGAATTTATAATGCATATTAGTAAAGGTAGTGGAAACGTCTGTTGATGAGTATAGGAGTCCAAACATGTAATGAGGTCGTTTGGTGAATGTAAGTAAGCATATGGCTAGGATGATTATATGGTTTTAAGGGTATCTGTATGTTCACGAGCTAGTATTTTGGACTGACTAAGAGATGTATTGTTGTAGGTAAGTAGATGGTATCTGTTTGTAGGTGCTACTGCTGGAAGTGCTTGATTGTATGTTGTAATCTTCATATCCGTGCGAATAAAATCCAAGTGGATATTTTATAAAATGGAAAGTATGATTTGTCACAATATTCTCAGTTTTCTGTTGATATTATTGTTTCCAAAAATTTGTTCTTGTAAAATATACCCTTCCGTAAAATCTGTGTGGGACAAAATTGTGATTTTTGAAGATCTTCATTCTGGCTATAAAGCAGTGATCCTTGTCTACTATGCCATGTATCGTTTGCAGAGACAATTTACTGTGGAGGTAGTGTAAGTAACCATGGTGAAGACACTTTCTCAACGTGTTCGTCATGCAGTGGAAGGTAGGTTCCATATCAAGGTTGCTGAACTTTGTAAATGATATTTTCATCAGTTGCATTGCGATGTCATATTACCGGAATGGGCGTTGAAGTTGGGTGGCTTAGATGATGAAGGCAGGCATGCAGAGTATGATCATTTTTTTTGGTGTGATATATTCTGTGAGTTGCTATTGGATGCAATTTTACGAGAAGAAGCTGTTTGAGAGATCGCACGGGACAAGCTTGCTGAAGAAGATGAAAGAACAGTAGGAGGGGAGATAATACCATGTGGTGTTGTGAATCATCCGGGCTGCTTTAAATATAACTATTTATGACTGTAACCTCGAACTTTGAGAGCTCAAAATTAAGTAAGTAATCTATTTGCAGTATTCTATTTTTATAATTTGTTAAATGTAGAATGATGCAGATTAAATCTGCGAACAGAAATAAATAAAATCAAGGTGTTTGTTAACTGTTCATGTGGCAGATATTCTAAATTACAGCTGCCTAATTTTAACAACTATGTAGATAATTTTGAATTTGAATATTAAGCTATTTTAGTAGGGGTGACTGACACATGTTTGAAGGAGTCGTCATTTCGTAAACTGAGGGAGAGTATAAAAAATCGTATGTCTCTCCCTTATAAATTATCTACAGTTATAGAGAGATAAAAAAGTGGTGTAACCCATATCTCTAGAGAGAAAAAATGTTTGAGTTCTAAGTATGATTTGGTAGGGAAGGCTTCATCTGGTGAGAGAAAATTATTGAAGAAACAACAGGAGTAGGCGATCTCTGAGAAACATTTGGGTAAAGCAGAAGATTGTGGTTCTTCTAATACAGGTTAGTGACTTGTGCTTCTGTTTTTGATTATATTTGATAGTAATTTGTATATGATTTTGGATGTTCATTGATTTTGTTTGATAGTAATTTTGGGATATCAAAGGTTGAGAATGTAGGGGATATGGGCTGATTGTTTGCCTGCAGTATTATTGTGTTATACAAGCTATGGGTATGGGGACAAACTGTAGAGAGAAAAACTTTGTTTTTTGGAGAAGAAGTGGGAAAGTTAAAATTGATTTTTTGCTGAGTTGGAAAGTTGGGAAATAAATGCCTTGACTGGGTAAAAGGTATAGGTAGGGTTATTTCTACTATGTGTAAGGTGTAGCCTATAATACAGAGAAAATAATAAAATATTTTGTGTATCTATAGGTTCAGTATGTGTTCAAAACTTATAAATCTCATGAGTAAATTTATAGTATCATCGAGTTCAAAGGAACCATCATCATCGGGGAGGGAGGACAATTGTAGTTGACTGGAAGAGACTGTAGATAAGATAGAAGTTACTGTAGGTATAAAAGTTGGTAGACCCAGTGAACTAGATAGAGTTATAGAGGAAGATGATACAAAATTGAAAGATAAAGTGTTTATTATATACCCTGAGAGAGTAGATGTAGGGATGAAATTTTTGAAGCATAAGAAGAAATTACAAAGAGAGTGGGGAAACTATATGATGGACCAAGGTTGGTGGTTTAGGGCCTATGTGTCAGGGAAAGGTGATGAAGTGGTATACTACTAAGTTCCTTGCCTGGATAAGTAGAAAATAAAGAAGGGTATTAATGCAAATATAAATATCTCGTACTATAATGGTACGGGGATGGCAGGCCCGAATGATGGATTTTTGTGCTATTTGAATCATCTTGGGAAGATAGGGTTTGGGCATATTATTGCCTTTCAGAGTTTGATCGTCATTAGATTTAGTCCTCTTCCTGTCTCCTCCATGATCAACCGTGCGATTGAAATCTTGGTATATGGACTGATCTCGTACCGTCAAGTTCAATTTCTGAGCTTTGTGTCTTTCGGATACTATCCTTTTGAGATCGATGTATACATTGACCTTCTCAATCATGTCTTCCAAAGTTGCAGGTTTGTTCAAAATTAGGTACTCCTTCGCCCTACCATCTACGAGCAAAGCATTGGTGAAGGCTAAAATAGTAATCTTCTGATCGAGTCAGTCCACTTTGTTGGCCAACTCCAAGAATTTATTAGTAAATATTTTCGAGCTTCTCCCCTGGTACCTGCTTAAGGCTAAACATATAATATAGATTCTCCTCTTTATCTATGTCATGCGAGTAGTTCTTGACAAAAAGTTCCCGCAATTGTTCGAAAGTTGTAATGGATCCTTCCGGTAGTAAGGGAAACCATCGCAAAGGCTCGCCTTGTAAACTGGTAGGAAAGAGCCGACATTGAATATGGTTGGATATAGAATGTAAGCCTATAGCGTTCTAAAACTCTTGAATGTGTTCCACTGGATTATTTCCCTTATATTTTTTTATTTTTGGTATGTGGAAACTGGTGAGAACTTTGCCATCCAATGGTTCTTGAGCAATCGGGCTCTTCTGTAACCTGTTGTAAATACCTTTAGTGGTATGAATTTGAGCATCGAACGATTCTTTGATGCGCTTTTCAACATGTTCTTGAGTCGCGTATTGACGAGCTGTAGTGGTCGGGCATGGGGCACGTTTTTCATGAGGATTGTAGTCGTCACTTCCTTCACTTAGCCGATCATGTGCCAGAATACGAACTCTTCCTCGGGGTGGCTCTTCTGATTGTCTGACACTAGCAAGATCTCCATCAACTTCTTGGTGGACTTCCTGTATCAGAGTGAGTTCGCCTCCATGTTGCTTATGATTAGATCGAGTTTTACCTCCCAAATTATTTGTGTAAGGTCCTACCCTGTCGAGAACGGAAACCCGCAAAGCAGCTGGCAGTACGTCTTTATTCTTCTGGGCTACGATCTGTTGACTCTATAAAACCCTCAACGTATCTTGTACATCTTCCAGCTATTGCTCCAGTACGGCTCGTCTTTCAGTTTTGAAGTTCAGATTGACCCGCAATTCTGCTAGTACGGCATTTCCTTCTCTTGGAGAAATTGGCATACTCTGGTCTGGAAGCGTCATTCCATAGAGAGATAATCAGCTATTTTTTGAGACAATGAGTTTGAGAACTTCGTTCCCACAGATGGCGCCAAATGTAATAGCCTAATTTCATGATCCGAACTTAGTCTTTATACCAAAGATATTCAGAACGACTAATAAATAAAGGGTGACAATTAGCATGAAATTTAGCGTGGAAAACCTTTGAATAGGTTAAAAACTATGACCTCTCTTGAGGATTTTAGAAAAAGAGAATAATTTTAATGAGGATTGCTAACTATTACAAAGTACATTTTGAATAGTTTTGAAAAGAGTGTTCAGTCAGCATTCATCCGTCCTTCATCTAGAATTCTCTGGTCCTATTTAAAGGTCTTACAATATGACCATTTGACGACCATTAATATCCATAATGATGGACGTTACAATATATATGTATATATACATATAAATATATAGTAATATATGAACTGATTGTGTAATGGTTTGTTCTTGCTGTTTTGTAACGGCTTCATTGATGACGGTGCATTTGTTAACTCGAACTTGTAGTAGCCTACTCGCAGCCTTCCAGCACTAGTCGAATACTCGAAGGATACATTGAAGCCTGCCTAGTGACCCGAAGCCCAGCAAGATAGTAAATAAGTCCACGAAGCCTTCCTATATCAATTGAATGCTCGAAGACATTATAGTCGAAGCCGAAGACAGGCAGCCAGTACCAGAACTCAACATCAGTAGCAGAGAGACTTCGACCATGGTAATACATGGTCGAAGGCAGACACGTATGATAGCCAGCTCACCAGACAGAATAGTGAAATGAGTCACCTGACAGCTACAGTATCAAAACCGACTCTGAGTACAGAATAGTTGTCCCCAAAGGATATGCATGTAATCTGGCCTCCCATGGTGACTCAGCCCTTTCTATTTCCTATAAATAGGAGGGAGGAGGCACTAGGAAGGGGTTAGATAAACTCTCCCATCAACCCCTCAAGATTACCTTTGACTATCCTGTAACCGACCTTTATTCAATTTATCATCTAAACTCGATATATATCATCAACCATTAAAATCCTCTCTAGAGGTCGTGGAGAAACCCATTCTAGGACTCCACGTAAGTATGTTAGAGTAATAATATTTCTTATTATTGTCTTAGATACTTGTATAAACCCATAGTCGAAGATAACCCTGTGGTGTAAGAGCTAGTTTCCCCTCCTACGAAACTTGGCTCTTATATTTGGCATCGTCTGTAATAAATCCACCCTACTCCTTTCCTTTTTTTTCTCTTCCCACCCTTCTAGCCTTCCTCAATGGTCTCCACCCTTGGCTCAACCTCCGCCATCGTCGATAACTCCATCGACGGAGTAGCCGCTCAACTTGCCCTCATTTGCCAATAATTTTCTCATGCCGAGGAGTGCCATAACAATCAGTTACGCATTGAGCGTGAAGAATGCCACCAAGAACTTGAGGCTGAACGATAGTGCCGTTTAGACGACTTTGACCGGCAATACCGTGCTCTGGATGAATTACGCCTTAATGTTTGAGAACTTCAACAAGGTCACACCTACGACGTTCCTCAGCACTCTCGATTACCTGCCCCCTCGCACATTTTGGCCCACGCCCGGTTTGGGCCCCACCTCCAACTCGAAGTCCTTCCGGTCCATCTTGGCGTCGAGGGTGCTCCCACCACCATAACTACTAGCTCGATACATCTTGGTGTCTTCGTTACAGAGGATTCATCTTATTTAACACTTCGCACTTCTTGCCACCCCACACGGTGACCTGTTCAAGAATGCCTTGGCGAGCGCAGTACCGAACATGCCCCATACCACCGGTCTCTCCACCCTCGACCCAACGATCTCCTCCTTATCCTGCCTATCCTACACAGTAGGAACTCGATCAAAAAATCTGTACCTCTATTTGTGTCAACGCGAGCCCCACACCAAACTCCTAGAGTCGGTCCCCATCTACCCCAAACTCCTCGCGGTCGAAGTACCTCTAAATTTCCATACCCTTAAAATCAAGAAATACCGTTATACCGACCTTCAATCTCATATCCTCGAATTCCAAAATGCTTTAAGCTTGTACTCTACAGCAGACCACATCTTGTGTCGTATGTTTCTTACCAGTCTCATTGATAGCCTTCTCAAATGGTACCATAGCCTCCCTAATGCTTTATCCAAAGTTTTAAACAATTGTCAAACCTTTTTATCGCCCAGTTTTCCTTTAACAAAGACCGTGAGGTGTGAGTCGACGCTCTCTTCAACTTTCGTAAATCCCCTAACAAAATAATTGAAGCTTCTACAAAATAGTTTCTCGATGAGTCGCACAAAGTCAAAAACCTCGACTATGCAAACTACAAACCCTCGAGGAGATGTTATCTAAGGTTAACAGATACATCGACCTCGAACGCCTCCGTAAATCCAATCGCCAGGGGAAAACCTCGACCCCTAACCACAACAAACCTCGACCATCTTCTACTCCCATAGTCGC
The DNA here is from genome assembly GCA_014058105.1 of Kingdonia uniflora. Lineage (NCBI taxonomy): Eukaryota > Viridiplantae > Streptophyta > Magnoliopsida > Ranunculales > Circaeasteraceae > Kingdonia > Kingdonia uniflora. Next base: position 420,611 of record JACGCM010000201.1, on the reverse strand, counting down.
TCCCATCTCACAGGAGACCGAGAGCCGTAGATGCCCTCACTCCGATGTTACCCCTTCTAAGATCTGCAAAAAATGTCTTATGCCGGTCTTGCCGAAATTCACTTCCCTCATCAACACCATTCTCTCACAAATACAGGCCGACCCTATCTGGCATACCCCCTTCCCCATCGAGGTCAGAAAAGATGAGCCTTAATGCCAAAATCACAAGTACAACTGCCACCCTTCCTACAAATGTTATACTCTGCAACAATAACTGGAGATGATTCTTAAAACAGGTCATTTACATTGATATGTCGCAGATCTCCCCATTTACCTCGATGGGTCGTATCTCAAGCCCCAACCTACTCTAACTACCGACCCAGCCGAGGTACACATTTTCCAACTCCACCTCATCGAAGTCAACAACATCGATAGTGGCTATACTAGATGCAAGCGTAAGAACGTTGAAGAATTTTGCAAGCTTACCTATCAGGAGAAGCTACCCATCCTTCTACCAGAATCTAGACAACGCTCTCGACCTGAAGGTTTATCCTTTATTGATTGCGACACTTCTCATGTTCGCTTCCCCCATTCCAACCCCTTGGTCATTATGATTAAGATCGAACACCTCGTCCTCCATACCATGCTCATTGATACGGGCAGTGCATCAAATGTACTTTTCCACCAGATTGTTTGAGCCATGCAGAAAATAGACCTTATTACACCAGCCAACATTGAGTTTTAGGGCCTTAACTGCACTACCGAAGTCGCCGTCGGTCGCCTTAGCCTTCCTGTCACCACCGGTCCAGTCATCCTCCAAACCAGATTCCTCCTCATCGACAAGAAATCTGAATACCTGGGCATTCTAGGGCACGAATGGCTTAATTCCATGAAAGCCATACCTTTTACCTACCACCAAACACTTCGTTTTACTACCCCTTGCGGCACGTGGAACATATACGGCTCTCGGCACCTTGCCCGCTCATGTGAGCACCCTCAAATCGATCTTACTAGAAAACTTGTTAAACCATAGCAATCAATGCATTTTGCTCTTCCCGCACCATCGAGCCTTTCTACCACACCTATCGAACCCACAGTTTATGTCAAACTCGATGGCCCTGGTCGAGGTACATTCATTGGTAGTTTTTTGGATGAGGCCGAACGCCTCAAGCTCACCATGTTCCTTCGAGCAAACAAAGATGTATTTGCCTGGACATTCCATGAGATGCCCGGCGTCGACCCCATACTGGTCTGCCATCGACTCGATCTTATTCCTAGGTCCACGGCTGTGAAGCAGAAGAAATGTACTTTGGCCCTGAGGATTCGAGAAGCTGTGAACCTCGAGGTCAAAAACTCTTGGCCACGGGTTTTATCATAGAAGTCAAGTACGCCGATTGGATCTCAAATATCGTGGATGTACCCAAGAAGAATGGCAAAATTTGTATTTGCGTCGACTTCACAGACCTCAATAAACACACACCGAAGGACAGTTTCCCTCTCCCGATCATTTGTGTGCTTTTGGATGCTATGGCCGACCATGAACGGTTATGCATGATGGACGCAGCTGCCGGTTACAACCAGGTACCCCTCCTCCCTGAGGATCAACTTAAAACTTCATTTATTATTGAACAAGGTCTTTACTGCTTTAACGTCATGCCCTTACCCTTCGGCCTTAAAAATGCGGGTGCCACTTACCAGCGTCTTGTTACCACCATGTTCAAACCTTTGCTTGGAAAGTCGGCCAAAGTTTACATCGACAACATGTTATGCAAAAGCCTCCAAAAACATACCCATATATAGGACCTAACCAAAATACTCTCAATACTTCATTCTTATAGCATAAAATTGAACCCCAACAAATGCCAATTTGGCATTTCATCCGGCAAATTCTTGGGTTACCTCATCAGCAAACGAGGTATCGAGATTAACCCCACTCATATTCGCGCCCTCATCGATATGCCTTCCCCTTGAACTAGGACGGATGTCCAAAAGGTCGCCGGTAAGATAGCTGCCCTGAACCGCCTTATCTCAATATCCTCTGACCGTTGTGCTTGGCTTTCTTCCCTCTTACCAAGGCGTCTATAAGGACAAAAAGAAGAACAACCCCGAAATCAATTGCACACCCGATTGTAAACATGCCTTCCTCGAACTCAAAACCTACCTTGGTTGACCACCTATTATCAACACCCTTGTCGAAGGTGAAATACTTTTCTTATACCTTGCAGTCACCGATACTTTTATTATCTTGATCCTTATTCGACTCGAATCTAGTATCGAGAAACCCGTATACTTTATCAGCAAAACCCTGACACTTGCCGAGACACGATATATCAAACTCGAGCGATTTCTCCTTATACTTGTCTACACTGCTCAAAAGCTTAAACCATACTTTTAGGCTCACCCTATACGCGTTATCACCAGCAACCCCCTTCGAGAGATCCTCAGCAAGAAAGATAAATCTAGACGGGTACAACAATGGTCTATTTATCTTGGTGAACACGACATCACTTTCGAGAAGCAGATATCTCAAAAGGGCCAAGCAGTATCTAATTTCCTTATCGACTTACTGGTCAAAGACATCGGCTTGGAGGAATACGAAGATGATCTACCAGAAGACCAACCCAAACAGAACAACCCTTGGAACCATAACACGAGCTGACGTCTCTTTAGTGATGGATTCACTAGACCTAACGATTCGGGGATAGGTATTGTTTTGGTTACCCCTTCCAATGACAGAATCGAAAAGGTCGTCACGCTATATTTTTAATGTTCTAATAATGAGGCTGAATATGAAGTTTTAATACATGACCTCGATCTCGCTCGTGAACTCGGTGTTCCCAAACTTGGAGTATTTACTGATTCCCAACTTGTTCAGAGACAGTATTTTTCCAAAAATCAGGCGAACGATTGCATGGCTGAGTATGCTGTACTTGTCTGCCAGCGCATGAATCGTTTCCCTGAAAAGTCTTTTATTACACACTTCCCTCAAGGAAAAAATTGACATACCGATACCCTCGCCTACATAGCAGCCATGTTGGGCCAGTCCGAATCTCGAACGCTCTGTATTGTAGTACTCGAATGCCCAAGTATCGACCAGATGGAAGTCAATGGCATCAATGCTAGGGGCGAGAGTCTCGATCCTGACGACTGACGAACACCCTTTCTTGCTTATTTCAATAGTTCTACCCTCCCAGAAGATTCCAAAGCTAAACATTTATTACTGGAAAATTATCGCAGATACACCATTCTCAAAGGTGGACTATACCACAAATCCCCAAACGGTGTACACTTCTGCTGCATCTCCTAATCCGAAGCCACTACCATATTTACCAAACTCTACGAGGGAAATTGTAGTGCTTATACTGCTGGTCGTTCTATGGCCCTTCAAACCGTAACACAAGGGTTATTCTGGCCCAATATGAAGAAACAAGCTGAAGAGTATGTGAAACACTGTGATAAATGCCAACGTCATGCCCATGATATTCGAAGCCCTTCACAAGACCTCCATTGCAGCCAAGTTTCTTGGTCGTTCAAGCGGTGGGCCATTGATCTGGTGAGCCCTTTCCCCAAAGCTTCAGGTAGACGAGAACATATTCTAGTGGCCACATATTACTTTACTAAATGGGTCGAAGCTGTGCCTCTATGTCAAACCAGGAAAGAAGAAGTCGCCAAATTCTTATAGGAAATTATCATCATACGTTTTGGCAGCCCTCACATGATTCAATGTGACAACGGTCCACAGTTTATAGGAAACAAAGTTCGTAACTTCCTCAAGCAGAACAACATCATCCTTTCCCCTTCAACACCTGATTACCCACAGGGGAATGGTCAGGTCAAAGCAATCAATTAAACTATAGTCGACGGTCTTAAGAAATGTATGGATGAGAAGAAAGGCCGATGGGTTCAAGAATTATAACATGTACTCTGGGCCTATCGTACCACACCAAGAAAGGCGGGCTGCACTTCTTTCCTCCAGGCTTACGGTACCGAAGTTGTGCTGCCTACTTAGTTCAAAGTGCCCACAAGCGACCCTGACCTCCCCTATAAAGATAACGAATTTGAACTTGGATACAATATGTTATGGATCTATAAAACCAAAGACCGAGTCATCGCTAACCTCGACTGTTATTACCTCTCTCTCCAGAAGTCATACAACCAAAGGGTTTGACCCCGCAGCTTCGATATTGGAGACCTCGTACTTCGGCGAGTCACACTCTCTTCGAAGCCTCGCAATACCGGCAAGTTAGCCAAATCTTGGGAAGGACCTTATGTCGTCTATGACAAAACTGACAAAGGATCTTATTATCTAATGATAGAAGCTGAGGAGCCTCTACCCAATCCTTGGAACATAATACAATTAGTCTCATACAAGCGGTCGCGGCCACCACCTTGTTCAACTGATGTAAATACAACATAATCAATGAACATATTTTTTTTTCTCCTTTGAGCTTCATATCTTATCTCAAATTAAACTTCTTGAGTTGGTCAAACCTAAGTCTCATGTCAACCCTTCAACCTGACTGATACTTGGGGGTGACCTTAAACTTTTTCAAGGTTCCAATTCGAGCAAACCTGAGTGGCATGAATGGTCGGCCGACCGGACACTCGGGGATGCATTGGGGCTTACCACATAATATTTCGTTTAGGCTCAATCCCACGAATAGACCCGGGGGAGACCTTCAAAGTCTAGTGAACTGCGTTGGTCAAACCTAAGTATCATATCAATCCTTCGACCGGACTGATACTTGGGGGTGACCTCAAAGTTTTTCAAGGTTCTAATTCGTGTAAACTCGAGTGGCATGAATGGTCGGCCGACCGAACACTCGGGGATGCATTGGGGCTGACCACATAATGCTTCGTTTAGGCTCAATCTCTCAGATAGTCCTGGGGGTGACCATCAAAGTCTAGTGAACTGCGTTGGTCAACCAAAGTATCATGTCAACCCTTCGACCCGACTGATACTTGGGGTCGACCTCAAAAAATTTCAAGGTTCTAATTCGAGCAAACCCGAGTGGCATGAATGGTCGACCGACCGGATACTCGGGGATGCATTGGGGCTGACCACATAATACCTCGTCTAGGCTCAAACCCACGGATAAGCCCGGGGGCGACCTTCAAAGTCCAGTGAACTGAGTTGGTCAAACCTAAGTATCAAGTCAAACTTGACTAATACTCAGGGACGACCTCGAAGTTCTTCAAATTTCCAGTTTGAGCAAACCAGAATGGCACATTCTATACTTTAATTCTCATACAATAATACATGCATACAGGCAAACCAGCAGTTCAAGCCAAAAGTATACCAGCAGGTCAAGTTCCACAAGATTACTTATGGTTTAAATTCTACATATCCAATACACAAATGTTTGAATTCAATGTACCAGCAATTCAAGAAAAGATAGTTTATTACAATCCAAAAAGCCAACGACATACCTTCAATAAATACCCCATACACATAGGAGTGGCCACAATTACACCTTCTACTTGATCTTCAACAGCAACACCTCCACTGACTTCGACAACAAGGTTCATTCCCGAAGCATTTGCAGCACCTTCAATTGCAGAACCCCCTTCAACATTTCCAGTACCATCCCCTTCGACCGTAGGATCAGCTACAACATCTCCAGTATCTCCCCCTACAGGGTCCACTCCCATCCCCTCTGCCTGTGCAACATCTTCGATAGTAGGCTCTTCGGTCAAAGGAAAATGCTCGAAGGTCTCTGGATTATACCCCAACCTATCTATAAAGTTCTTCAGGGCCTTAGTCGTGTCACACTCCACATCATATTATGCTTAGAAGTGTACTTTGTTATCCTTAAGCTAATCCTCTTTCTTAACCAGCTTCGCCTCTAACACTGCCCGCGTTGGAAGACTATTAGCAATCACAGCTTTGACTCCCCTCGCGGTATCGGCTCTAATCTACAACTTCTCTCGTCCTAGCACACCGCCTGGCTCTCCAGTGACATAATGGTCCCCTGTGCAAGCTCTAGACTGTCCCTCACCTACTTCAGCTTTTTACTCGATACCTTTTGGGCTTTGTTATAAACATAGGCCCAAGTATTCACCTGCACGAATACTTGACTACTCAACAGTTCTCGAGGCATAATTGTAACTTCACAATTTCATAAACACTTACCTGATGTAAAGCCTTGTTCATTTGCTTCCCCGCTTCATCTGAGCTCGTGCCACAGAGGGTAACCATCGACGCGGCCGTTATCCGAGCGTTCTCCTCCAGTTCAACCTCGCGTCGCCTTGCGCTGGCCGGTTCATCCTCATCATCGGCCATCTTCTCACGAGACCTCTTCCGCAAAGTTGTTTACATCTGCTGCATAATCGAGGCTTCATCAGTAACCTTGCTTTTACCCTTGCTGGTCTACAGTGGTACCTCAGGAATAGTCTCAGGCACGCCCGACCGTACCGTCCTAGGCCCTCCTCACCGCTCCCTCGGTGCATAGATCGACTTTCGACTCAACCTATCATAATCCATCTCCCCGGCTCTCGTCAAATAACTTACTTCTTTCCTTTTATTTGATTGCCCAACAGATACAGGAACGTCCCTCAGTAAAGTATCTGTCTTCTTTCACCTCTTTTTAACAATACCCAACTTCTCGAATACCCAATTTTCCCACTCCTCGTCCTGGTCGATCAGCTCATCAATATACCTCCTCAAATTCATCAATGTATTATTGCTAGGATCTGCAAAACAACGAAGACAAGTTCAACAATCTATTAAAACCACACAATAAACAAGCCTTTGACTATTAACTTAAATTATACAGCCTATGTTTCAGCTTATATACCTTATCCCTCTCTGCATTCTCATAATTACCCCTCACCGCCACTAAATCCTTATCCCACCCACGTCTATTCGAATACAAGTCAAATAACCATAGTTTGTCTGTATAGCATTGGATGTGATACGTATCTGTACTCTTATTTGCTTTCCTCGAGTAGAACGATAAGATGTCGAACCACTCAATGAAACCCTTCCTCTCACGTTTTAACTCCACATTTATCCCCTCGACAACTCTTATCATCTCATAAAAATTACCATTTATCTGGCATGGGGACACATCCTAGAAATTTATTATGTGCTTTACCAGCTTTCGAAGGGGCAGTTGCATCCCTAATCGAATTTGGCCTCTGAACGCCATAATCCCCACCTGAGGGGTATCCTTGAACAAAAATTTGGCCCTACTGGCACCAGTATAATATCCACCTTCGACAACCCATGTTTCGCCATAAATCGATCCAGTCTCACCTTTTTATGAGTCGAGAATGGCCCCGCCGTTGTCCTCGAATCATCTGAATCATCCCTATTATTACTCTGCTTCTCTTCCCCTTCCTTCTTCTCATCACCTGAAGGTTCGACATTACCTTCGCTCCCCTTTCCCTTTCTCTCCTTATTTTCCCCTTTGTTACTTTCCCCGACTATTTGAGCCCTACGATGGCTCCTAGTTGAAGCTCCAACCTCTGGCACTACCATAGCCAATGAGGCGTCCGTTGCAATTTCTAACACTTCTACATCATTACTCTTACCCCCTCGACCTCGACTAGATATACTTAGTTTGTTTACTTTATCCTCCTCATCTACCAGCCTCATCCTCGAAGCTTCACAGGTACGCATTATGCTTTACAGAAGTAGAAGAGTAAAATTAGCTCGATATATTCGAGTATCAAGTTTTGATATCATATTATTTTCAACCCTCTCTAAATTGCCCAACCTACAGTTAAATATTTGACTGCAACCCCAACCACCCTCTCACTCCTCCCAATTCACCACTTGGCCGAGCCTCCAGCCACATGGGTTACCCCCTTCCTCAATCACATAATTACAGCCAAAAAGCAAACCTTACAGACAACGATCACATGAGAAAGCAACATCAAAATTAAAAGGTATATCTTTACGAAGTTATCAAAAGTATACCTGTTCGAGTAGATATGATTTCTCAGCAACAACGATGTGTTCTTTTCTCCTCTCCAGCAGGCTCAACCGTAACAATGGCGTATGTTTTTCCCCTCTTCCTCCTTTTTTATCTTTTAAATTATTGTTTGGGAATAGTGACTCTCTCTTTCTCACCTCTTTAAATACCACCCAAGGAAAACAAAACTGCCTCAATTTTCCCACTCACCATCATTTCCACTCCTCCACTCCCCCCATATTTTTGGCTATGATGTATTTTACCAATATTTCCCTCACCTGCTCCCACGTGCGTATCACACACTTGCGCCAGTAAAATATTCTTTTAACCCTCTCGGTGCTTCTGACGCACTGCCTGAAGTTGTCAACTCAAACCCACGTGTTACCTCCACCTCATTCCTATAACCTGAGGAAACATCATGATGACCTACAGCGGCACACTACCCTAGGAACAACATTACCTCTGACAGGTCTACTACCTTGGCTATCAAATTCTACAGTCAAAGCACCTATGTCCAGGCTCTGATATATTCGAGCCCTCTCATGCTTTCATTTTTAAACCAACGTCTCCATTCTACAACATTCCATCATGCATACTCATAAGTTCTCAAACCTTCGGTCAGCATTTTTTATTACATGTCAGAACTCAAGTTTCTTACCATTTTTTACTCGTGGTCATTACTTAAGTTTAAAGTTTGACAGTTAACACCGCGCCTAAATTATTATCGTCTACAAACCCTAACATGGTTCTACTATCATACTTCGACAAACATATTTTTTTATTCAGAAACAAAATAGCCATCGGGACTACAAAAAGAGAGAAAGAAAGAGCAATAACATCAACAAAACAACAACAACAACAACAATAAAATCCTTCTACACTCCCACCACCATATCGAAGACCCCCCTATTTACATACGGGGCAGTTCTTGCAGGGCCCCCCCTCATCCTCGATCACGTCCTCAACATCCACCTGGTCTTCTGCCAGGCTTTTTAGTAGGTAGTACCAATTACTGACGTTCAAACCCAGCCACTGCATCACCTTCCATCAGTGCTCATACGGGTACCCACAAATAGCCTCCCCCAGCTCCAGCTCAACAAAGTCTGGCAGTATTATGTCCAATCCCTGGTTTCCAAAGAATTTCTCCTTCAGAACCCTCATCTTCTCTTGAATATGGTACTCCCTCGCCTCCATCCTCTTCTGGTACCGTGTGTTTGGTGTAGTTTCTATGGTTTGGTTTACTCAAAGAAGAAAATGAAGAATATGGAGAATTTCCCCTTAATAACCCATATTTATACCACGATTAAGGGCATTTATTGCCCCCTTAATCACCACTTACATTAATTACTCTCCTTAATTTATTTCCTCAGAACTGCCCACAATCAACCAGTCAACTCTTCAACCCCATGCCTAACCAATTTTCTCAGCACGCGCCATCTACATCAATTTTTGGGGGAAAATGTAGTAGCCTACTCAGAGCCTTCCAGCACCAGTCGAATGCTCGAAGGTTACATCAAAGCCTACCTAGAGACCCGAAGCCTAGCAAGACAGTAAATAAGTCTACAAAGCCTTCCAATATCAATTGAATGCTCAAAAACATTATAGTCGAAGCCGAAGACAGGTGGCCAGCACCAGAACTCAGTATCAGTAATAGAAAGACTTTGACCATGGTAATACATGGTTGAAGGCAGACACGTCTGACAGCCAGCTCACCAGACAGAATAGTAAAACAAGCCTCCCGACAGCTACAGTGTCAGAACCGACTCTGAGTACAGAATAATTGTCCCCAAAGGATATACATGTAATCTGACCTCCCATGATAACTCAACTCTTTCTATATATCCTATAAATAGGAGGGAGGGGGCACTTGGAAGGGGTTTGAAAAACTCTCCCATAAACCCTTCAAGATTACCTTCGACTACCCTGTAACCGACCTCAATTCAATTTGTCACCTAAACTCGATATATATCATCAACCAATAAAATCCTCGCTAGAGGTCATGGAGAAACTCATTCTAGGACTCCACACATGTGTGTTAGTGCAGTAATATTGCTTATTATTATCTTAGATACTTGCATAAACCCCTAGTCGAAGATAACCCCGTGGTGTAAGAGCTAGTTTCCCCTCTTACAAAACTTGGCTCCTATAGAATTGTTGATGTAGAGGTCGAAAGTGATGAATTGAACTTCATAACTGTAATGTATCATATACTGTGTCACGTGTATGTTGATGAGGTCGAGCGTTCGTATGATAGTCGAAGATGGACCTTGAGTCTGAGATGTGGAATAAGCCACTACAATTGAGGAGTTCACAGAGAAGAACTAGAAGAATTGGAAAAAGTGCTGAACAAAGGGAACTAGAAAAAGAACAACGACGTAGGAAATATAGAGAAAGGAAAACTTTACTAAATAACATGGAGACTCAACACCAAAATTGTAATCCTAATGAATTATTAACGTTAAGAAATACTGAGAGAAAACAAAGAATAATGGAAATGATTCTAGAACAGAGGGAATAGGAAAGAGAACGGCGACTTAATATTAATAGATATAGAGAAAATATAAATGTACAATGCCAAAATTGCAGTCTTAATGAACAAGTAACATTAAAAAATGCGTTGAGAAGACAAATTAGAATAGAACTAAGTCTAGAACAAAGAGAACGATGATATAATAGATATAGAGAAAGGAAAAATCTTTTGAGTAATGAGGAGATGTAATGTTAAAACAATAATAACAATCAAAGACTAAGGTTATCATCTGGACAATCATATAACTGTCTTCATGCAGTAAGAAGACACAACACTTGTGCAAGGGACTTCAAAGATTCTCTAAGGTTTCAAAATTTTATGTTGCCAGAACCAACAATATGCCAACATTGTCAAGTAAACATGTTTAAATGAGAGACATGCGATTTATGTTGCTTAAATGGAAAAACTAAAATGCCACTACTAACCATACCATCAGAAATGGTTGAACTATATAATGACCAAACATAAGTTGGAAGGCACTTTAGATGCAACATACGTTCTTACAACCACATCTTTATATTTACGTCCATAGGTGTTGAAGTTGATGATGATTTAGCAAGTGGGAGAGATAGGGTATATACCTTTCGTACGCAAGGAGTTTTGTATCACCAGATTGGCAGGTTTCTACTCGTTGAAGGAAAAAGGCCAAGGTTCTTACAAATGTATATATTCGATACAGACCACAAAATTGACAATTTATTGAAAGAGAACAAATCGTTGGATAAAGATCAGTTGGTTAAACTGAAGCATATTCTAGATAATCACAACCCTTGGGTTCTATTTTTCCATCAAGTTTCACAAAGACCAGACATTCTGAATTGTAGGCTTATCATCAAAGAACAATCTATTAAGCATCAACAAGACACTTCTTCCAACAACATCGCAAGTTGCTGCTATAGTTGCTGCAGGGAACGAAGAAGAATTGCGCAACAGAAGGGATATTATCGTGGAAACTAATGTAAGAAATCTATTAAATGTACCAGAGACAGCAGGCTATTTCGACCCTTTACAATATCTATTAGTACTTCCTTATTGAAGTTATGCTTGAGATATAAATAGTTGTAATATAAATGGGGAGAAGCTAACATGTTCTGACTATTATGCCTACATGTTTTAGGTATATAACAATTATTCCTAAATTTTAATTTTAGATATCTCTTGATATAAGTTTTTTTCCTGATACACCAATCATTGCCTAGATGCGAGAAGGCGATGAGTCGTTACTTCTTAGAGGCGAGAGACTTCTACATCAATATGCAGTAGATAATTACGTAAAGATTGATACTGCAAAACTTAGATCATTTCGCAAAAATCAAGGTACAATCAAAGCTAAAATATATCAAGGATTACAAGATGCGTTTAATACTGGTGAAACCAATACAGGGTAGTATGACCTCTATATTATCTTTACAGATTAAATTTTTATTTATATGAAATTAATAACTTAAATTAGACTAAATATTATTATAAATTATATAGGAAATGTCGGTCGAAGAATTATACTACCATCCTTATATAATGGAAGTCCACGTGATATGTACCAGCGTTATCAAGATACAATGGCATCGGTTCAAAAGCTTGGGAAGCCTGCTATATTTATTACAATGGCATGCAATCCTGATTGGGATAAAATAACCAGACAATTGTTACTTGGGCAAACTTCTCAAGATCGACCCGACTTAGCAATATGAATATTTCGTGCAAAATACGAGGAATTAAAGGATGATATTTATATTTTTTTAAAAGGAGTTTTAGGGTTAGTTGTTGCACATGTTCATGTGGCAGATTTCCAGCGAGGATTACCCCATGCTCACATCCTTATCATTTTAAGTGAGCGGGATAAGCCCAAATCTCCTAAAGATTACTATCTTATTATTAGAGCGGAGATTCTAGATAAAGATGAAGAGCCTGATTTGTACAATACAATTATGAAATGGATGATTCAAGGCCCCTGTGGAAGAAAAAATTGAAGAAGCGCGTATATGAAAATTGGCAAATGTAAGAAGATTTTTTCAAAAAAATTTGCTCCATAAACAATTTAGGGTAATGATTCATATCCCATTTACAAAAGGCGTAACAATGGTCAATCAGTTGTTATGGATAATGGGAAGGTTGTTGATAATAGTTGGGTAATTTCATATAATCCATGGTTGTTAAAAAATACGACTGCCATATCAATGTTGAAATATGTAGCAGCATAAAGTAGTTATACAAGTGCATTTACAAGGGTTAAGATCGTATTTCTTTAGAGGTACGATCAGAACCAAATATTGACAAATACGCACGATGGGTTTGTACCCCTGAAGCTTTATGGTTGATTTTCAAATTCCCATTGGGTAAAATATATCCTTCGGTTCAACGGCTACAACTACACCTGCCAAATAGATAACAATTATCATTTTATAGCCACCAAACTCTAAACCAAATTCTTTCAGATGATTGGAACTCAAGAACCATGTTGACAGAGTTCTTCAATACTAATTCTGAAGATAATGAAGTAGAAAATATTTTTATCAAGAGTTTACTGAGCATTATAGTTGGGTTGATAAGGAAAAAAGATGGCAAGCAAGAACTTCAGGAAATAAGGCATTTTGAAGGATTTATACAGTGATACCAACCAAAGGAGATCAATTTTTCTTGAGAGTCCTTCTAAATCATGTAAGGAGTGCAGCTTCTTTTGATAATCTTCTAACAGTAGGTGATTTACAATGTACCACTTTCAAGAAAGCAGCCGAGAAATTAGGATTTCTTGAAGAAGATGAAAGTATTAGATAGTGTCTTGCAGAGGCATCATGTACACGAATATCATCAGCTATAAGACAACTATTTGCCACTATTTTAGTTTTCTATGAACCCGTGAATGTTAAAAAGTTGTGGGAGGAGTTTTATGCGTACATGATAGAAGATTATACTTGAACAAGTTTTATACCAACTGACATTCTTATAAATAAACTTCTACGTGACCTAGATGGAGAACTAATGCAATAAAGCAAATGTATCGCTGATTACGATCTCCCAAAAATTATAAAAGATACCGCTGCATTTTATCGGATCCAAACTTGATACAAGATAAATTATTACTCCCCATAACTGAAAAAGACTTAATGGCAATAGAAAATTTGAACAAGGATCAGTCATATGCTTAAGAAAAAAATATTGGTTCAGTAAGACGGAAGGAAAGTGTTGTGTTTTTTATAGATGGGCTTGGAGGAACTGGAAAAATGCATCTTTATCATGCATTACTAGCCTCTCTCCGAAGTGAGCGATATATCCTTATTGTAATTGCATCATTTGGCATAGCAACAACAAATTTATCGGGTGGGTGCACAGAAAATTCTAGGTTCAAGCTTCATTTAATTCTTAGGCCAAATATTTCATGTTCAATTAACAAAACAATCAGATATTGCAGAGCTATTGCGAAGAGCAAGTGCACTAATTTGGGATGAAACAACAATGGCCCATCAACACTCATTTGAATCCCTCAATAAAAGCCTTCGAGATATTATGGGAGTTGATTTACCACTTGGTGGAAAGATACTCATTATGGGAGGTGATTTTAGAAAAGTCCTTCCAGTTGTCCCTCGTGGTACAATAGATGAAATAATATATGCATCCGTCTCGAGATCCCCTATATGGAGAAATGTGCAGATTATTCATCAGAAAGAAAATATGAGAGCAAAAAATGGTCCCTTTTATTCCAATTATTTGCTTCGTGTTGGTGATGGTGTAGAACCATGCCTTGATGATGACATGATAAAAATACCTGATGATATGGTGATTCCTTAGGAAAATGAACAATCTATTTTACACCTCATCAATACCATTTTTCCAAATATAGTAGAGAATGCATTTAACAAGCAGTACATTGTTGAAAGTGTTTTAATATCACCACTGAATGAGCATGTTGACAAATTAAATGAGCAAATTATCAACGATTTTCCTGGGGATGAAATCACTTACTATTCGTTTGAAGGAGTAGAGGGTGATACTCAAAATTTGTACCAACAAATTTTTTTTAAACTCGATTGCTCCAGGTGGATTACCGCTGTACAAGTTGACACTCAAACTAGGAGCACCAATTATGCTTTTGAGAAATCTTGATCCAAAAAATGGTTTATGTAATGGTGCAAGACTCATATGTCGTATATTCCACAGAAATGTAATTGAAGTAGAAATAGCAACGGGCCATTGTGCAGATAGTCATGTGCTTTAATCAAATATTTCAATTTAAAAAAAAATTAATTTACATATATATTGAAACAATACAATTTTTATTCAGTTTTGTTTTATTTTAAAGTATAACAAAGTAATCTCAATATATTTTGCAGGCAACAGTGTCTTTTTACCCCGTATTCCGATGAGGCCTTCATAAAATATCAATTTACCTATTATACTGATGCGGAAACAATTTCCGATTCGGTTATGTTTTTTTTTAACCATTAATAAATCTCAAGGACAAGAAATTCTAGTTACGAGGATATATCTGAAGGATGATGTTTTCAGTCACAGACAATTATATGTTGCTCTATCAAGAGGTGTTTCAAAGCAAACAACAAAAGTTTTAGCTAGAAACGGAACTATATCTAATGGAACATATAAAAAAAATGTTGTTTACAAAAATGTTCTCCTACTAAAACTTTCTAGACAAGCTTGAATGTAAGTTCTAAAAACTTGGTTTGCTGTTTTTAATGAATCTAAACTATTAGTATATGATTTTCTAAATTATTTGATTTATTATTTCTCTGGTCAGGTATAAACAGTAACTCTAAGCATACTATGGCTTCATACTTTTGCTCAACACCAATGCCATCTGTAAAGGTAAAAAACTACTCTAGAATCATCATACATTTTATTGCATGTATAATCAGAACATTAGATTGTGTATATTGCTCCTATTGAAGCTCTTGCGAAGGAACAATTTCATGATTGGGATGGTCAGTTCAAAAAATGCCTAAGGATGAAAGTTGTACAGTTGGCAAGGGAAACAACGACATATCTGAAGTAGCTTGAGAAAGGACAAGTAATTCTAGACACCCATGAGAAATGGGGCAGTCATTCACGCCGTTGGAAACAACGAAGCATATTCAACAAGTAAGCCTTTTTATTGTTGATGAGCTTCACCTTATTTAGCTCAAGGGGTTCCTATATTAGAGGTACTTGTCTCTAGTATATGGTCAAGAGATACAATGCCTAGAAGATTATGTTCAGGTGTTGCTTAGATGACCCCTACATTTGAAACTTTTTACAAGTTGCCCTAGGAAGAGAAAGACTTCATCGCCAAGACTGCTCAACACCAATATGGTTTATTCAAAGATTAGTTTTTGAGAATTAACTATGAAAATAAAGTTTCCCAAACATAAAATGGAGGACTAAAGAGCAAGATTATTAAGCTATAAAAAACCCAGTAAAAGTTGTTTTGGTATAGCATGCCAAAGAATAACGTCTAACAGAAAAGAAAAAAATATTTGAGAGTATTGAATCCAAATCATAAAGTCTTTTGTAAAAGAATAAGGAACTATAAAAATTGGCCATCACTTTAGAGGAGAAAAGTAGACATTTATCAAAAGTTTCAGGCATATCTTAAACTAATTGATAAGTTGAAATTCTTTTTTGTTACCAATTGATATTTTATTCAAATTCACTTCTATCTAAAGACGTTTCTAAATTGTATATTATGGAAAAATTCATTACCAATTGTTTTAGCCATTAACATGTTCTGTTTATTGGCAGAGTAATGCTTCATCTTCACAAGTAGTTGGTGCCAAAGATTTTGAGAGTGGCTTGAAATGAAGAAATTGCTTCATCAAGTGAAACAGCTATGATTGATGCCGAAAACCCTGTGGCTATATCTAAGGCTCTGAGAGTCGGAGATGAATGTCCTTCTCAACAGGATGTCAATTTGAATTATCATATTCTAGTATCTCCCCTTGAAAGTTTACAGATAATCTCTAATGATGTGGAGAAAACTGTACAAACTGCAAAGAATAATACAACCAATACCAACATTAATGTCAATAAATCAAACGACGTTCATCTAAATATCCGCTTACCTGCTGGTGCTAGCATTCAAGAGAAGTTTTGTGTAATAGATACTTTGAGATTAAGATTACGTTGACAAAAATCAAAAAGGTGGAATTGACTCCTATGATCTAGCCATTCCTTTTCCTCGAAATATATTTAATGATCAAGGTATGAATGTCTAAATCTTGGAGTTCTAAAAACTTGGTTTGTTATTTTTAATGAATCTAAACTATTAATATATGAATTACTAATTTATTTGATTTATTATTTCGCTAGTCAGACATAAACAGTAACTCTAAACATACTTCATTCCGCACCAACGCCATCCGCATAGACAAAAACCTACTATGGAATCATCATACATTTTATTGCATTCATAATCAAAACATCAGATTGTGTATATTGCTCCTATTAAAGCCCTGGCGAAGGAACAGTTTCATGATTGGGATGGTCAGTTCAAAAAAGGCCTACGGATGAAAAATTGTACAGTTGATAAGGGAAACAACATATTTAAAGTTGTTTGAGAAAGGGCAAGTAATTCTAAGCACCCATAATAAATGTGACAGCCATTCACACTGTTGGAAACAACAAAGCATATTCAGCAAGTAAGCCTCACTATGGGTTATAGCAACGATGTTAGAAAGCGATGAGAAATTTCTTTAGATTGGCTGGCCCTTTTAACGTATCAGACACATTTCCATTTCTAAAGTAGTTTGACTTGCAAGGTTATACGAGAGAACTGAAGGCAACCACTAGAGAACTAGACTCCATATTTATGGTGTGGTTGGGGGAGCATAAGGAGAAAAGATATAATAGTGAAAAAGAAGAAGAGCAGCACTTCATGGATGCGATATTGTCTACATTTAAAGAATCAAGGTTCCTTGAATTTGATGACGAAACCATCATCAAGTCCACTAGCTTGCTGCATTTTATTTTCAAATTAGACTAATATCTGCTAACACTATTTTAACTGCATTCGCTGGTTAATTTATACTAAAGTTGTGTACTTTATTTTTTGTTTTGCCTTCTGTGATCATGAAGATATAATATTATTATGTACAATAAAATATGCAATTTATTATTGGGATTTTTTTACTACAGTCCTACCTACAAACTGAATATTTCCCTTTAGTCCCTAAGTTGTTTAAATATACAGTTTTGGTCCCCAAATAGCCTCTGACCACAGGTTAACATCCGTTGAACTCAAATTTTGACATGAACTGACTAAACTACCCTCACACAAGTTGTACATGATTTCCTCTAATAGGTAAACAAGTTGTCTTCTGGCCATCTCTTCACCAAAACTCTGTCTAGCCAAAAAATTATTCTTGGAGGGAAAATTTGTATCTCCTACAACTATACAAATTTGGGAAAACTAGAGTACAACAATCTAATACCTGATCTCGCCAAGCCTTTGAATCTCTTATCTCTCTCCTAATCACAATGTAAGTCTTTCTCTTCCCTCCCCTCTTTCTCTCTCTCTCTCTCTCTCTCTCTCTCTCTCTTTCTCTCTCTTTCTGAATAGCCAAAATGTGTAAATCTTTCTCTAATTTCTGTTGGTTTAGTTTTCCCATTTTCAAAGTTAGAAGATTTGTGTTAAGAATTAGAGTTTAGATTACGAAATTGTGGTTTTTTAAAAGTGGTTTAGATTAGAAAATTAGGGTTTTGGTTTTTTGCTATTTTAAAATTATGATATATTAAAAAAATTAAGGATTTTACAAGTACTGCTTTTATATTAGGTATTTTGGGTATGTTACCATGATATTTGTCTTAATTATATAATGTTTGGGGTATGCTACGCTGGAATAACTTAAAAAATGTAGATGGTCTAAACCTCGGGAGACAGGGTACATAAATTATCTATACATCGATGGGGACATGCATATATTTTAAAATGTAGATGGGGATCAGTTTTACTATTAAAGTCTTTTGGAGTTTATTATGTCTGATGTTGTTGGGATAAATGAAGTTATCTCACCTGGTTCTGGGATAGTGGTGAAGACACTGTGTGCAAGTAAAATAGTGGATGCTTGTAATGATATAAGTTTGTATAAAATGTGGCATTATAGTGATATAGATAATATGTGGGATGTACATTTCTATGTATATGCAGTGGATATAGAAGTTATGCCCCCACCTTTAATTAAAAAGCCAGATGTAGTTATGATAGAAGATGATGAAGGAACACTAATATGTCCTACTTCTCAAGTTGAGGTTGAGACTATACAGTTTGATCCACTGCAGTATGAGAGTACACAATTTGATCTACTTCAACATGAGACTATTGCCAGGGGTAGACAAAAGGTAGTTGTGACTAAAAAAAAAGAGTTGTATCAAAGCCAAAGAGAAAAGACAATAGTTTACAAAGTGGTGAAGAAAATACTAAAAGAGTTAAGAAGCCAAGGGCAAGTGAACTACCTAAGGAAGAACTTGATGATTTACCACATATGGACTTCAGTGATGATGAACCTAATATTGAATCTGAGGGTAGAGTTTTGGGGGAAGATACTCCAGTTAATGCTGAAATTGAGGTTGGAGTTGGATTGGAGAGAGATGCTTCAGTTAATACTGAAACTGAGGCTTGAGTTGGATTGGGGGGAGAGGCTCCAGTTAATGTTGAAAATGAAGCTGGGGCTAGATTTGGGGGAGAGGCTTCAAATAATGTAGAAGAAGTTGATAAAGTTGATGCTTGGAATAGATGGGCAGAAACTAACCTAGATAGCCTAGTTACTGAGGAAAGGTATTACTTAAATTACTCATAAGTTGATAGTGATGATGGTCTAACCCAAGCTGATTTAGACAGATGTGATGATTAGTTCAGAGATTTGGTCAAAGAATATTATAATATTTTTGCAATAGAAGAAACTGAAGTACATCATACTATATTACCTGTGCATAATCCTGGGTTAGAGATGGATATTGGCATGAAGTGGCCCACACTTGATGCTTGCAAAGTTTTTTTTAAGGCAATGGGCCATTACGAAAAAGTACCAATTCCAACAAAAAAAGAATGACTATATGAGGGTAAGATACATTTATATTAAGGCTAAAACATTCAACTGTCAATGAATGTTCTATGTTAGGGTTAACCCAGATTGTACCACTTTCAATATGAGGGCCAATAATAATCTCATTCACAGATGTCCTGGCAGGAGTGGCCAATCTAACAAAAATACAAATGCCCAGTGGGTAGTAAATGAAGTTGAAGAAACAATTAGGGCAGTGAGAACCATTAGACCAGTAGGTATGAAGGAGCTAATTTCAAGAAGGTATGGTGTTGATATTTCATATTATACTTCATGGAATGCTTGGACTATATGCATGGAGAGGATAGTTGGATCATATAATGAGGGTTATATTTTGTAACCTGAATTTATGAGGCAAGTCTTATTGGTTAACTCTAGCAGTTTAGCCAAATGTAGTAAAGATCATCAAAGTAACTTATGGAAAAGTTCATTGGTGATGTTTAAGGCAAGTTTTGATGGATGGTTAAGTGGGTGTAGACCTGTACTTGGTTTAGATAGTTTTTTTCTAAAGAGTAAATATAGGGGGGTTTGTTTATCTGTGATTGCCTTGGATGGTAACAATGGCCTATTCCCTATTACAGCTTATATAGATCAAAATATAAATAAACTTGGACCAACTTCCTTGAGGTTTTTTAGCCCTATCTCATTCTACATAATCAAAAACTAACATTCATATCAGATAGACAGAAGGGACTCATTAATGTTGTGATTGCCCTTTTTCCCCATGTAAATCACAAATTATGTTTTAGACATATGTACAAGAATATGAATAAGTTTTACAGGAGGACCCAAAAGAGTGGCTAGTGTGGAGTACATCAAAGGCGTTTAAGCAATTTGAATAGAACAAGCACATGGACCAGCTCAAACTGGATAACCTAGCTACTCATGACTGGTTACTTAAGAAGCCATTTGAACACTAGGCTAGGTCCCACTTTGATTTTACTGCTAAGTGTGAACACATCACAAACAACTTTAGTGAGTCTTTTAACATGTGGATTTTGAAGATTAGGGACTGGCCAATCCACAAGTTACTAGAAAAACTGAATATAATGTTGATAAAACTCATGTATGACAAGAGGCTCAAGGCAAAAGAGTGGGAAGAAGCAGGTAAGCTAAACAAGACCTTTTATTATTGTTTGAGATCTCTTCTTCTTTTCATGAACTACTATGTGACTATATGTTTATCTTTTTTGCAGGTTTGGTGTTGGTCCCTAGAGCACAAACCCACATTGATAAGATGATCAAATGCTATGGTCAATATCAGGTACAAAGGATCATATTAGGATTTTTTCTTACAATTGGGATAAATGGCCAAAGATGGAAAGTAAATACCAACACACATGAATATGACTACCATGAATGGTAACTTTCTGGACTACCATGTGTGCATACTGTTAGTACTATACTCCCTTATGGGTGACCATGGGTTAAGTAAGTAAAGTATTTTTCAATAATAATCTAAATGTTTACAAAGTTGTGTCTCTAATTTTTTATAAACTAATTTTTTTTATGGATGGCTAACAGCTATGTTTCTTGTTTTCACAAAGTTGCTTCGTATGTCCAAACATATAAAAATGCCATATATTATGTAGTTGATGGATCCGAATAAGAGAAGGTCTGTATTTAAACACAAGTGTATCTGAGTTTATATTTCATATGTATGCTTATTTTTATATTATATGCAGCCTACAAACCAAGAAACCTATTTTCTATCTCTCCCATTGGTGGTAGGAGCTGGGAGACCTAGAAAATAAAGACTCCCTGATCCAGATGAAAAAAAGAGGTAGAAGAGATATGGAAAATGTGAGGGCTATGATCACAATAAGAAATCTTGTAAGGGTGCACCAGCAACACCAAGGCTAAGAGTGGCAAGAACACCTAAGAGGGTAGATACAAATGTTAGCATAGTAAGACATATGAGCAATGTTGGCTTACCATCTGTAATACCAAATTTGAGAGGGAGGGGAAGTGGTGGTATAAGTGGTGGTGGTGGGAGATCTTCTAGGGGTGCAAGGCAAACTCAAGATGATGAAGCGCTAAGGCCAACTCAAGAAAGTCAATCCCCAAGGAAAACTAAGGCATCAACACAACAAGTTTAAGCCCCAAGGCAAACATAATCAAGGCAAACTCAAAGCCAAAACCAAGCTACTCAAGGCATAAGGCAAAGTCAATCAAGGCATACTCAAAGGCAAACTCAAGCTACTGATGCCCCAAGGTAAACTAGAGCAAGTCAAGCCTAATGGTAGTCTCAAGCTACTGAATCCCCAATATAAACTAGAGCAAGTCAAGCCCAATGGCAATCTCAAGCTACTGAATACCTAAGGAAAACTAGGGCAAGTTAAGCCTAAAACCAGTCTCAAGCTACTAAAGCCCCAAGGAAAACTAGAGTAAGTCAAGCCCAAAGGTAGTCTTAAGCTACTCAATCCCCAAGAAAGAATCAAGCAAGTTAAACCCAAAGGTAGTCTCAAGCTACTCAAACCCCAAGGAAGATTCAAGTGAGCTAGTCAAGCCTAAAGACAGTCTCAAGCTACTCAACCCAAGGCAGAGTTAAGCAAGTAAAGCCCAAAGGCAATCTCAAGCTACTCAAACTCAAAGGAAAACTAGGGCATCAATATGGCAAGCTCAAGCCCCAAGGTAAACTAGAGCATCAAAACAGTAAGCTCAAGCCCCAAGCTCTAACCCTTACAAGAAAGGCTATCAATCTCCTGGTAGGAATTAGAAAGTGTGACAGTGTGACTTATTTTAGAAACATTTAACTGCATGTTAACAAGTATATTTGTTTGGCTATGTAGTGGTCTAGTGATCATAATTTTAATATCAGTATTGAGATTTGACTGCATGTTAACAAACTTAATGGCAAATGTTTTTGCAGTTGATTTTATGAATGTTTATTGTTGTTTGTCTACTTGTCAGACTAAAAATTTAACAGGTACTTTATTACATCTCTATTTGTTTTTACAGTTTTTTTATAGGTATTCTATTACATCTCTATTTTTTTGTTAGACTAAAAATGTTTGTTGTTTGTCTATTTATTTTTATAGTTTTTTTCATGAATGTTTATTGTTTGTCTATTTTGTAAACTCTATTACATCTTTGTGCTTATTTGTTGTTGTTTGTCTATTACATCTCTGAACATTTACAGGTACTCACATAGTCATACTGGTCTGAAATTGCCACAATACAAAAAAGGGAAAAGGCAAAAAAAAAGCAGTTCAACAATACAAAAAAAATGTAATTCCAAATAAATTGCAGTTCCACAATACAAAATAATTACAGTTCAAACTGGTCTGATATAAGATGTTAGATAGAAAGGAAATTGCAGTTTTATTGATTTACAAAAACTGAAAGGAAACAGAGAGAAATACCAAGGGATCCCAAACAATAAACACAAACATCACCACATCTCAAAAGATAACCTACAACTAAAAACAATACCCACAAACACAAACAAAACCTTCTTCATTCTCTTCTGCTCCATTATCTTCAATCTCTTCTTCTTCTTCTTCCTCATCTGTCCTTTCTTCTTCCTCCTTATCTGTCTCTTTTTCTTCTTCCTCATCTATCTCTTCATTTTTCTCGTTTGTTTCTTTTCTTCTTCTTCTATCCA
Organism: Kingdonia uniflora; assembly: GCA_014058105.1. Taxonomy (NCBI): domain Eukaryota; kingdom Viridiplantae; phylum Streptophyta; class Magnoliopsida; order Ranunculales; family Circaeasteraceae; genus Kingdonia; species Kingdonia uniflora. The sequence goes on along the minus strand of JACGCM010000201.1, from coordinate 397,529 downwards.
CCCATACTTACTCTCCTCTTCCTCCATCCAGCTAGCCTCACTGTTGAAAGATGAATCATAGTATGCTACAAATCCAATGTACTCTTTTTCAGAAGAAGAGTCACTCTCAGTTGCAGAGAAAAGAGGTATTTTTGTGGTTGTGAAGAGAATAGAAGAGAAGAAACACTTGTGGTTTTGAAAAAGATATGGGGAAAGTCTTGGCTTTATAAAGAAAAGGCATTTAAGAGGTTCTTGAAAAGTGAATGAACACTAAATAAGATTTTGGTTTCCTAATATTGGTAGTTGGGGGGATAATGGTTAGGGGGGAAGGTTTGGGGTTATGTTAAGTATGTGTAGAGTGTGCACACAGGATCACTAATGGATTATAAACATAACAAACTTGTATAAGATGAATTGTACATAAATTGTATCACAAGAAACTCCCAATCTCATCCCATTGAGGATTTCCCTTTAAACATTTTACAAAATTCATCCAATCCCATAGTCACACTCACCTTAACATTTAAATTAGTCATAGTCTCAAATTCAGTATTCTTCTTTGCTTCTTCATACATATAGTCCTTTAGCCACATAAAGTGCTTACATTCAGCATTTTCACAAACTAATAATTTCTTACCCTTGCTTCTCTGAGCTGTAGATTTACACAATTTTATGAATCCACAACCACTTTTAGGGAAAACTACAGTCCTCCAAGGACATTCTCTCCACCAGTTTCAAGTTTCCTCAAAACCAAAGCAACTACCTTTGAAAGAGGGGTTACTCATACTTGGTGAATTTGAAGATTGCCCAATGGCCTCATTCAACCATTGAAAAAATGCCACAGGTAGGGAATTGGCATTTCAAGTACTTTCTACCAGGGTTTTCTATTAATTTAAAAATATAAAATTGTATTATTCTGCTGTAATTTGGCTTCTTGCACATACTATATAACCATGAACAATCCTCAATACCATGAAAAGCTTGATCACAGATAGGACACAAATCATCCTACAATAAAAATCATAAATAATCAATAAGTTAATATTTAGTCCTAATTTATGTCCCTGCAATTTTTCTTTAGTCCCCATTTCTTACCTTTAAACTTTAATGGTAATTTCTCAAAATTTACATAAAGCACCTGATTAATTAGAGAGACAGGGATATATAAAGTGATTTTACCTTCATATCACCACCACCTCTACCTCCCATAGACAGAGACAAACTAATACCAAAACTCATAAATAAGATAGAGAGAGAAAAAGCTTTAATATAGGTATTTGGGAAGGAGATGACTAACACCAAAACTTAGAATAATTAAAGGGATTTGGGAAGGAAATGATCATTGGGGTATTTAGGAAAGGAGATGACTATTAGACAGAGTTTTGGTGAAGAGATGACCTAAAGATACCTTGTTTACCTATTAGAAGCAATCACGTGTAACTCGTATGATGGTAGTTTAGTCAGTTCATGTTCAAATTTGAGTTCAACGGAGGTTAACCTGTGGTCAGGGGCAATTCGGGGACCAAAACTGTATATTTAAACAATTTGGGGACTAAAGGCAAATATTTAGTTTATAGGTGGGACTGTAGTCGAAAAAAGCCTTTATTATATCTTGGCGTTCTGCATATTCAAAAAAATTCCTTCTTCAGCATCCATTGCTCTTCTGCTTACAATTTTTTTTCCGCCACATTCATTATTGTCTTTAAATTATGGTTCAGCCATTAGAATTTTGTTTGGAATAATAGTTTAACTTATTAGATCGCTCAACTCAAAAAAAATTCAACAAACTTTAGACGCCTACTTTCTGCATAAAAAGAAATTCTAAAATGTACAAGCCTTAAATACTTATACAATCGTTAATTTTCAGGACATGTGAAATTTGGTTTGTGTTCTACATTTATTGAGCTTAATGTCCGTCAAATTTTTTTATGTAATAGTGCCAATGTGTAGGGAGTTTGAAAGTTTGAATTGGGTTTTCTCTAATGAGTAGTTGCTATTGGGCTTTATTATGTTCACATTTTCTAAATAGTCAAATCAAAAGAGTATAGAGATACAACTCTTTGATGAAACATAATTCATTGAAAAAATACAACTTTTAAGAACAAACCTATAAAACCTTTCTCCTGAAACAGATTAATTTCTCTGTTTCTTTCTCCATCTTCTTTCTTCACCTAAAATTTTAAACTCAAGCTACAAAGATTTAACACCAGTACCAATCCCTTGAGGGTAATCTAAACTTCTTTCTATCCCCCTCTCTCTGGCTCTATGTGTCTTACAAATCTCTTAGTCCTTTAGCAACATTATTCCTATAAAATAATTTAAATTATGATTATAGACATCGTATATTGGAAGTTGCTTCTGTTGTATTGATTCTTACTAATTGATCTCCATTCTTGGGTTATCTGATAATCGCCATCAGATTGAACATGCTTTGTTGCATAATTATCATTGTAGAACTTCTTAAATTGATTTTATTATATAAGATAACACCTAATCCATACTAGAACTATATCTATCGATAATGAAACCTCAGTTTGTTACTAATCAACTTATCTTTTTATTATGTAGGAACTTGATTTTTTTTGTGGATTTGAACGTATTTCCAGTATTAGAAGATTGTCATGGAAAACATCATTACTTTCCAAAGGAGAAAAAAAGTATTTCAAAGTTTTTATCACTATAGATGCTAAAATATGTCATTCATCAACATGATAAACAATAATAAATAACTAAAAATATAAGAGTCTTTTAAAGAACAGAGATGTTGGAAAATATATATAAACTTTATACATTCTCTCTTTATCATATGTAATAATTATGTTTTCTATTATTATTGCTTGATAGCCAATCCCTTAAGTAATGGTATTATATACTGTATGTTTTTCCAGGTTCATGAAAATATTGAAAGAATAACTTACAACAAGATTGATCAAATCAATCACACCAAAGAACGCTGGAAGATGAAAATCCGAATTTCAAGATTATGGAAAGATTTTGACTTTAATGGAAAAACTATAATCAATCGCATCAAAATGTTGTTAATCGATGAGAATGTAATATCCTTTCTTTAACTTGGATAAACAAATTTATAAAATACTGTATATACTAATACTAATGTGATAATTTTTGAATTGTAGGTAGACTAAATACATGATATTTATAAGAACTTAATTAATTCTTACGATAACATATTACAAAAAAGGAGTATTTATTTTATCGATAGATTCTCCGTTGACTATCCCCAAGGCATTTATCGTCCATATAGTAGTACTTACAAAATTACTTTAAAGTGGAATACAAAGATAAAGTTTCTTGAAGACGACAATCATAACATACCTCGATATAAATTCATGTTCGTGAATCTTAATGATATACCATCAAGGCATAGCCAAAATAGTCATTTGATAGGTGGCTTATTTTTGGTATCTATAAGTTTTTTTTTGTCAAATCATCCCAATACTATTATTCTTCTAAAATTGACATTTTTAACTTAATGCAGATGTTATTAGGGTTCTTCATACACTCTCAAAAGTTAAAGAATATACTAAAGATAATGGCAGGAGCTTTAACTTAAGGGATTTAATGATTCATGATCAAAAGTTAGTTTTACTATATATCCAAAACTATTTTAGAGCATAAATATATGAATAACCAAGTATTAAACATTAGCACATGCCTTTGATTTTAGAGGATGTGTCATAAAGATAACATTATGGGACAATATTGAAAATCAAGTTTCAAATGATATCTCTACAGTTGTAAAAAAAATTAAAGGTACTTTATTTTCATGCTGCAATCTTTCAATTCTTCTATTTATTTCTCTATTTCTTACTATAAGATATTAGTTTATTCAAATTTATTATTTCTTACTAATTTTATTATATAGGCTATCTTTTATTGTTGTAAGACAATAGTAGGAAAAGTTCTCAATAATATGTCATGCTACTATCTTAGTTGTGACAATTGCAAAAAGAATGTCATCAATGATAATTCAAATTACTGAGCTGTCCGTGTATTCAAATGACAATTACAAAAAGAATGTTAGGCAAGCACCATGTATTCAAACAACATCTTTCTGAGTTGTTCGTATTCTTTTGGTAAGCCTCTCTTAAGTCTGCAGATGCTTGCCTGGTTTTGGACGAGTTAGAGTATAGGGACTGAAGGAGGAATTTTTAATTAATTTAAAAGAGAGGAGTTAAAAAAGGATCCAAACGGTGTTAAATTGTGGTGTTAAATTATTTTTGAATTTTTCTCTCTTATGCCACATGGTGTGCTTTGATTAGAAGAGATCAATTTTTGATCTCTTTAGAGAGATCCAAATTGTCATTTGAATACACGGACAACTTAGTAATTTGAATTATCATTGATTAAAAGATAGAGAGATCAAAATTTGTTCCCCTATCAACCCTTCTTCGTTCAGGATTAGAATAAACTATGAAATTACTTTTACTTTACTCGATCATTCTCTTATTCCATCCTTATCTACTGTATTCACCATGGACTTCATGAACATTTATTTAGAATATATTCTTAAACGTTCGCCTAATTAAAAAATATATGTATAATTTTGAAAACAATAACAAATAAATAAAATGCCTAGGATATAATTACTCCTCTTTAAATATAAATTAATAGATTAGTTATGGTGAATAAAAAGGGTTAGTTGGGCTCAGCTACAAGGTTTAACTTCTTAAGCACGACTATATGAAATGAACTATTGTAGACATCGTAAATTCGTTTTTATCATTTTACAAAGCGGTAACTTTAAAGGAATACGAACATGCGTCAACATACTTAGCTTTAAAATATGTAACAATATGAAACTTTACTAATGTTCATATCATATGGCTTCAAAAACATATATTAGGTATTTTATTAACAAATATGATAATTTTTTAACAACTAATTTTTTTATAAATCTTCAAGACTAAAGCGAAACAAATGGCCAAAAATATCGCAAGAAGAATCAAAACTCAAGTTAAGTAATTACTCTTACAAAAATATAATTTAAGTATTTCTACATCATTTTACGTATATGCATATATATAAGTAATATATTCTTTTTTTGACTACAGAGGATAATCGACTAAGTGGCAGTTAAGATCCTTTAATATTTATCCCTTCCCAAATTATCCCAAAATAGTTACAACAACTGAATAGGTGCCTCTATTCACATCTCCCCCTAAATCTTCTTACACTCTTCAATCTTCATCTTTAAATGTCAAACAACAAATTAAACCAAACAATGCCTCTATTCCAAATAATTTTTTTAAACATCTATAAATTGTTCCAATCAGGGGAACAATGTCTCATTTGATTTCAAAAATCTATCTCTTTTCTTTTTCTCAGACCCGTGGTTTTAAGGATTCTTCATAATCAAAATGCAATTGAATCACAAATCAGTCAATAAACCCCAATTGTAGAAGAATCATTTGTGAATGTACTATATTCCCCCATCTCTCTCTCTCTCTCTTTCTCTCTCTCTCTTTAATTATGAGATAAATTTTTAATGATTTCCTTATTAATTATATTTTTTGTTTCCTTGCAGTTTTGATAGTATGGCTTCATTAATTTCAGATAGACGAGTGGGGATAATTAAAATTACCAGGGTTGTTTCGGATATACGAGTTGCAAGGATCCAAGATGTGAATTGTTTTGCTGATCTCTGCATCACTAATCAATGCAGATAATTCATGAAACAAACGATGGCGACCTCCAAATAAACATTAAGGTGCAAAGGCCGCCAATCATTCGAACGTGTCTTCATGATTTTCTTGATTTTTTTACAGCCTAACAACGCTGGAAATTTATCAATGAACTCAAAAGACAAACGGCTGCTATGAATATTGATATTGGCAATATTTTTTTGCGGGTACATGAAAATCAATATTTTAGTTACATACTACATATTGTTAGGGATGCACAGAACATGGAGATTGGTGAAGTTGTTATTGTTGTTGCAATAGAAATATTAACAACAATAAAACCTAATCACAATGTTAACTTTATTGTGTCCCCGATTATGGCATTAGAGGAGGATCAACGATTCTCAGGCTATAATAATAAAGCAAATAATATCTCATCACAAGTGATACGAATAGTAAACCAATGGAAGAAATTGATAATGAAGAAAATGTCGATGAGCAGATGGAGTTTTTTTATTACTACTATCCTGCAAGTGAAGCCGCGGTTGAACAGCTAGTAACAAAAGTTATTGGTGAAGGTGATGAAGCAAGGAATGTTCAATGCTCAATTTGCTTGAAGACACTTGGAAATGCCGAAGTCACTGAAATGCCATGTAACCATGAATATCACAGTATATGCTTATGAGATTGGCTATCCACAAGAAACACATGCCCAATACGCAGGCATGTTTTACCCATTGATTAAGTGTAGCAGTGTCTAAACTTTAGTTATAATAATGATGTATGAGTGACCATTAATTACTTAAAGTAATATAATGATGAAACATGTATTACTTAATACTAATTATTAATGAATTTTACAAGTATATACTCTCATGGATTCTTCATCCAGATAGCGGTGAAACAATTAAAAGCCATGACAATTTATTGAGTCTAAGGAGATTCTATGCCGGAGGAGATGAAAGGCTTATAGTGTATGATTACATGCATAATCATAGCTTAATCAGTCATCTTACAACCGATGTTTTCCTACATTGTGGAAGAAGACTTAGCATCAAAATTGGATCTGCAGTAGGATTAACGTAAGTTATATATTTTAGTTTTTGCGCATAAGTATTTGCTCATAAAACTAGTTTATGTTATTTACCTCTAATGAATTATTATGAATTATTGCAAATAGATGCTAATAACCCAAATGCCTCTAACAATTCTCAGAGGGACGCGTCATCCCAATCTGAAACAAGGAGAGTTGAACCGATCATGAACAATAAAAGAAGATAAGAAACTAGGTTCTTCAGCCCTTCTATTATTCATTGCAAACTCTTCTTAGATAATCTTCTTTCTCTTATATATGTCAGATGTTATCCACTACAACACGGATGGAGTTACACCGAAAATCTTTCATATATGAACTACGTTTACCCTTCAGAAGGTTTGAACAAATTGGGAAAAGACCAGTCAGCCAATATAATTATGTTGGATAAATTTTAGTTTTAAACATCATTTTAATTATTAAAAATCGTTTGGCACAGTATATATGACTATGAATTTTTCTTTATATATGTTTCTTATCAAAAAAAATGTCATGAAATTTTGAATTACAAAATGACACACCGAATAGAAGAATTTAAATTAATTCGTAGTAGTAGAGAGAGAGTTGTGAAGTCCCGCCGTTAAAAGGGGTTGTTTCATTAGGACTGCCCAAAACAACACAATTTGGAACATACATGCCTTTTTATAGTTTCATACACCACCGATAGAAAGCCTATATTGTGAAATTTATGATAAACTCCCTTCAACCATTTGATTAACTAAAAGAAAAAGGAAACTATATATTATGACTGAAGGATCAAAAAATGGTCATGGCAATTAGCAACAAACACTAAATATTGGATTAGTGTTTTGGTAGAAACAAGTTAGTTAAAAGTGAATAGTAGAATATGAAGGAAGCACAAATATTCATCTTCGAGTCAAAAAAATTCATATTGTCGAGATGAATGGTAGCTTAAGGTTTTGAAGATCCATTTGATACCGATAGTTAGTTACCCGCATCGATTTTCAACAGTTTAAGCTTCCTGATGCACATTTTCAATGGACCTGAAATTTGCTTACCCAAGATCTCAGTCATACACCAAATTCCAAAACATAAAGAATCCTAAAGACAGAAAAGGGATAAGGATACAACATATCTATCCCAACTTCGCAGCTTCACATAAATTTTCCCTGTAGCATCTTCACTAGCCATCTATTGCAATTTCTGAGAGAATTCTGCAAAGGTGAGCTCCATGTATCCAATAGATGTAAGTAACTTAGCACCATTTGCTATGACATCACAATAAAAAGAGAATTTGATGTAGCCGTATGATTAATTAGAATTTCATGGGGGCTTGATAAATGAGGCTAAATTAACATGTATCCAATGATTTCCAGTGTAAGGCCGACTCCCATTCACTCTCCTTGATGACCTTTAGGGTCTCTTCAACAACTATTTTTCTCCCCTCTGAAGAGAAATGAAGACCATCCCTAGAAAGATATACCCATAAATAAGCTCATTCCACACATCTAACATATTCCCTTCATAATAAAATATATATGACACCATCAAACTTATTAAGATAGATGACACTATATTTTATTATCTTGACACTCCATAAAAGTAGCTAAGTTTTTGGGCAAGTTTACAAAGTGCTATGTAATTCCTAGCAGCACAAAAGTATGAAAAGACTTCTTGAATGTCCTTTTGAAAATGTGATGATGAAAATAGTCAGATTAATTTTGATAAATTACTCACCAATGTAGTCTTCCTAAGACACAGGCATAAGATTGAAAAAGGCGAGTTGGACGCCCGTAGGGCGTTCAAATACATTAGTACTTATAGCATCTATCAAACACCACCGTGATTGTTGTTCGAGAATGGAAAGTACAATCGACTTCAATTCAAAATTCCCTCGGGTAATCCACATAAAACTATGGTGCTCTCTAGCAATTTTTCTTAGAGGTACGCTTAATCTCTTAATTTTTCTCTGTAACACATTGCGATTGTTCGATTTTTACATGGTAATTGGAACCTCTATTGGGTTTGATATACAAATCTACAGAATTGATGAGATGTATTTGATTTTTCAATTGGAGTATCCAAAATTGAGATTTCTTTTGTCTTAATTGATGATTTAAATTAAGTTTATAGATTCCTAGCTTTATAGCTTTCTAAACTTTCTTATTTAAATGAAGTAATTTGAGTATTCCATTATTATAAGCTTTGGCATCATTTGAAAGGGTCTTCTCTTATATAGGTTTTGGTACCATAGAGGTGTTTGATTAATCCTATCTACTATATCTCATCTTCTAATTGCAATCATTACAATGATATAGGATAGACAATTTATTTCAATTATATCCATATAATATATGATTAATGGGGAATAAATTTTGCTTTGTAATTTTTTTGTAATATTTGTATATGTTCTTGGATTAATTTTGGGGCCTTTTCTTCGGAGGTTTATACATTTGATTTGGGTAATGTGATACATTCACTCGTTTACTAATTTCCTTATCAAACTCATGTTTCTAATATTTTTGGTATATTATGGTTTATCTCTTGTAGGTCATTTGCATTGCTTTTATATCAAGAACGATTTTTGTTTGAGAATTTGTGTGAACATAAGGTACACAACTCTTTTTTATAGAGTTCGTTAGTGAATAACTGCTTCTATATCTTCTATTTTTCTTGGTATATCACTATTTAGTCATTGATAAGCAATGAACATGCAAATAGTAGTTGTAATGATTACTTTACAACCTTTAGAAGCAGGAATCATAATAGATTAATGAACTTATATTGGGTAAAAATTAACATCATTTAGATAGAAATGTGCCCTCTCATTTAGTTTATGAAAGATAAGTAACTTTTAAGACAAAACTAACATACTAAAAAATTACAGCAATATTAGATGTTATGGATGAGTTTAAAATAAATTAGAAATTTTTTTGAATTTTGCGTACTCTATTTGTATAGTTATAAGTTAAAAAATATGTTGTTTTATATTCTTAGGGTAATTGTTCATTAACAAAACTGCACCTTGAAAAGGTACAATTAGCATGAATACTACTAGCGAACAAGTAGCATTAAGAAATGAATGAAGAGGGGAAATGAGGTTGCAAATGAGTCCAAAACAAAGACAGTGATAAAGAGAATGACAACATGATAAACGCGCTGAAAAAATATGTCTAATTAGTATGGAGGAAATAAAATATAATAACTATCATCGCAAACAAAAGAGATTATCATTGATTGGACAAACTAATAATTAGAGAGCATGTAGAACATATGATAACCAAAATACTAATTATGCAATATTTCATGTCAATTGATTGTATTTTTCATTATAAAAATTTAGGAGTTAGTATATTTTAGTAATTTAATTTTATATTTATATAATACACAATACAAATTGATCATGAAGAGCGTAATTATAGTGTGACTCATGTAGAAGGCGGCTACACTGCAATACAATTGAGTCATGAATATATATTTCAAGAGACCGTGCAAGTAATTCGTGTTCGTTATATGCGTGTAGTAAAAAATTACAATTATGCTAGCGATTTTAGAGGTTTTGTTGGATTTCGAAAATATCGGCTCTCTGGACTTAAAATGTGCCCACATTGCTGAGCAAAATTATTTAAAAAGGAGACACAATTTTTGTTGTTCGAATGGAAAAATAAATATCAATAATGAGAAAAAAAAAACTACTATGGATTCATCATAGATAATGAATGACAATATAGGTATTTACATGTATGCAGTAATAGCCTTGAATAACTTAGAAATTATCTTCAAGTACTTATGTTCAAGCATGTGGTTTGTTTTCAATTGTCGCTTTACTGAAGTATCCATGTGGCATTTCAAAAACTTCAGTAAACTTGATTGTTTATGAATGCCTCTCTCTTTAGGCCAATAAATTTTAATATAAATAATAATGGAAACTTCCTCCTAAACTATAATAGGCACATATTTACTGCAAGTATTGTTTTAAATTTCAAGATTTTGGGTCATGCCCATATTTATTTAATACTTTGCAAATAATTATTTGTATGGAATGTTTATGGGCAATATCTTACCTTCATAAATGATGTAACAGTTGAAGCCGAGATGAGGCCCGGCTAAAAGGTACTCAAGGCCAGAAAATTTCTCATTCACAGTTCTGTATAGGATTAATTCCCCTGGTATTGGTACATCTATATGACTGTATTCACATAGACTGGCGTGAATGATCATCTTGAGGTTCTCCTTACATTATGAAATAATACTATGGATACAATAAATAAATTAGTCAATTAAAGTATTGATTGAGGATATGGTAAAAGTAGAAAGTGAAAACCTTTATATTCAAGAATACTTTTGGATGAGAAAAAAAGAATTGGCCTTCAAGGTGAAGGGCGTTTGTAAAGCAGGGTTCTCATGTGTTGAATGTTTTTTTTTCATTTTTCTTCTTTGTTGTAAGCATATGTTTTTTCTATTCAATATTGTAATAGATTATTTCGTATCTCGGACTCAAGCTTCATCCTTGAGCTCATCAGCATGCAAGTGTACAATCATCAATAGAGCCGTTGTACAGTAACAGAGATCAGAACGTTACACAATCTGGTCAAAGAGCATCTTACATATACTTTCTAACGTTCATCAATTAAGAGTCTTAATGGTCATCAAACGGTCATATTACAAGACTTATAAATAGGACCAGAAAACTACAGGTTACAGACAAGCAATTCTACACAGAAGAATCCTTACTCTAAAATTCTACATACTCAGAGCACTCATTGTAATAAGTTAACAATCTCAATAACATCATCTTCTCTTTCTCAAAATCCTTAAGAGAGGTCAAGGTTTTTGACCTATTCAATGGCTTTCCATGCTAAATTATCTTGTTCATTATTGTTTATTATTCTTGAGCGTTCGAAACAAATCTGGCGTAAAGGCTAAGTCCAAATCCTAGAATTAGGCTATTACATTTGGTGTCATTTGTGGGAATGAAGTTCTCAAACCAATTGTCTCAAAAACCATTGATCCTCCTTTTTTTAGAATGTTCTCCCCAGATCAGAGTACGTCGATCGTTCCAGTAGGAGAAAATGCAGCACGAGCAGATCTGCGAGCCACTTTAAATTTTGAAATAAAGAAATGTGCTGCTCTAGAACAATAGTTAGCGAGTGTACAAGATGCGTTGAAGCTTCTACAGGGTCAGCAGGTCACCGCCCAAAAGAACAATGGCGTATAACCAAAAGGCTCACGAGTTTTTGTTCATCATAGAATATGACCTCCTTCAAAAGGTAATAACCTAGGAGGTATACCTCGATTTAACCATCACCAATAAGAAATGGAGCCTATCCCAATCCAGGAGGTCCACCAAGAAGTAGATGGTGGCCTTGCGAGAGTCAGACAGGTTAAAAATCTACCTCGAAGAGTTCAAATTCCAGCAAAGGGCATCTAAGTGAAGGGAGTGGCAATCACAATCATGGAGAAGGACGCGTCACACGCCCAACCTCCATAGCTCGACAATATGTGACCCAGGAACATGTTGACAGGAAAATCAAATAACTACTTGAAGCTCAGACTCCGACTAAAAGAATTTACAACATATTACAAAAGAGCCCAGTCGCACAGGAGCTGTTGAATGGTAAGGTCCCCACCGAGTTTCATACTCTGAAGATCTAAAAGTATAGAGGAACTGATCCAATGGAACACATCCAAGAGTTTTAGGATGTTTTAGGCCTATATTCCATGTTCAGCCACATTTTATGCCGGCTCTTTCAAATCCTACCAGGTTATCAGACAAACCCCTGTAATGGTTTTACACACTATCCGAAGGATTAATCATAACTTTTGAATAGCTGTGAGAACTCTTCATTAAGATTTACTCGCACAACAGATACAAAGAGGAGAATCTATACTCTCTTTTTGGCCTTAAGAAGATGTTAGGTGAGAAGTTCGATACATTCACTAAGAAGTTTTAGGAGTTAGATCGAAAGGTAGATCGGCTCGACCAGAAGATTACTATTTTAGCTTTCACCAATACTTTACTCGTCGATAGAAGGACGAAGGAGTATCTCATCCTAAACAAGCCAACAACTCTGGAGGACATGATCGAAAAATTCAACGGGTGTATCGACCTGGAAAGAATGGTGTCTGACAGGCAAAAACCTCAGAAGTCAACATTGGCAGCTCGAGATCAGTCCACGGGCCAAGATTTCAACTGTGTTGCTGATCAGAACGGAGACAGGAAACGGATAAAATCTAATGATGAACGACCTCAAAAAGGCAGTAACTTGCCAAAACCCTATCTTCCCAAGATGAACGTAACTATAGCCAGTATTTATCCTATATTTCAGAAGAATATTTTTTTTTTAAATGCACAGTATCTCCAACCTATTGAGAGCAAACCTTATTGTATTCACCACAAGATCTGCCATCATGAGACCGAACATTGTTTTGTCTTACAATGACTATTGGAGCATATCTTTGCAGATGGACGAATGCATGAATACATTGTGGATGTTAGGAGTTACAAGAACGGAAGTTACAAACTTCTTACATAAGACGTACAAACTGAAGAACCGGCAGAAGAGAAACATTTATACCATATATCCCTCAATAACTTCGTTAAGACTCAGATCGTCAACCAATCGAATAGAAGCAAAAGACAACGGGTCAGCCAATGTCATGACCTATTCATGAAGGATAAAGAAGCTCGTTTACTTCCCGTATCCAACTCTTAGCAAACAGGAATTTCTTTTGACGACTGTGATGTTCGTCATATCAACTTTCCTCACCATGATGCTTTGGTGATCATGGTAAAAAAGAGAAACATGGTGCTTTACACGATGATAATAGATACTGGGAGTACTATTGAATTACATTTTCAAAGCACGATTGATCAGATGGGGCTAGCCAACAAGGTACAACCCAGTGATATTGATATCTGTGGATCCAAAGGGTCTAAAGAAGAACGTGTAGGAAAGATTATACTTCATATTACGGTAGGACACGTAACACTTGACATTGCCTTTTATGTTATCAATGCATAATCATATTATTTGGGGATATTAAGACATTATTGGTTACACAATATGTGAGTTATTCCATTAACCTATCATTTGGCACTGCAATTTGAATAGAATGGTGGCATATATGAAATTAAAGGATATCAGAAGTTAGCTTGAGCATGTGAAAATTTTGTTGTCATTGTTCCTGAGTCCTTAGAAACATAGCTTGCATAGCAATTACTGAAAACAAAAAGAAACATTACAGAAAACTATACAGTGAACTCTACAAAAAACCATCTGCCAAGAGCAAAAGCAACAGAGTATGTCAAAATCAGTAGAGACAAGTGAGGAATGTACATTGACACTCTTCTGCCAACAGCAGAACGAGATGCTCTCATCCAATTCCTTAAAAACAATAGTGATGCCTTCGCTTGGACCTTTCACAAAATGTCGGGCATTGATCCAAATCTGGCCTGCCATAAGCTCAATTTGAAAGATAAAGCCGAAGCTATCCAACAAAAATAAAGGACGTTAGCACCAAGATTCCAGGAAGAAGTTAATAAAGAGATCGACAAACTCATCGAAGTTGGTTTTATCCGAAAGGCTAATTACCCCGAATGCATCTCGAACATTGTAGTAGTCCCAAAGAATAATGGCAAGATCAGAGTGTACGTAAATTTCACAGACCTCAACAAACACACTCAAAAGGATAGTTTTTCACTTCCTATCATAAATCATCTACTCGATTCCACTTCGGGGAATGAACTTTTATCCATGATGGATGCTACACTAGGATACAATCAAATACCTCTTCTACCTGATGATCAAGAGAAAATAGCTTTAATTACAGAATATGGCCTATACTACTATAAGGTCATGTCATTCGGTCCCAAGAATGCAGGAGCCACTTATTAGCGGCTGATAATACAGATGTTTAAAGATTACCTTGTAAAAATGATGAAAGTCTACATTGATGATATGTTGTGCAAAAGTCTTAAGAAGGAGAACCATATTACAGATTTATACACTACTTTTAAAATTCTCTGTTTCTACAAGATGTGACTCAACCCTGATAAATGCCAGTTCAGAGTCCAGTCTGGAAAATTCTTGGGATATTTGATCAGTAAGCGAGGCATAGAAGCTGATCCAGATCGTATTCGTGCTCTATTGTTTATGCCTTCTCCAAAAATAAAAAAAGACGTACAGAAATTGGCAGGCAAGATTGCTGTAATAAATTATTTTGTCTCGAAGTCTTCAGATCGATGTCGCTGGTTGTTTAACCTATTGCGTGATGGAACAACAACAAAGAAGTTTAAGAAGAATCTTGAGATTGAGTGGACAGTAGAGTGTGAAGCAGTATTTTAGAAGCTCAAACGTTACTTGGGTACACCACCAGTGATGAGTACACCTAAAGAGGGGTAAAAACTCATCATATATCTTACAGTTACCGACGAATCAAGTTTAGTTCTCATTTAACTTGATAAGAAGATGGAGAAACTTGTCTACTTCATCAGCAAAACTCTCATTCTTGCAAAAACCCAGTATACCAAGATTAAAAAACTACTTTTAGCTCTCGTATATACATTGTAAAAATTGAGACAATATTTTCAAGCCCACTCAGTTCGAGTAGTGACAAATTACCCTTTGCGAGATATTTTATCTAAAATAAGAAAAATCCAGACGAGTATAACAATGATTAGTCACACTGGGTAAACATGATATCTGTTTCAAACCACGAAAGTAATTAAACTCAATTAGAGGATCCTACTTAATGGTTGGTTACCCTTTCCAATAACAGATCGAGAAAGTAATTAGACTCAATTTCGAAGCTAGCAATAATGAGGTCGAATATGAGGTAATAATTCATGGTTTGGATATGGCTCTCGAGATTGGAGTCTCTGAGTTGTTTGTGTACACGGACTTTTTTACTCATTATGAACCATTACACAAAAAAATTCTAGAAGAATGGAAAGATGATTGATTATGCAGCAGCAGTAGCCGACAAAATATACATATTCAAGAGGATTACTATAAACATTTACTGTACGGAGAAAATAGACATTCCGATTCTCTCGCTTATGTAGCAAGAATCCTTGACACAGAAGCTCGGTATCTCAAGATCGAAGTATTATCTACCCCCAGCATTAATATCATAAACTCAAATTTTGTTAATACTGGGGGCGTTGAAGAAGATGAGGACGATTGGAGACGACCTTTCCTCACATATATTGGGACAAAAAATGTGTTTGATAGTGAACTTCCTAAAGATCCCACCGAAAGATGATGCATGCTGGATAATGATAAACGATACATCGTGGAAAACGATCTCTTATACAAAATTTTGGCCATAGGACTATACCTCGAATGTTTATCAAACAAAGAGGCTCAAAATTCTGCATAAACTTCACGAATGTACTTATGGTTCCCATGCAACAGGACGATCTCTAGCCAATCAAGCTCTTACTCAAAGAGTCCTCTAGCCTAAAATAAAAGCACATGCCATTGAACTTGCAAGAAGTGCGATGCATGCCAACGACACGAGCCCCAAATTCGATCTCCAGCCTAGGAACTCTATTCTAATAATATTGTTTGGCCATTTAAAAGATGGGTACTCGACCTCGTAGGAGAATTCACCACTTCACTAGGCAAAATGAAGCACCTCTTAGTAGTAACGGATTACTTCACTAAATGGGTAGAGGCAATCCTTCTATAACGTACACGTAAAGACAAAGTCATCAAGTGTAAATGGAAAACCATCATCATCCATTTTGACTGCCCCCATCTCATCAAAATTGACAATGGACCTCAGTTCGTTGGCTCCAGAGTTGTCAAATTCCTCAATCAGTACAACATCATACACTCTCCTTTCAATCCATATGACCCACAAGGAAATGGTTAAGCCGAAATCACTAATCATACTATCGTGGATGAAATCAAAAAGCGCTTGACAGAAAAGAAGAGAAATTGGGTCTAAGAATTACCACATGCATTATAGGTATATTGAGCAACCCACGAGTATCAACTGGATGCACGCCGTTCCTCCTAGCTTATGGTACATAAGCAATCATCACCACCCAATATCATCACCCAATACGCGACCATACCATGACAGATGAAGAAAATGAATTCCAGTTGGTATGTAACATGAATTGGATCAAGAAGACTCAAGACAGAGTAATTATGAATTTGGGAAGATACCACCAATCTTTAGCCCGATCTTACAACAAGCGCGTTCGTCATAGAGAGTTTGAAATCAAAGATCACATCCTACGAGAAATTCATAAACACAAAAAAGAAGTCAATGCTGGGAAACTGTCCAAAAATTAGGAAGGTCCTTTTGTCATTATTTGAAAAAGTACCATTGGTTCTTACGATCTCGCCACTAAACATGGAGAGTGAATGCCTAATCCTTAAAACACGAGAAGATTGAAGTTGTATCGTAGATAAAAAATCTATCACAGTGTACTTTTCTGCAATCAATCTATCATCTTGTATGACGATCTTACATCAATGAAAGACATATTTTCCCAATTGCTAAAAAAACATTTCTATGCGAGTTCACTTTCAAGGTTACTTTTAAAATTGATGAACCTACGGGTACAATCGTAAAGTGCTTGAGCAAATCCCAACAAAAAAAGAAAACGGCTGGAGAAGGTGCATTATGGTACTTAAAATGCCAAAAGTCTTGAGGGGTTAGCACCAGATTTCTGCTAGCTTTCTTGTAATTCAGAGAAGCTCAATTTTTTTAAACTTACATCTGAAACTTAACAAAAAAAATTATACTTTTAGTTATAGCATGTAATCCCCAAAATATTAAATATTTGTCAAGGGTATCTGAAGTGGTACTAAGAACTGAATTATATATATGGTGTTCTTGTAAATTCAATCGTTATAGAAATTAAAATTTGTGTGGTTCTTTAGTTTCCTATAAAATTATTTCATCAACAAAACGAAAATGAATGAAAAATAAAATACATAACAAGATATTAAGGGTACAAACCCAAGGAGATATTAAGGGTTCACACTAGCTCTATGTTTCACTCGCACCTATTTGATCATAATTGGTAATCCTGGTGATAATTTTGACCTTGTCTACAATCCCAATTTTTTTTCTCCATGAACATGTCCGACTTTATCATATATGGTGATAAAGCAAAGGTTAAGCGTTAAGTTGGTTTTTCCAATTTAGGAAGAGTTTTGCTTCATATGAATCTAATTTCCATCTTAGCAAAATGGTTTTCAAAAAATTTTAAGCTTTCCTGCACACTGCACGCGGACTCAAAAATGAGGTATGATTGGTATGGCATTAAGAGTAATTAAAAGCCATGAACAAATTTGTTTCTTTCTTTTTGTGACTGGATCGGAAAAGAAAATAGACAAAAATATTATATTATTTTTAAGTAATGTTGGTTTGGGCATTACGAGTTTTTCAGCGCCACATAGTATTTAAACCCACAAACTTATAAATATTTTTTCCATAACTGAATAAGAAAACAAAACAACTAATGGAAAATATTGAATTATTTCTATGTAATGCTGATATGGCATTACAAGTTTTTCAACAGTTTTTCAATGCCATGGGGTTCGAACCCACGAACAAAGAATTATTTTTAAAAGATAACATCTAGTTCAATGTCATGGGGGTACGAACCCACAAATAGTAAACAAGGGAGGAGGAATAAAGGAGAGGTGAGGCTGTCAATGGATTTGGCAAAGAATACGGAGAGCGTTGAGTCTAAGGCGTTTGTGTTTGGGTATTTGAGGCCGGGTATGCTTTCGCTTTGTTCAGCGGAGAATGATGATGAGGATGAGATTAAGCTTGACCCGAACTATAGGAATGTTGAGTTCTTGATTACGACTGGACCGGTCCAGTACCGCAACTTGATTATGGGAATATTGTGTTTGAAACTGTGTTTGAAGGTTAGCAATAGAGTATAGTAATTGTTTTGTAAACTGATTTGATATTTGATATAATCATGGCTCAAAAAATAAGATTGGAGTATTGAACATAGGCGTGATACACATAAGATTGGAGTATTAGAGTTAGTCGTAATTAAAAAATTAGATTAGCTATGGAGATTTGTGGTGAATTTGTGCTTAGACGGATAGATCAAATATTAATCAACCTGGAATACTATTTAGATATGGACCTTGGCAATAAATTTACAGCCACAAATACTGATTACACCTTGGCAATTAATTTGCAGCATAAATAATGGAGTTAGAGTAGATAAAAAAAATATTAAGTTAAATGTGGTTGTGGGGGCTCGAACCCACGAACAGTAAAAGGGGGCGGGAAGGGAATAGAGTATCCAATATCAATTGCGCATCCCTGAGTGGGAGCAATTTCAATAGGCTAATCTAGCCTCCTATACCCGATATTATTTGATTAAAAAATCTATTTAAAGTATTCTCACTCCCACCAAGAACGTGAACAAACGAAGCAATGATGGCATCTCTAACAACTTAAAAAAGTTAAAAGTTGAAGCTCAAACTAATCTGTCATTAGCAACTGATGCTTAATAATTAATACCAAGGAGGGTCAACTAATGCTTAATACCGAGGAGATTCTTCTCTTTCTTCTTCTTAGGATTGCATGGCTGCTAAGTGTATAGGAGACTAAAGGAGATGTGCCCCCACCTCAAATATGTGCGAGCAATTATGAATCCCCCACTGTTCAAATGCTGCAAAGAGGAAGGAGAATTTTACTTAAAATTGTAAGTCCATGAACATATCCCGTAAATATACCCTTGTAGTTTATGCTCTAAGAAATGCAAAAGCTACGGCAGGTACATATATATAAAATATGAGTTGTCCTGATATGCATTCATCCAAAGGAATAGACCTCATCACTAAGGTTGTCTGACACTTCAGCTATGCAAAATGCCTAAACTTGGCTTAAGCT
Organism: Kingdonia uniflora; assembly: GCA_014058105.1. Classification (NCBI taxonomy): domain Eukaryota; kingdom Viridiplantae; phylum Streptophyta; class Magnoliopsida; order Ranunculales; family Circaeasteraceae; genus Kingdonia; species Kingdonia uniflora. The sequence goes on along the minus strand of JACGCM010000201.1, from coordinate 377,963 downwards.
AAATACATGGATCCAAGCCCAGAAATAGGTCGGTCGTAGTGTATAATATCGCATCGAATCGATCCAAATATATCTCGGTCGTAATATTAAATATCACAACGAGCCACAATTACTTTGGCCCAATCTGCGCCGAAATACAGAGTCATAGATAAAGGGGTATTGATCCCCAAGGATCACACGAAGCTCTCTCTCTTAGCATAGCAGCTTGATATGATCCAAATTTACTTCCATCCTTACATGAGTGGTTTTGGACTCTTGGGAAACCGATTTTATTCTCCTTCAAAGAGGTTGTAGTCTCCATTATAGCTGTTTTGAATGAAAGGCAGCAGCAACGGAGCTTGAATCTGAGACCATTTATATGTGTTGACACAATTAATCTTACGATTTTTGATTTAAAGTCTACAAATTTAGTCAAACCCATGGTTAAATCTCATCTTGTCCAAATCTTACGATTTACAATCTCACTCCTACTTACTCACATATATCTTACGATTTATTAGAGATTCGTGTTGAATTTAACGATTCAATTTTGAGTCGGTATTTGGCCAACTATTGTCTCTTGACTTCAAAACAATGTTTCTTTAATAAAATAGAAATAAGAACAACTTTAAACACAAGTATACCCTTTTGCACCGAGATACTTACTAATCATGTAGGAAAAGAATTAACCTGGAAGAATCAACTTCCTCTCTTACCTTCTACCCGTCCTACAACTTCTTCTCACCTTTACTTTGATGATCAACTTGTTCTACTCAGCAGACACCTTCACATACTCCTTGCTCAATCCTGGCATATCGATCTGGAAATGGAGTCCGTCTTCATTTTCCTTCACATCCTATCCTCGACGCGCCGTAGAGACCGGAGTAAAGAATCCTCCTAGAGAGAGAATTGGGTCAACATCTATCAATTGGTTTATCATGTTCAATACCTGGCTCCCCCCTCGTTGGACAGAGTGGGTGAAACATCCCTGTAGTAGTATATTCCCTAGATTTGATAAAGAGAAAGCCAGTACAACCATGTCAAAGGTATATCATCATTCGAGAAGGTTTCAAGTGCACGTCGATAGATCTTGGCCCATCATTTGGTTCATCATTCGATAAAGTGAAAGACAGTAACCGTTACACTTGGTCAAATAGAGTCGTTACACACGATCACTAAAGTTTGCCCACCACCGAAGAAATCAGGAGAATAATTATTTGTAACTGTCTGTATTATAAATAGAGGTAGAGCTTAGAACAATAGAGACACATATTTTTTACTATCATTCTTAACTTTACCTGCTAAATCTCTTCACAATTGTAATAACCTATCATATATTGGATTTATCCTCCAAAATTCTCCTCGAGGTAGTGGTTTTTCTCAAATTTAATTGGGTTTCCACGTAAAATTTATTGTGTTATAGCTTAGAATTGTAAACTCTTTACTGAAGTATTGGCAAAGTTTACCATCCGTAAAACACGCTATTACAATTGGTGCCGTTTATGGGAAAATCTACTTTTTCTTTACAAAATCTTGTTTTATACCATTATTTTCATGACCAACATGAACTTGAGAAGTTCTTCTAGTAATCAGAGAAACAATGAGGACATTCCAATCACCGTCTAGCCAGAAACAGTTAATTTCCACAATATTATTGTCGAGCTTTAGAAGCAGATATAATCTGACAGGAACTAGCAACAGGAGGATAAGAAGATTCACGCTCAAGCCCTCCAAGTTGAGAAGGACAAGAAGAAGAAGGCCCTGAAACAATAGAGTTGAACTCATAAAAAAAATGGAAAGTTTATGAAGGCAATAAGATCGACTCACTGGTCGACAAAGATCACCTCCACAGGCCCGAAGTGATCATCGGTCGTGAACTGTCCAGAGGGAAAGCCTACCGAGTAAAGAGCGAATTCAAACTTCCAAGTCTCGATCCAGGAACCCAGACAGAACATCTCGATATTTCGGCCTTACGTCGTCAGCATCGGCAACTCAAAGAAGACGACGAACACGTCATCAAACCTCACCGCCACCTCCAAGACGACCAGTTAGAAAACGATTGGACCCAGAAGGACAAGGAGATTTTGATCTGCAAACAGTGGCTGAGCCAAACGTTTTCCAATAATTTATTACCTTAAATGATCCATTGGTAATAATGCTCAAAGTAAGACTTGACTATTTATACACACTCCTTATCGATACTGGAAGTGCAGCTGATGTACTCTTCAAAAGGGCGGTTGAAGTTCCAGGCCTCAAAGATTCAATCAAAGCCTCAACTACAACCATCACAGGATTCAATGGTTCAAAGGAATTAGCCTTGGGAGAGATCACTTTTCCTGTTCAAACAGGACCGGAGACTACCTTCATCAAATTCATTGTCATCGATGCTGAATCCAAACACTTGGGGATCTTAGGGCGAAGTTGGCTCCACTACATCAAAGCATTACCATCGATATATCACCTTTCGCTTCATTTTCCAGTATATCATGGTGTCTATAAAATCAAAGGGATTCAAGCTGTAGCATGAATGTGCGAGAATACCACCACAAACTCTCATGCATCTAAACTCCTGAAAGCATAGCAACCTCTAATGTTCGAGCAACATAACACTTAAGCAGTTAAATCCGTTGAGCTCTATGGTTCGGGAAGAAATACTTTTATTAGATCTAACTTATCATCAGAAGAAAATAAAACCTTACTTCAGCATTTAAAGAAGAATGTCGATGTCTTGGCTTGGTCTTTTCAAGAGATATCAGGAATCGATCCTTCCATTGTATGTCATAAATTAAACCTCGTACCATATAGTAAGGATGTAATGCAAAAAAGTCATAACCTATCCCCCAGGCTTCGAAAGGCAGTTAACGAAGAAATAGACAAGTTACTTCGTGTTGGGTTCATTCAAGAAGCTAAATATTCAAAATGGGTCTCGAACATCGTGGAAATCCCGAAAAAGAATAGAAAAATTAGAGTGTGTGTTGACTTCACTGAACCAAATAAGTTTACACCCAAAGATAACTTTTACTTCCTTTGACTCCTCACCTCCTTGACTCTGTAAGAGGACACTTCTTTCAATGATGTATGCACATCATGGAAGTGTACATCGATGACATGATCTACAAGAGCCTGAAATGAGAGGATCATTACAGCAGTTTGCAAACCATCTTCGACATACTTCGAACATACCGCATGAAGCTAAATCCTAAAAAATGCGAATTTGGTATGTTTTCCTATGAAAATATGATATTATCTTTGAACCACAAATATATGTTAATGGACAAACAGTGGCAGACTTTTTGGCAGACTTCCCCGTAGAAGACCTAGAATGGAAGGAACTCGAAGAAGTATTAACCGATGATCCCATTGCAGAACCAGATGTATGGTCGAAGAGTACAGGTTATAGACTCTTTACAGATGAATCTGCTGGACCAAGAAGAACAGGGATTGGCATCATCCTCGTTACACCATCTAATCATAAAATTGAAAAAGCTATCAAATTCAAGTTTTATGCCACAAACAATAAAACAGAGTATGAAGCTATCCTGTATGGCCTGGAGCTCGCATTAGCACTTGGAGTAGAAGAAATAGTTGTTTACGTAGATTCTTTGCTAGTAGCCAACAACTACAACAAGATATTCAAGACATCATGCAAAATGGTTGACTATGCTGCGTTGGTTGAAGAGAAAATGAATAAATTCAAGTCAGCCACAATTTCTTACCTCCCCCGAGCAAAAAATTGCCATGTTGACACCATTGCATACGTTGCAGCTATGCTCAAAAATAATGAAAAGAGGACTGTAGACATTCTAAATAATAGAACATTCCAGCCTCGATACAAGCTATACCATGCAAATCCAAGTTACCAATGATGATGATCCTAATGATTGGAGAAAGCCCTTTCTTGCGTATTTCAATTCTAATACCCTCATCGAGAATAAAGAAGAAGCCCGATCTTTACTAGCAAAATGTACAGGATTCAAGGTTCAAGAAGGAGTACTATACCGTATTACTAGTGGAGGTTTACTTATTGAATGCATTCACACAAGGGTTATACTGGCCGAAGATGAGGCAAGACTGTGAAGACTTTGCCAGAAAATGCTACAAGTACCAAATTTACGCCCAAGACATCAAAATTCCAGTACTTGACTTACATGTCAGTAATATCCTTTGGCCATTCAAAAGATGGGGAATTGACATTATTGGTCCCTTCCACCCAGCCTTCGGCAACAGAAAATTTATTGTGTAGCTATAGACTACTTCAGAAAGTGGGTCGAAGTTGTACCACCCCGTCACACTGACGAGAATAAAGTTATCAAATTCCTTTGGGAGCACATCATCACTAGATTTGGCTGTCCGCAGATGATAAGATCAGATAATGGAAAATAGTTCATCAGCAGCAAAGTCTTCAACTTCCTCCACAAATACAAAATCCAGCTGACTACTTCGACACCTTATTATCCCCAGGGAAATGGCCAAGCCGAAGCAATCAATAAAAGCATCAAGGCTGGGTTTTGAAAGTGCATTGATGAAAAGAAGGGTAGATGAATTGAAGAACTACTTAGTGTTTTATGGGCATATAGAACAACATCTCGAGCATCCAAAGGTTGCACACCATTTATGATAGCTTTCGGTACTAAAACTGTCATTCCTTCAGACATCGACCTCCCAACAGCTCAAAGACAAGTCACAAATGAAGACAATGAGCTTGGACTTCTCTGTAATCTCAATTGGATAGAAGAAACTTGGGATCATGCCATCGTAGACTTGGGGCGATACCATGACACTCAAAGAAAAGCATACAACAAGAAGGTGAGAAAGCGTACATAAGACATCAGTGATCTTGTACTTTGACGAATTCAAGACAGTACTTGACCTAAGAACTCGGGCAAATTATCTAAAAATTGGGAATGGCCTTACATTATCAGTGATAAGAATGACAGTGGTACATACTGGTTGATGACTGAAAAAGAAGTACAACTCGAGTTCCCATGGAGTGCAGCTCATCTAAAGATGTGCTACAGATAAAATCTGCAATCTATTTCATTTTTTCTTTAAATAAATGAAGTTTTCTTTCCTATCATTACATCATCTATTCTAAACTTTTGACTAAACTTGAAAAATATTTGTCAAAATTAAGTTTCATTCCTATCATTACATCATCTATTGGGAATGGCCTTGACGAATTCAAGATAGTACTTGACCTAAGAACTCGGGAAAATTATCTAAAAATTGGGAATGGCCTTACATTATCAGTAACAAGAATGACAGTGGTATATATTGGTTGATGACTAAAAAAGAAGTACAACTCGAGTTCCCATGGATCACAGTTCATCTAAAGATGTGCTACAGATAAAATCTGCAATCTATTTCATTTTTTCTTTAAATAAATGAAGTTTTCTTTCCTATCATTACATCATCTATTCTACACTTTTGACTAAACTTGAAAAATATTTGTCAAAATTAAGTTTCATTCCTTCGATAAAATAAATATCCAGTTCAAAGAAAACTATTTACACGTCATTACTAATTCAACAATACATTATATGATTATCTTTTTCATCAAAACCAGATATCCCATAGCAGAACACATCTGGTACACATCTTTCAGTCGACAAAAGCATTACATGGCCATCTTCTCCATTAATTCAGATATTTGCCTTAACCAACTATCTGACAACTTCTCCAAAGGGATGTCATATTATTGATCATCTCGAATCAAACACTTATCATATTTTTCTACAACTCACACATCACATTCGACTACTTATCCAATCAAAAAACTTCAAAACATATGGTTTGATAAAACTACTTTAAAAGTCATTTCTGAACATATTCAAAAAATAGTCAAGGTCACATCGACCACTTGTACACATAATTAAATTTTATAAAAAATAGACTAATTTTAACCACTTTCGTTCTTGTTAGGAGGGGCCAGGGTAGCATCCTTCACTAGCAAACCAGGAGTCAGCTCATCCAATACTTCCTATTATACTGCTCCTCCAAGAAGAACCGGAGAAGATTCAGGTACCTTGATACCCTCATCCTCAACATCGGAGTCGACAAAACTCAACCCAGCTGCAGTAGCTAAGCCTTAATAAAATTCCTTCCTCTCCACCATTAAATCAAACTCCCCAGCAAAATTGGCCTTCATACGCTTAAGAGAGTCAATGTAGATTCAATCTACTTCTGATTTAGCTTAACCGAGGATCTTGGCATGTTCAGCCTCCATCAACCTTTGGGCAGATAAGATCTGTTCCGAAACATCGTCCTCAAAATTAGATTTTGGAAGAGCCAAAGCCTCCTCTCTCTCTCTCATTCACCAGATCAGCCCTAATCTGCGCAATCTCTTTTCTCCTTTCTCCTAGACACATCTTCTTAGTGTCAGCAATGGTAGCCTCCTTTAACTTGGCTGCTTCATCCCTTATCTTCTTCAGTTTAATCTCCAGCTCCTCCTTTTTAGCTATTTGCTCATTCTCGATATTCTTGGAGACCAAAAGCTCATTAGCAAGGCTCTGCCCACCAAGCATCTGAGGCTTCGCATCGAGAAGCAGCTTCTTGATCTGCATCAAAGTACATTAATGAGACCTTAACGAAGGTACCAAAACCATTAAACGAGTCATAGCTTGAAAATTTCTAACCTGGCTTATTGTACAGTGGCCTTCGATGAAGAAGGTTGACAGACTTTCAGCTCCAGTCAAGCAGTTGGAAAAATCTTCCTCTAATGAGTGTTTCCCAATAGCAAAAGACTCAATAGTCTGTTGGGTCTCCTCGAAGGAACCTCCAAAGTTCCCACCATCCTTCGACTGAACCTGGTAATCCTTCTTCCCATATGTAACCTTTTGATGCAAAGTAGCGGCCAACTTTGGAGGTCGACCCTCTGGAACATTTGCAGTCCCAGACCCCTTAACATTTCCCCCTGCTTGATAGAAGGTTGTCGAGTCATCTTCTTTGATGAGGGGACAGAGGCAGCAGGTGGATTGGCAACTCTCTTTCTCTTCTTGGAAAATAACCCACTCAACAGGGACTCTCTCTCTCTACCACAGTAGAGTCAGTGGTGTACCCACTAATAGTAGGGTTCTCGAAGGGTAAACTTGACTCAGCAGCCCTTTTGTTCTTGGCCGACATTTTTCCGTCAATCAGGGGAACTTCAGAACCTTTGGTTCGAGATCGCTTTAAACCAACTTCTCGAAAGAGCTTTTCGACTTTCTCTTGATCGGCTACAAACAAATCCACTCGCCCAAAGTAGTTTGTCTTTAGATGATTCAACTTATCTTTTACCTTCGAGTGCTTCTCCGCATCCTTTGCAGTTGCAGAAGACATAGCTTTAATTAGCACTTCAGTCAAAATCAATACTTCGCAAAATAACATATTCAACAATAGCTAGCATAAACAATTTTACTACTTACCCAAATGAAAACTTTTCATCTTTAGAGGCTCCCCAGGATCTTTCGGATCGAACTCATAATTACCTGAAACCAGTAGAGGGTCAGCAAAATACTGCCCCCCCCCCCAGTTAAAACCATTTCGTATAGCAAAGGTCTCTTGAGAAACCTGGCTAAGTATTTATAGCTAAATTTTTGAAGATTTTGCTTTAATGTGCAATACACACATAAGTCATCAACTGAAATCAAATGTTCCCCCTTCTCCTTTAAACGACCATTTAACACAGCTACCACCCTAAAAATGTCTAATATATTATGATTGAACTGACCAGGGGCAACATCGAAGAAGTTTATAAACTTTATTTATTCAGCTTGAAGAAGCAACTTTAAACCCTTTTTAATTTGTTCACGATGAACAAGAATCCCTTCCATCGGGAGGTCTTGGTCAGTTATATCGCCATGATACTCCTCTAGCGAAACATCTTCAGGGATACCATATTTCTTTTTGAAATTTACTATTTCATTAGTCTCATCAGCATCCCCATAACACTCATCGTTCGCAACCAAGTCTGACTCCTTTCTAGACCTACCCCCTCTTGAGTACATTTCTCCACTACTGGTCTGTGGTACGTGTACTACGTTTGTTTCTGTTCTATCGTCATCAGACATTTCGACATCCCTTTTTCCTAACCTTGCTCGATTCTCTTTAGCAATGTCCATACCTTTTTCCCCAACTCGTTAATTTCTCTACCCAAACCCTATACACAGGCAGTCACATCCATTATTATGGGTTCTACATCGACAATATTTTCATAAATTCCCTGTGTATCAGCATCAGGGAAATTAGCATTTTGAATCGATTCGGCCATTTTTTAATAAAACTTGAAAATAATATTCCCTTCTTAAATTTGTAAAATTTCATATATTACATATATGTTCATTCGTTAGTATCGATACCATTGTCAAGTATTATTCTTCAACCCGTCATTCTACTCCGTTTTGTTTAGTTCGATAATGTTACATTAGTTATCGATGCGAATCTCACAAATTTTATATAAGTCTAAACATCGATATTATCTTATTTCCAGAACTAGACGATTTACCTAATAATTTTCTCAAAGTTTTAAGGAAATTACATACTTCTCGAAGACGTTTCGTCTGCTACCCATATTCCTGCCAAAAGAGGACCGAATCCAAATTTATTGATTGTCTGTTATCTCCAGCGCTAAATAAGGCCATTTACAACGCAAATCCAGGCAAAGTCGTTTGCCCAAAATCTCATACCTTGCAAATACCCTATTCCCTCAGAACTGTTCAAAAACCACATCGTAATGCCTACGGTGCCCGAATTCCATTCTCTCCCCATATCACCAACACTTGGACTACACCCTTTTATATATCAAAATAATTCATTGTCATTTATGTCACCTTATACACCTTACCACATCCAAAAATTCCTCCCACAAAAGCAGCAATACAGAAAAACCCTAGAACTGTTTTTTTTTTCTTTGATTTATCCAACAAAAACCCTAGAACCATTATTTGCAACTGTCTATATCCAGCAATACCCGTGTTATGCTTATTAACCCCAACATTTATCACTTTTTTATCTCGATAAGCCAACGACACTATGCACAAGTAGGGCTGCAAGTTGGGTGGGTTTTACTCGACTAACCCACGCCCAACCCGAATAAAACTCAAATATTTTTGCATTGGTCATGGTCAGAGGCTATGCTCAACTTGATTCAATATGAACCCAGAACCCGAAAATAATATCGACGGTATATTTAATACATATCAAGGTATTACTTGGGTTTTACTTCTTAAGTAACTTTACAACCTCTTGTTCAAGTGTTTCCCTCATAAGCCTAAGAGTTTAAAGTCGCTATAAGAGTTTGATTTACATCTTACTCACCTCATAACTATAGAACATGTATTCAGAATTGAAGATGAAGATGAACGAAAAGAAAATGGAAAAATTGAAGATCGAGGCTTGCAGTCAATGCAATTTCCTTAAGACAGATTTTACCCTGTGTATGGTGCTTCACAGTTTGATAGTGCCTGTCTCCCAAGATACAATGATCAAATCGTATAGACTTAAAGCACTCAAGTCGATACGCATGTCGAACTATCTATAATTTTTCTCTCAAGAAGGAATCAAATTGAGAAGAAAAGGAATGAGATTCGGGGATTTTTTTTTTTTGTCAAACACATCAAGAAAAATCATATAAATAAGGGAGAAAGTATCCTTTTGAAGCACTTATAGATGGGGTTGCATCCCAAGACACATCTCTGAGAAGAGTTGTGTCTCTTGAAGAGTAACTGCATATTTTATTCGAATAGAATTTATTTCTGTTCGAATACATATCTTACTGCCAGATTTATTCAAATAGAATCATGATCTATTTGAATAGATTCTTCCTGCCAGATTTATTCGAATAAAATATTATTCTATTCGAATACAATCTTATTCGAATAGACTTATTTGAATAGATTCTATAAAATAGTCCAAATGGTTCATGGGTTGGTTCGTGCACGCAAGCCCATGGACGTCCCCATAGCAAGCCTTCACACACTTGTGAGGGCATTACTTACTTACACATGTTATACATGTGTAACCCAATATAAAGTGAAAATACTTTTTTCACTTATCCAAAGTGGGACTAATATTAATCACCAAGGTTTTATACAAACCACAAAGAAAAGACATGCACTTTTTCCAACAATCCCCCACATTTGAATGAAAACGGGAAAGACATGAACGAATAAGAATCTTGAGAGTAATGGTAGGAATGGTTCTGCATCGAAAAAGGTATCTTATGGACTTGAACCTTCTCTGGTGAAACACTATCGGACATACTTGGCTAAGCAGTGAACATGATATCTTGAACTGTTTAGCCATTGATGTAATCCCAGACAATAGTATTCATACAGTTCCATTCCTGTCACAGACAGTTCTAAATGTTGTATCCATTTTGGCCCTAAACAATCTTAGATTCATGAGTGTTATTAGAGAATTCAACCATCTCAATTCTCATGGAAGCAGCCCTCACTTCTCACTTACATAGGTGATTTCTTATTAAGGGTACCCTGTTGTACTCTACTTGTATACACAAGCTATAGGAATCATTAAAAACAAAGTTTACCCTAACAAACTCTGCAGGTTGCACTGGTACATCAGGAATGAAATGGAGACCTTGTCTCTGCAGTGCTTAGGTGAATAACCCTCAACCAGTTTTCCTATTGAACCTAGATCTTGGGATCCTCCAGTCAACTAGGTTAGGTTACCATTGAGATTACTCATGAATTGGTCGTATCAATCCCATTCCTTTTGATGTACAGTATACTTGCCCTTTCGACAACCCTTTTGTAAATGGATCCACAAGGTTGTCCTGAGATATTACAAAATCAATAGATATTATTCCATTCACAAGTAACTGCTTAACGGTATTATGTCTGTGACGTAGATGTCGTGACTTACCATTATACACTTGATTCTTCGCCCTTGCTAGTGCTGCTTGATTATCACAATGAATATATATAACAGGCAGAGGTTGTGGCCATAAAAAAATATCCTCTAAAAACTCTTAAAGTCATTCTACTTCTTCTCCAACTTTGTCCAAAGCAATGAACTCAGATTCCATCGTGGAACGAGCTACACATGTTTGTTTCTGAGATTTCTATGATACTGTTGTACCTCCAAGTGTGAACACATATCCAGTAGTGGATTTTGACTCATCAGAATCCGAAATACAATTTACATCACTATAACCTTTAAGTATAGCTGGATAAGTAATGCAGTACGAACCATAGTGTAGGGTATACTTTAGGTACTTTAAAACCCTAACGAGTGCCACCCAATGTGCATCTCCAGGATTACTCATATATCGACTCAGTTTACTTACTGCATAAGAAATATCTGGTCTGATACAGTTCAAAATATACATAAGACTGCCTATGATACGCGATACGCAAGTTGAGAAACGCTTTCTCCCTTATTTTTTGCTAAGTTTTGAGTTCTATCAAATGGTATTTTAATACCTTTGCACTCAAACTTATTGAACCTCTTAAGCACATTTTCTATATAATGTGCTTGTGATAGCACAATTCCCTGTGATGTCCTATTAATCTTGATTCCAAGAATAACATCTGCAATACCTAGGTCCTTCTTGTCGAAGTTCTTGGTCAATATTTTCTTAGTGGACTTTATTACATTAATATTAGTCCCCAAAGTCAGCATATCGTCTACATAGAGACATACAATTACGCATACAACATCAATGTATTTATAATAAACTCATTTGTCACATTCATTGATTTAAAATCTATCCTTTATCATAATATGATCAAACTTTGCATGCCATTGTAAAGGCATTTGTTTTAATCTATACAAGGACTTCACAAGTTTACAAACTTTGTGTTCTTGTCCTTTGACAATAAACCCTTCATGTTGGTTCATATAAATTTCCTCATCTAATTCACCATTTAGAAAAGCTATTTTCACATCCATTTGATGTATTTCAAGCTTATGCAAAGCTGTAATAGCTATCACCATTCGTATAGATGTTATTCTGGGAACTGGTGAATAAGTGTCAAAGTAATCTAGGCCTTCCTTTTGCCTAAATCCCTTAGCAACAAGTCGCACCTTGTACTTGTCTATAGAACCATCAGGTTTCATCTTCCTCTTGAAGATCTATTTACAGCCGATTAGATTGTTACCAGGTGGAAAAGTTACCAACTCCCACGTATGATTTTGCATAATAGAATCAATTTTACTATCCACTACCTCTTTCCAACTAGGAGCCTCAGGAGTTGACATGGCCTCCTTGAAGGTTTGAGGTTCATTCTCTAACAGGTTAGTTAGATATTCGGGACCGATTCTTACGGATGCGGTCTTAACACGTTTGCCATGCCTAAGTTCTGGAGCTTGCTTAGAACTTTCAGGCTGAAGATCACTACCTGAGGTAACGTTATGTGATCTTTTCAGAGAATTAGCATTATCACTCTTTTTGCTTGGGAAAATATCCTTAAAAAAGATAATATCACGTGATTCGATGAATGTATTCTTATGTATATTAGTGATCTCTGATTTGTGTACCAGAAACTTGAATGCACTGCTATGATTAGCTTTGCCAATAAAAATACAGTCAATGGTTTTGGGTCCCAATTTCACATGTTTGGGAACTGGAACTTGCACTTTTGCAAGGCACCCCCACACTTTCATGAATTTAAAGGAAGGTACTCTACCTTTCCAAAGTTCATAAGGAATGGTATTAGTCTTCTTATGAGGAATTATATTCAGTAAATAGTTTGCTGAAAGTAAGGCTTCCCTCCACAAGTTTTGTGGCAAACCATAACTAATCAACATGACATTGACCATATCTTTCAAAGTTCTATTTTTCCTCTCAGCAACTCCATTTTGCTGAGGTGTATAAGGTGTTGTAGTTTGGTGAATAATCCATTTTGAGCACAAAACTCTTTAAACACTGAGGAATCATATTCACTACCTCTATCTGACCTTAAGATTTAATCTTCTTTTATTCTCAACCTCATTTTTGAAAAGCGTAAACATTTCTAATGCTTCATCTTTACTTCCGAGTAGATACATTGACTGTACCTAGTACAGTCATCGATAAAAGTAATAAAATACTTTTTCCCACCTCTTGTTTGAACGAATTTTAAGTCACATAAATCGCTATGAATTAAATTGAGAAGTACTGCCTTCCTTTAATCAATTGATTGAAAGGGTTGTTTTGTAAACTTTGCTTTAACACATGTTGTACATTTTTGTTTGCAATCAATGTTGAATTTAGGCAACAGTCCTAAATTTATTAATCTGCGCAACAAACCACTGTGAACATGGTCTAATCGTGCATGCCAAACATTAAAATATTCAAGAATGTAAGCAGAACCTTTAATTTTATTGATAAACATTGAGGTTACATCTACATTAAATTTAAACAGGCCATCACTCAAATAGCCCTTTCCTACAAACATTCCACTTTTAGTCAAGACACATTTGTCCGACTCGAAGACTAGTCTAAAGCCTTTCTTACTTAGAACTGATCCATACACCAAATTCTTGCGAATATCTGGCTTCATTTATAGTAAGTTCTTTTCCTGATGTGAACTTTAGGACAACCTTTCGAACTCCTTCAACCACAGAAGTTACAGAGTTTCCCACGTACAGATTTTCATCACTGTCCACTTTGATGTATGACAAAAGTTGAGTTTTGTTAGAAAAAATGTGGCGTGTTGCTCCAGTATCAATCCACCAATCTTTGGCGTTACTGATCAAGTTCACTTCAGAGACCACAGCAGAAAGGTTCTCCATTTCAGACACGTTGGCTTGAAGGGGCTGATTCTTTGAAGAATTGCATTTATTCTTCCTGCAGTCCTTTGCGCGGTGCCCTTTCTTTCCGCAAGAATGGCAGTTCCCAGAAAACTTCTTGAAGTCTCTTCCAGTTGGACCCAGTGTAGGATTATTATCCTTCTTCCCATTCTTTTTATAGGATTTACCCTTATAGTTTATGTAACGCCCCAAAATCACTGTTTGGTAAGGTAAGCCAAATATCGTGATTCTGACACGCCATTAATCTCAGGAACGACCAAGCCATAAAAAATACAGGCTAGGTCATTTAATAGCAATAATCATCAGAGTTAAAAGAAACAATAAGCGGAAGCAATAGACATATATATATACATCTCAAAACTGAAAACCGATACAATGTCTTGAATATATACAACGATACTCTACAATGTCTAAAATATAATACATGAGTACTAAGACTAGGACTGATCTGAAACTGCTCGGCAGGCACTATGCTCAACTGGAGTCCTAAGCAAACCAGCTAATCAACCTCTGAAATGTTTACAATAGCGAGAGTGAGCAAAACCACGGCTCACTGAATCCCAACAAGATTAAACAATCTACTAATAGAGCTACTGTCGAAAAGAGTGAGAGATGAATGACATGAATAATCTAAAGTATAATATAACTATAGAGTGACTATTTCTAATATAGATTCAAAGAACCACACTACCTCTAGCAAACATCATCTAAATACCCAAAGTTGTCAAGAGAAGAAGAAATGCAGAGATAGGGAATAAGAGAAGAAGAATAGAATGAAGGATTTGGAATAAAGCTATGAGGAAGTGAGAATATGCAGAATGTAATGATGAAATCCTATGCAGATATGATAAAGTAGGATAGTCCCATACCTATCCCACCACAAGAATGATTAACGTTAAGAAATATCGGTTGACCGACTGCTAGCGTGATACATTAACAAAGACATCGCTTGGATACAATTGGTTTGATTTGGTCCAGCTCGACCAGGCCAAGGATATTCCACTTGATCAAAGTGTTTTGGGCTTTTCAACCAACGGAGCCAACATCCGAGCTCTATTTGTAATCTAGAGGTGTTTCAACCTCCCCGGACGAGATGGGTTTCCGGAAAACTATCTCATACCATCCCATACTCCATAGGGTGCTCAGGTATGATAGTATCCGTCCCAAACTCACCCACTCTATTTCAACCCGGTTTGGGAATCCTAATAATACTCAGGGGTTAGCCAATCTGGAGCTACGTATCCAATCTCGTTAAGCAAAGGAGTTATGATAAGATTCACATGATCTACAGATGCAACTGATCTACAAGATCAACAACCAACAGCCGTAAACCCAGCAAACACACCTAGGATGACCACTTTCCTAAGAGGGTGGTTAACGATCCTAAACAAAATGAACAGTGACTCCATCACACATCTATAGGTAGAAGAACCGCGACAAACCAGTCACACAAATCCTGATGAACCGTAACCAAATCCGTCACACATCAAACACATAAACCGTGACCAAAACCCGGTCACTAAGCAAAAATATCAGTCTCTAATAGACTTGACTGAATCAAGACCAACTACCCGAATCAACAAGAATCCTAAAAATATCAGAAGTCTAAGACTGCACCCGTCCAATCCAAGTACAACTAATAAGATTAACAGATAGATAATCAACTACCCTGAACATCACTAAGGTAATTATAATTAAAATACATGCACCTCTCTAACCAATTGTTTCTTTAAAACGACATCAAGTGAACTAGTAGAATAATTTAGTAAATAAGGGAACTCGCCTAATATGGAGTAAAGAAGAATCCATCCAAGCAAAGTAAGGGAATCCAAACAACCCACAAGTTCAATGATCAACACCAATCTCAAAAGGTCCAACAAGCAAGCCAGAACAATCACTACCCCGCCTGCGACAATTACGATCAAGAATTTAACAAAAACCCCAAATTCACCAAACCCTAAAATCACCAATAGCAGCCAACACAGAAATTTAAGCATCCACAAGGGTGAGAATAAAGAGATCTACTCACCACAAGGAAGAACGGCCAATACTCGGTGAAGAGCATAGACCAATCATGAACGAAGCCAGAATTCTTCCAAATATCAAAACTAGGAGTAACCAGAGTGATAATCCAACCTCAAAACACCTGATAGAGCAAGGGAAGGTGATCAATTTGAAGAAAATTAGGTTAGGGTTCAGTCGGTTGAAGGTCGGTTGGGAGAGAGAGTGAAAATAAAATTATGAGGAAGGTTCGGTATATAAAGAAAACGATAGGTCATTCGAACGACTAAAGAAATTGTTCGAACGACTCTGTTGTTCAAGAAGAAAATTCCAGCGGAGTGATCGCCTCGTTTGAATGACAGAGAACATCCAATGGACAAAACGTCCAGAAGACGAGTCTGATTCGTTCGAACGACTAAAGAACTCATTCGAACGACAACTGGGAATATCTGACATTAAAGAGGAAAACCAAACACCGGTCTCCTGAAGCTGCACACCTCTTCCTACTCTCATCCTATAGGGAAAGCCACAACCCAGAAGCAACCCAGCAACAGGTAAAAGCTACAACTACTGATAACAAGAATTTCAGAGTGTTAAAAGATGCAAATGAGATATATGAATGCGGATAAGAGATTAAAAATAAAATAATTTTACGGGACCTTACAGTTTAAAGGATTTCCTTCAACGACATTGGTTTTTGATTCTAGTGAACCAATTCCAATCGCTTTCTCACTATTGCGATTGTCTTCTTCAATCCTCAAACGCACGATCAAGTCCTCAAACTTCATCTCCTTGCGTTTGTGCTTCAAATAATTCTTAAATTCCTTCTAGGATGAAGGTAATTTTTCAATTAATGAAGTAACTTGAAATGATTCACTCATAATCATTCCTTCTGCATGGATTTCATGCAGGATAATCTGTAACTCTTGCACTTGACTAATTACTGACTTAGAATCAATCATTTTGAAGTCAAGGAATCTGTCGATAACGAATTTCTTCGTTCATGCATCTTCTGTCATGTACTTCTTATCCAGGGAATCCCACAGTTCCTTGGCAGTCCTGAGTGGACTATAAACATTATAGAGTTTATCATCCAACCCAATCAGAATATGGTTCCTGCACAAAAAATCAGAATGTATCCATGCCTCCAAAATAACGATAGTTTTCTTTTCAGCTTCACTGTCTTTGAGAACCGGGGTACTCTCCTACAAAAATTTTGCAAGGTTTAAAGTATTCAGATAAAATAGCATCTTCTGCTGCCATCGTTTGAACTCCGCCCCATTGAACTTCTCTGGCTTCTCTTGATGAACACGAACAACAATTTCGTTAATCGACATCTTCACAAAACTTGAACACAAATAAGAGTTGTTAAAATATGTCTTAAGATTGTAGAACATGTATTCAGAATTGAAGATGAAGATGAACGAAAAGGAAATGGAAAAACTGAAGATCGAGGCTTGCAGTCACGGCAATTTCCTTAAGACAGATTTTACTCTGTGTATGGTGCTTCACAGTTTGACGGTGCCTGTCCCCTAAGATACAACAATAAAATCGTATAGACTTGAAGCACTCAAGTTGATATGCTTGTCGAACTATCTGTGATTTTACTTTAAAGAAGGAATCAAATTGAGAAGAGGAGGAATGAGATTCGGGGATGTTTTCTTTATGTCAAACACATCAAGAACAATTATATAAATAAAGGAGAAGGTATCCTTTAGAGGCACCTATAAACGGGGTGGCGTCCAAAGACACATCTCTGAAAAGAGTTGTGTCTCTTGAAGAGTAACTGCATATTTTATTGTAATAGAATTTATTTCTGTTCGAATACATTTCTTACTGCCAGATTTATTCGAATAGATTCATCATGCTAGATTTAATCGAATAGAATATTATTTGAATAGACTTATTCGAATAGAATCTATAAAATAATTCAAATGGGTCATGGGTTGGTTCATGCACGCAAGCCCATGGGCATGCCGATAACAAGCCTTCATACACTCACCTCACACACTTGTGAGGGCACCACTTACTTACACATGCTATATATGTGTAACCCAATATAAAGTAAAAATACTCTTTTTACTTATCCAATGTGGGGTTAACAGTAATCACCAAGGCTTTATTCAAACCACAAAGAAAAGACATGCGTTTTTTCCAACAATAATTCTCATCTGATCTTATGATGATGTTATACTTTGAAGTGAAACTTATTTTGATGATGGTATATTGTGTATTAAATGAAGTTTATTTTGTTGAATTACTTGTTGGTAAATTTGTGTAAATGATTTTGAACATGACTAATTGAATTGACCACCTGATCAACCCGATTGACCAACCCTAATACCTTTGGTCATTTGATCCGCCCGAATGTGGGCAAACTTTGGGTTGGTCACGATCAAGAATTAGGCACTTTTAAAAACTCGTCCAACCGAACCAATATTCAGCCCTATGCGTAATGCTAGCAAGTTTATATATTACTAATAATATAACCCAAAGTTAAAGCCTACTCAAATAATCCGTATGTGGTGTTCATCTTAGGAATGAATCCATACACGGAAGAAATTAATCAAGAATCTCTTATATACATATCATGTACTCCACTGCAGTCGTAGAGTGATGGAAAAAGAAAGCGGCAGCAGAGCATGCGCAATTAGGTTTGCAAGTTGGGTGGGTTTTACTCGACCAACCCGCGCCCAACCCGAATGAAACTCAAATATTTTTGTGTTGTTCATGGTCAGAGGCTACGCCCAACCCGATTCAATCTGAACCCAGAACCCGAAAATAAAATCAAAGGTATATTTAATACATATCAAGGTATTACTTTGGGTTGGTCAAAGTCAAGAATTTCCAACCCGAAGTTGGATTGGGTTGGTCAAGGGTAAAGCCACCAAAATTACGTTTACGATTGGGCACTTATTAAAAACTCGTCCAACCCAACCGATATGTAGCCCTATGCGCAATGCTAGCAAGTTTATATATTACTAATAACATAACCCAGAGTCAAAGCTGACACAAATAATCTGTATGTCACGTTCATCTTAGGAATGAACCCATACTCTGAAGAACTTAATCAAGAATCTCTGATATACATATCATGTACCCCGCTGCAGTCGTAGAGTGTTTTAGCAAACCCGATAAGAAAGCGGCTGCAGAACATACGGCAAAAGGTGCATTATGGGTACTTAAAATGCCAAAGGTCTTTGAGGGGTTAGCATCAAAATGCGTACACCTAACTTACATCACACGAGCAAAACACCTCAACTTCACCACATTTAAACTTGGTTTCTTAGAGAGAGGAAATGAGGCGCACAATGCAATCGATAAAATCCATAGAGATGATGGTGGTAAAGGGGAAGAAGGTGGGAAATGGTTGACGAATTTATAAAGATAAACTGGGCTGAGAAAGAAGGCTGGTTATTGTGGAGAATTTGGAAGCGAAGAGTTGTGGTTTTTGATAACATGTACAAGCGCGATCGATTTTGAAAAGGCATCACATTCGGTAAGTAGTTTTTATCCTTTGAATTTCTTGTCTTTGATAGAGTTGTCATTGAGAAATTCGTTTCTCTTCTCGGTTTTTTAGCAATTAGTTGTGATGTATGTTTTAAAAATGAAATTGATTGAGAATTAGCGTGGTGGTTCGAATTAGAAGCCAAATTTTTACTGCAGTTACAAAGTGGCTATTTTAAGAGAGGTTTTAATGAAAATTAGGTTTCGTCTAAAGAACAGAAGTTATAGCCCACATCAAGACGATGCCGGAACACTTTTTGGTTCATTTATTAGACATTCGAGTAAAGAGATATTCGACTTACAGTTTCTAGACAGTTGTGCACTTAACCAATTTCCTGATTTAAGGTTGGTAAATTTTATGACTATGTAGTGCCTAGGAACCCAAAGAAATATGAGGGAGAAGTTGGGTTTGAGTTGGGGAACATCATTTTCAAATTTGGGTATTTTCGCGCAACTGTAAGGGTTGGAACATGAACATTATAGTTGTTCGTTTAAGTGTCGGAACAAATAAGTTAATAACATGTTGGCTAGATTCCCTAATCTTTTATGCGTGACCCCATTAGAAATCTGGAAGTATGTTTAGGAAGAATGTGAGAGATACAACACTGACGAGAATGTGTGCATTATATGCAGAATTTTATGCTGCGAAGAATGGCCATTGAGCGAGAGAGAACTACTATGCATTTATAAATAACTCTAAAATGTAATTGGGAAACGTGATGTCTGTATTACTTTAGAGAAGAGTAAGAAATATTTGACTTGTATGCTGCAAGTCAAAAATTAGGAAATAGATATAGATCAAAAATATGTTAGCAGTTTATGGACGATGGAAATCATAGGTGTCCAGAAAATGTCAAAGTGTTTAGAAAATTGTAACATAGAAAATGTGTACCTTGAACTTTGATGTAGATGATATTTTCATCGAACTGGGATCACTCTTCGATCTAAGTTTAGAAGCAGTCTCAAAACAGTAGAATGTCAGAAAATAGAAATTTGTTAGAATTTTGAAAGTCTGTTATATTATGATTGATTGTATTTGCAAAGTGTTGTTGAATCGAACTTGATATATATTGTAATTGTGATGTAGGTCGAATTGGTGACTGTTCGCTAGAGTGAACAACTGACTCTCCAATCTAATCAGTAATCAGGAATTTGCAGAGGAGTTTGATAGGATTAGAGAGGCAGTTATGGATAGGGATGATCAACATGTCAAAGTACATCTCCGGTATGTCGAGGAAACAAAAACTGTTGATGACCTGACACACGTGATCGAGAGAAAAGATGCCAAAATGGAAAGAGTGTAAAAAGAGCTCGTGGAGGCGAAGGATGAGACCGCGAAACTCAAAAGTCAAAATGATGCGCTGATGGTAAAAGGTAAGGAGGAAGACATGGCTCGATATCATATCCAGTCGTTAAAAGAGACATAAAAAGAGTTACGGGGTTTTGTGGCTAGTCTGAAGGGATAAATGATTAGAAAATCAAACGAGCAAGAGCAGACTTGAGCTGATCTGGTGAGCTCGAAAAGTGTACTTGAGCAATTGAAAAGTGAAATGACTAGGAAGAACAACGAGCTTAAAAAGGCTCCCATTGATCTGGTGCATTCTAAAAGTGTGGATGATCAATTGAGTGAGGTTTTGCCTGCTTAGGAGATAAATTTCCATATGGTTCAACAGCATTGTGATGAACTAAATGAGAGGATGGCCAAGTTGAAGGCAGATTTGGATATGGCCAATTCACGTGTAAAGAAGGCCAACGCTGGAGAACGGTTAAAGAGGAAGAGAGGTGATGCCGGGATTTCTATAGTAAAAGGGGATGTAATTGGCCCATCAACTTGAATTATAGAGCTGGAGGGGGAAGTAGCTCGTATTTAAGCTCATGTACAAAAAGGAAATGAACGCTTGAGGGATAGCCAAAATATGTTGGATACTGCTCTTGGCAGAGAGCGTGAGTCAGATAGGGTGACCAGAGGTAAGGATTAGTTGATAAGGAAGAAAGATGAATTGTTAAAGAAGTCTCCTATTGGGGAGAGTACAGGGAATGGCATGGAGCTTGAGGAACTTTGTGCTCAGGTGGCAGAGTTGAGGATGGCGAATAGGGCTGAGTTTGATAAATTAAAGGAGAAGATGGTGGAGCATAATAAGATTATGTCATGCACAGATAAACATATGACACGGTAAGACGATAGATATAAAGACTTGCAAGAGGGCTTTCAGAGATTGAGAGAGTGTTTTTCCCAGGTAGTTATGGTCGAAGTAGCGCGCTCACAGGGGCTAATGGTTATTATTGCCTATTTTGTGGAGGAAGTAAGAAGCTTAGATTTTGAGAGGGATACCTTACATGACTGTCTGTCATCCCAAGGATGTATTTGTAAAGCCGATATAGATCGAGGAAACTGTATGAATGTCATAGAAATGGAGTTAGGTTCTCGACCTGCTGAATTGGTAGAGCAAGGCCGGATTATTGTAGCTGCTCGAGCTCCATAATATATGGCTGAACATCCTCTTATTGTATGGGAAGGCGTAGCTGACCTCCCATCAGTAGATAAGAACCTTAAGAAGTGGCTTGTAACAGTAACCTGTAGAAGTAATATGTAGTTGCAGACATATTGAGAGATGAAAGCTAGTTTTTTCCTTTGCTTTATCTTATTTTTGTTAGAGATCTTTGATTGAAAACTAGTATTACCTTCGTTTTAATCGCAGATATATGTATAGATGGGCGATTGAAAGCTAGTATTACCTTTGCTTTAATCTGTCTATAGAGGTCGATTGAAGGCTAGTATTACCTTTGCTTTAATCTATGTATAGAGGTCGATTGAAGGCTAGTATTACATTTGCCTTAATCTGTTTAGATGGGCGATTGAAAGCTAGTATTACCTTTGCTTTAATCTATTTAGATGAGTGATTGAAAGCTAGTATTACCTTTACTTTAATCTATTTAGATGGGCAATTGAATGCTAGTATTACCTTTACTTTAATCTGTGTGTAGATATTAATTAAAAGCAAGTATTACATTTGCTTTAATCTGTTTAGATGGGCGATTGAAAGCTAGTATTACCTTTGCTTTAATCTATGTAATATAGTAAAATCTACGTAAGATGAGAGTAATATGGGAAAAAACTTAGAAGTTTTCATTGAGTAGAATATAATGTACACTGTATAGAGATTGAAATCTCACTTTTAGAATGGAAAGAATAAGAATTTTGAAATGGAGAAAGCAGGGACTTAACGATAGTATCGCTTCAGTCGCCTAGCGTTCCATGGATTTGGAATTCGAACTCCATGGTCTGTCATAAGATAATATGATCTCAAACCAGTTCGACCAATGATGAGGAAAGGACCTTCCCAATTTTTTTCTAGTTTCCTAGCATGTGCTTCCTTTCTATGTTGGGGGAACTCTTTGAGGACGAGATCATCGACTTGGAACTCACAACTTTTGACTCTTCTGTTGTACGAGCTGGCTAACATATGGTGATATCGACCTAGGTTGGCAATAACGCGTTCCTTAGTTTCATCAATCCAGTTCATATTACAGGCTAATTCGAACTTATTTTCTTTGTCTGTAAGCTCATGATCTCTGACTGAATGATGGTATTTTGTTAGAATAACGGCTTTTGTGTCATAGGCTAGGAGGAAGGGAGTATAGCCAGTTGATTGATGTAGAGTGATACAGTATCCCCATAAGATGTGAGGAAGCTCCTGTATCCAATTTCCTTTTTTTGTGATTAAAGCATTTTTTTTAGTCTATTGGCTATGGTTTTGTTGGTGATTTCAGTTTGGCCATTGCCATGAGGATAGTATGGATTAGATGGAGAATGAATGATGTTGTATTTGTTGAGGAAGGCTACAGCCTTTTTATCAACGAGTTGTGGCCCGTTATCGAACCGAATCAAGTGGGGGCATCAAAGCCGTGTGATGATGTGTTCCCAGATAGAAGAGATAACCTCTTCTTCTCTAGTTCAACAGAGAGGAACTACTTCTACCCATTTTGTAAAATAATTGATTACTACAAGTAAGAAATGTCGGTTACCTGGAGTATTAGAAAATTTTCTGATGAGATCGAGTGCCCACCGTTTGAATGGCCAGGACACCTTGCTTGCATGTAGTTCGAAGGTAGGGGCGCGGATCATGTATCCATGTCGTTAACATGTGTCGCATTTGTGTTAGTACTCTTCTGATTGTTTATGCATTCCTAGCTAAAATACCTCTTGTATGATAGCTCTGTTAGTGAGTGATCGACCTAGGGCATGGGAGCCACAAGTTCCTTCATGTAATTTTTTGAGCATTCCATCTACTTTTTTCTTAAAGAGGCACTTAAGATAAGGCCTTGTGACTGAGCGGTGATATAGACGACTGTTTTGAACTGTGTAATACTTCGAGTTTTTGATTAACTGTCAGCGTTCTTTCTGATCTGTTGGAAGGGGCCCGTCGCAGTTATTCTTCGGGCCAAGATAGGCAATAAAGGGTTTTGGCCAATCGTTGTCCTCTTCTTCATCGCCCCTAGTATTGATCGTACATACATAATGAAGATCAATGCTGGGGGTTGATATCACTTCGATCTGTAGATATCTGGCTTCTATACCCAAGACCCTGGCTAGATAAACCAAAGAATCGGCATGTCTGTTTTTACCTTGAGGAAGATAATCAAGAGTTGCTTTTGCAAATTTGCTCATCCTATCGGCAACGAGGGCTACATATTCGATCATCTTGTCATTCTTCTTGTACTGTTTGGAGTAATGGTGGGGGGTGAATATAGAATCTGTGTAGACAGAGAACTCTGGGATGCCAAGCTCGAGTGCAAGGTCAAGTCCGTGAATTAGAGCTTCGTATTATGTGACATTGTTGGAAGCTTCAAAATCCAGGTGGATTGATTTCTCAATTTTGTCGCTGGAAGGGGTAATCAGTACGATACCAATTCCTAACCCTGTAGGTCCTGCTAAACCATCTATAAGAAGTCATCATCCTTTGTTTGTAATCCATTCAGCGCACTCGTCAAATGCTTTGGTAGGTGGATCTTCTGTAACTGCTTATGTGAGGTTATGATCGTACTCCTCCCAATCGGGATCTTCTACTAGAAAATCCATGAGAAAATTGGCAACGACCTGACCTTTTTCTTAATGTCCTTGTTCAAACTTGATATCATGTTTTCCCAAACTGACAGACCATTGCTGCACTTTTCATGATTTTTCTTTTTTGGACAAAACCTTCCGAAGTGGGTAGCTCATCATGACTTTGACTAAATGATCTTGGAAGTACAACTTAAGTTTTTGTGTTGTGTAAACAAGAGTTAGAAGGAGTATCTCAATTTTAGAATACATCATTTTCGTTGGAGTAAGGGTTTTGCTGATGAAATAAACCAACTTTTTAATCTTCGCTTTGAGTAGAATGAGAACCGAGCTGAGAGAAGTGTCTGTAACTATCAGGTAGATGATCAGTTTCTCATTATCTACCGGGGTGTTCATGATGGGAGACTTCCCCAAATAAGTTTTGAGTTTCTGAAAAGTTATCTCGCATTCTGATGTCCATTGGATCTCTTCATTGAGTTGAACTTTTCCTCATTTGGTACAACATCGGAGTAGAAGGAACAACTAACGACAGTAATCGGAAGATTTAGAAACAAATTGGTTAATAGCGGCAATCTTGTCGGTAAGTTTTTATACGTCCATTGTTTTGGGAGATGGCATGTTGAGAAGAGCTCGAATTTGATCTGGATCTGCCTCAATCCCCTTTTTTTTGATAAGATGGTCGAGGAATCGGCCTAAATGTACTCTGAATTGACACTTGTCTGGATTGAGTTTTATTCGGTAAGATCGTAGAATGTTGAATATTGTGGTTAGATCTGTAATGTGGTGTTTTGACTGTAAGCTCTTGCACAGGAGATCATCAATGTAGACTTTAACAATTTTTTCAAAGTGTGTTTTAAACATAGTAGTCATTAGCCACTGATAAGTTGTACCTGTATTCTTTAGTTCGAAGGGCATGATTTTGTAGTAGTAAAGTCTTCTTTCAGTGATAAAAGTGGTATTTTCCTGATCTTCTTCCAAGAGAGGAATTTGATTGTATCCAGAAGCAGCGTCCATCATTGATAGAAGTTCGTGACCTGCTATAGAATCAAGAATTTGATGGATGATTGAAATAGGGAAATTGTTCTTCGGAATGTGTTTGTTTAGATCAGTGAAATCGACACAAACTCGGACCTTCTTATTTTTCGTAGGAACTGCGACGATGTTAGAGATCCAATCCGGATACTTAGCTTCTCAAATGAATCCCACATTGATCAATTTATCGATCTCAATGTTGACCTCATCTCGAAGGCGTGGTGAGAGTCGTCGTTGTTTCTGCTTGACCGTCGTAGCGTTGATATTGATGACCAATCTATGACATGCCTTTGATGGATCGACCCTGGGTATCTCTTCGAAAGTCCATGCAAAGATGTCTCGATTCATTCGTAAGAAGTGAATGAGAACATCTTTTTCGTGTTAGACAATCTTGGTGCTGATAAATGTACCTCGACTAGGTCCATCAATGTCGATGTATTTTGTAGGCTTTTTCTGTGGAAAGCTGATTATCAATGTGACCAGCTTTCTATAATTATTATGCAGTGTATCTGTCTGATGTATCTAGAATGGTAGAGACGGTATTCTCGCAAGCTCTGGAAAGCTTTTGACTGCCCTTAATTTCATAGATTCCATCATTGTGTGTGAAGTGAAGTGTTTGATGATAACTAGAAGCGATTGCTTCCATATTGTGAATCCAACAGCGGCCCATAATCCTGAGATAACGAGATTTGGCGTTGATGATGTAGAATACGATGTCGATTGTGACTGGTCCAATGATGATAGGTAAGATGATCTTACCCACTCGTTCTTCTTTGAAACCATTGAATCTATTGATATCAGTGTTGTTTGAAATAACTTGATCAGTCAAACCCATCTGATCGATCGTGCTTTGAAAAAGAATCTTAATACCATTGCCAGTATCGATCATCATTGTATGCATGACAAACTTCTTCATCTTGAGAATTATTACTAATGCATCATGATGTGGAAAATTGACGTGACTAATGTCGCAATCTTTAAATAAAATCCTAAGCCGGCGATTGTTCAACTCAAGAAGAAGCCTGGATTATTTATCTTAAGGTGTGAGATCGTAATATTCTAATAATCTTCTGTGCATGAATCTGTAAGAGTTGTTGATCTGATAAATCTCGATTATGTTGCTTGGGTAATGTACTACCTTTTCAAGGTTTGCCAGTATTCGCCTTGGAACGCTTTTGATTACCCTGGTCCTTCTTCAGTTCATTATTTCGTTCTGTAGTTGGACCTTTAGTGGCAAGGATGGATTTAGTAGATTTATGACTTTTGCCTTTTGGTCATCATCATTTCTAGGTCGACATACCCATTGACCTTGGTGATCATATCCTCCAAGGTCGTGGGTTTGTTTAAGAAGAGGTGTTATTTGGCTTTACAGTCGAGCTGGAGCGTATTTGTAAATGCAGTAGCAGCTCCAAAAATTTCTTTGCAAAAGCCTCGAGCTTCTCTCCTTGTGACTGCTTAAGACTAATAAGAGAATATAAATTCTCCTCTTTGTAGTTATTGTGAGCATGTATCATGATAAATTGCTTCTGTAGCTTATCGAATATGAGGATGGAATCTTCAGGTAGAGAGTGAAGCCACCAGAGCGGTTCTCCCTGTAGACTTGTTGCAAATAGACGGTAATGTGGTTGAGGTTGGAGTACAACCCCAATGAATCACGGTATTATTGAATGTGCTCTTTTGGATCGGTGCCCTTATATTTACATATCTTCAGAGTATGGAAACCTTTTCGTACTTCCATATTGAATAACTCTTTGGCAATCGGGCTACCTTGCAACTTGGTAAGATCATCTTTATTGTCTAGATATGTTGATCCATATACTCTTATGTGACGTATTGACATTTTGCCTGAGTGGTTTGGCAAGGTGGTTGAGGATTATGAGTACCGATTCCCTCACTCAAGCGATCACGTACTGGAATTTGAGGTGGAGGTCGTTGTTCTTCTTCTAGATGCTTGGAAGGTTGGAGACCTCTTCTGACATTGGACTGAACTTTGCCGCCCAAATGAATGAAAGGTTGAAGTTCATTCTGAATGTTCCTGGAAATGGCTTTGCTGGTGACTTCTCAGGGGCCTAATCTATCCCGTCCAGAAATTCGAGAGTTCTCCAGAACTTGATCACGATCTCTAGTTTAGGGAGCCTGTTGAGTATCCTGCAAAGCTTGCAATGAAATCTACATGGTTTTCATTTGGTCTTCATGTCATTTGAATGCTGTCAAACAAGCTTGTCGCTCAGCTTCGAGATCTTTGTCGCGGAGCTCTCGGTTAAGAGTTAATTGACGTTCGAGCTCAATATGTTTTTCTGTTTCTGTGTGGAGGTGGAGATTCACCCTTAGTTTTTTAAGTTGTTCCGGATCAACTGAAAGATTGAGCTTGATTTTGGTTGCTGGTCATCTGGAAGTGACCATGATTAATGATGGAAAGTAGAGTGAATGTATGCCTTAGGATATCGTAGAAATGTTTTTTTCCCACAGACGGCACCAAATGTAATGGCCTAATTCCGTAGCTCGAAATGGCTCAAAATTAGCTCTTATACCAAATGTACCTGTGATAAAAACTAACGTAAAATAAGAAATCACACAGGTAATTTAGCGTGGAAAACCTTTGAATAGGTAAAAAACCACAACCTCAAGTTGAAGGTTTTAGTAACAGTAACTTTTATTACTTGAGGCTGATATTTTAATACAAGTGATCTCTCACACTAGAAATACTTGATCTTGTAAATAAGAAGTTGTGTGTTGTTAAGAATCTAGAAATTCCTGTGTTAGAGTCTAGAAAATCTAGTTTTTCTTAGTCCCATGGTACTTTTTCTTTATATAGACCTTACCCACAGCTCGTTATCATGTTGAAGCACGTTCTTCGAATAATAAGGTAAGTGGTGGTTGACTGTCTAACTATTTATTTCATGGGATACAGGTATCTTTGACTTGTTCATATTCTTTTATTGTGTTCGATCCATGTTCTTTATCAGTTCGTGGTTTAGGAGGTAATGCTGAATGTTTATGTCACGTGTGAAATACGTGAGTTTGATATGGCGGTAGTTTGAATTTGGGTTAGGTTGAGGGATAGGTCCCTGCAATAATTGAATCTCCCTCTTTAATCTCTCCTGAAAGCATTTTCTCGGCCATGCTATTAAAGAGAAGAAGAGACAATTAAATAAAACTAAGACTTTATTTCTTCTAAACTTGCTATAATATGAGATGCCCAATTACAATAAGAGGAGGGTTCCATTTATAGGAGAAGGAATCCAAATTTAGAAACTATACATTAAATTCTAAATAATATTTTCACAATAATATTTTTTAATATTTCAACCAATTACCTATGATTCTTGCATATAATTCCCTTAAATGATACAAAGATTTTTCTTCATGGAAACTCTTGCATATATCTTCAATATAAAATATCTCCAAGGATCTTGGATGCAATATATTTTTTGATCTTATTCTCCAAGAATATTTGTATATATATTTCTTCAATCTTGGGACCAAAAATATTGTGTCTTTGACTTTTTGTGCTATGAACTGCTGAAGACACTTTTACTTGACATTACGAGTTTGGTTTTAAATATCCATCTCCAATAGCTACAATCAAACAAGCGCGCATAAGTACCCAAAATTAAATATAATGGACAACTAAAATACATGTTCGGGTATATTAAAAATGTCATAATTACGCACTCATCAGCTGCTATACATACCAAGTTCACTACAGTTCAATTTGTTCAGGACTATCCTATCGTAACTTGATGTCTAATAGTTTGCACCACCAACAGATCTTTTAGTTCGACACAAGTGCCTGTCACACCAACATATTTATAAAATTTCTTTTCACTATTTTTGCCTTCTCACATTTTGATTCATCCACTGTTAGAATATTATTTCTAATTCCCAGTACATAACAAGTCATTTCACAAAGAATGCTAGTCATATCAAGTTGAAGTTCGAAATACAGCAAAAAGTTGGCATAACAAAGATATTTTCATTAGGCCTAATATTTCTTACATTTCAGAATTTACAGAATACTTAACAGATAACAAGTCTTCCAGACCTTTTTATAGATCGATTACATTACATCAGTTCACAGTTTAAAACTCTTCTCCAAGAATAGCCACAGAACCTGAAGATGAAAAATTTAAGCATGCTTCCAAACTCTGATCCCCTGTAATAATGGCCCAGGTATTCCAGGAACTAGAAATAATTTAGGAAGTTAAGGTGTTCGTGCTTGATCCAACCCTCAGCAGAATGATCTTCTTCATGATAAGAGACGATGATTGTGTGGAAGAAAAAACCTCATCCACCACCGTTTCTTCCACCATAAACCCGCCACCCCACGTCACAGAGAAGGAATAAGGGTCCTATTTTTTAGAAAAAACCCACTCACCAGCAGGGTACCGATGAGACTCCCTCGAATGAGCACCTGCCGCTTCATCTTCAGTTGTAACAGCTTCCTCTGCTAGTAGACGTAGTCCATTCTTGTACTCCTCTTTCAATGTTAATAGATAATGGAAGCGTACCATTTGATGATGGTCATCCTCCGCCTCCACCACCTCTTCATATGTCATACTGTGAAAGGTAGGACTCACCGGAATCGGTGTAAGAAGACTCAGAGATTGATTCCCAAAGTATCGGAACCTCAGTTCTCTCACTTTCACAAGAATCCTAGCCTCCCGAGATTGCTGCCTAGTGGTTACCATCCTCCCCACAGAAGGAAGGATACAAACAACAACAGGAAGATTACAGAAAATATAAGGAAAAATACATAAGTTAAAGTTCAGAGAAACACTTGGTTAATCATAGCTGCAACAGCAAGCCAGAATGCTATTTATATTATCATCAACATTAAAGACGACTTTCCAAATTCCCAATGTTAGAAGGAATTTCCATGCAACAATATTAACCAGAACCATTGGTTCTAGAAAACCCAACGGCCACAATAGATATTCATGAAGACGTATTAGAAATGATTACCCAGTATTTATTACAGTATTAATGAAGCTTCTCAACCAACACCACTCACCCACAATGTTTCTCGTGCTCTTGGCTGAAAGGGGGCGGTTATAGTGGCTTATTCTGCATCTCGAACTCAAGCTTCATCTTCGACCATCATACGACTACTCGACCTCATCAATATACACGTGGCATAATTTATGGCACGTCATGAAATAGCTACATAATTATATTCATCATTTTCGACCTCTACGTCAACAGTTCGAGTCAATAAGCACTCCGTCATTAATGAAGCCGTTACAAGACAATTAGATCAGACTGTTATACAATCAGTTCAAAGACTATCAAATATATATTGTAACGTCCATCATTAAGAATAATAATGGTCGTCAAATGGTCATATTATAAGACTTATAAATAGGACTAGAGAATTCCAGATGAATGACGGATGAATCCTCACTCAAATACTAAATACAAAATACTCAGAGCATCTTTTGTAATATCTAGCAACTATCAATAACATCTCTATTTCTAAATCCTAAAGAGAGGTCGTACTTTTTAACCTATTCAAATGTTTTCCACGCTATATACTTACAGAGAAGGAAATGGAGCGGCTGATGGACTATCAAAACTTGGTAGTTCACAACATTCACAACTTTTTTTAATGTTACCACGACAAATTTGGGAAGCTTACTTCTTGGATAAAATAGGAACAACTACTATTAGGTTGTAACCTATTGGCCAGGCTTTATGTCCTCCACTTATACTATTGTTTTGCTAAATAAATAAAGCTAAAATTCGATCAAAAATAAAAAAATTGTTTTCCACGCTAAACTTTGTGCTAGTATTCGTTCATTGTTCATCTAAATGCTCTGATTATCATTAATGTAAAGACTAAGTTTAAAATACAAAATTAGGCTATTACACTTCCGTTGGCAACAACTTTGGAGTGTCATTGCTACTATTGAGTGCGACCACTTTCCCATTGTAATAGCCCATTTTTGTATTGGACGAAGATAGTACCTTACACCCTTGAAATATAGGAGATTAGCTAAGAACCAAAAATAACTAACACAAGATTTAGCATGGAAAACCCTTGAATGGGTTAAAAACCACAACCTCTCCTGAGTATTTTAGAAAGAGAGAGATCTTTGTTTATGATTGCTAGTTATTACATAGAGAGAGATGTAGAAAAGGTCTCTTAGAAAGTCTCAGCGAAGCTCCCTCTAAACTGTAGCTTTCTGGGCCTATTTATAGGTCTTATAAGATGACCGTTGGTTATATTAATGAGGAACGCTACAATTATCAGGTTTTGATGATTCTTTATAATGGTCTTCATAATGGCCGAGTAACGGCTTGAGTAACTCTTCTTCCTTGTAAGCACTCCATAATGTATTATAAATGTGCCACGTGTACCTTGACAAGGTTGAGTAAATGTGTGATTGTCGTATACTAAGGCCTGAGCTTGAGATTCGGAACTGGCCCTTACATCCAATCGAGCAGAAGGTCAATATCTGGATTTAGGTCAAGTATTGGAAATAAGCCACTACATTCGCCCCGTCTCAGCCAATAGCATGAGAGGCATCATGAGCGAATGGTGTTGGTTGAGACACAACTTTGACCTTTGGATATGTAAATTGCATGGTTGGATTGGTTTGAACCAACGACCAACGTAAAGAAAGATATAAATTATTCGAAGCTGAAGTTAAGGTCGGGCTTGCCCCAGAGTGTGATGGTTGAATGACGCGTGCTGAATGATGCGAATAATGGCTACGTTAAGAATGACCTGTATTGCATTGAGTGTTGTATAAGAGGGAGACCAATCGTTGTTTACCGCTACAAAAAACACTATATGTGTATGAGATGTCTATCGGATAAAAAGCTAGAATTACCTATGCTTTTAACTATTGAATGTAGAATGTGTTCTCTTGACAAGAAGTTAGTATGCTTCAGCCCTTAGAAGATGTATGGTTCCTTAGTTTAAGAAGCAAGTTGTATATATACTTTTTCCTTTGGGCGATGTATGTGTCCGTGGGTATAAAGCTAGTAATATTTATGCTTTAGCCTTTGAACTAGAAGTGTCTCTGGGGTGTACAGCTGAAAAGCTTGGCCCGTCCAGACATGTGGTCGTCGGTATGAAGCTAGTGTGTAGTATGTATCTATTCTTCAACCTCAGACTATAGAGTACCCACAGATTTAGGAAGTGGTGTCGTTTGCCTTTCCTTCAAAAACCTTTGGATGGTGTTCTCCGGCGTAAAGTTAGTATTATGCTTTAACCTTTGGATATATATATTAATGAGAGTGTAGCTCTGATCATCGAAGATGTGTCCGCAAGTTAAAAAGTATATATGCTTCTAACATCAAAAAATAGAATATCGATTGAGAGCTAGTATGACCTTAGCTTTAATAATCGAATGTTGTTGAAATTGTAAGCTGAAGCTAAAAATATAAGATGAAAATACTTAGCTGGTAATTGAGTTAAATCTCGGTGCCTCGAGTGCCTTAATAAGTATAAATGTTGTTGTCGACCTCGAGTGCCTTAATAATGTTTGTTGAAAAGATCGGGCTCGCCCCAAGTATAGCTTGAATAAGTTGTAATCGTTTCGAGTACCTCGACCTCGAGTGCCTTAATAATGTTGTTTGATAAGTTTGATTATTGTTGATATGCATTGGTTCGGGTTCATCGAACTTTGTTGAATAAGACTGTTGTCGTTTGTTGGTTTGGGTTCATCGTCGTTTACGAGTTTCATCAGCTCGATCTAAAGATGAGTCAACCTTGACTAACAGGAACATGGTTGTGCCTGTGATCATGTTGTTGTGGTTGTGGTTGCCATTGCGATCTTTGGCATACACCCCAAAGAGGGTTGATGTAAGTTCCTCTGAATGTCACTTTCAGAACGATGAGGTTATTCAGATGCTTACAAATGCTAAGAGCATATGAAGCAACTCAACATAACAAAACATACATTTTCGGCAATTTTTGACCATCATGAAAATGCATTTTTTACAAGATTCTTTGTGTCACTATCGTAGAAATCCTTGTATCACTGTCGATACCCCAAAAATTGTGTTTGGAAATGAAAACTCCATAAGCTACAACAATCTTTAAGTCCAAGGTGCACAAGGCGATACCCCAAAAAACCCAATCTTCCGGATCACAAAAATGTCGATCTCTTCTTTAAGGATTGGATTCGTAGGAGCATAATGATCAGCTATGGTGGAGTTCGAACAAAGACCTGTTACTGTTGAGGTCGAACAAAGCTCAAGCTCGAATCAAAACTCGAACTCAAACTCGAACTCGAAACCGATAGGAGCAAAGCCTTCGATTTGTTGGAATTGTTGAGCACTCGAACTGGATCAATGAGCTCGATTCGTTGCTGCACTTATAACCTTCGATTGACCGTGACGAATTGAGTGTGAGAGAGATCTGTCATTCTTCGACCTACATCGACTAATATATTCATTGGAACTCGAGTGAGCAATTAGTCAGAGTTTAAATAAGAGAGGATACTAGAATCCAGATCTCCAAGTTTGTAAATTGAGGTCGTTGATCATTTGGAGTAACTTATCAATTACACCCAAGAGCTGTAACTTCATATCAAACGAAATCACATCTCTAATCCCCTCCATGCCGATTACACCCAACATCTAAATTTAACAACAACAAGTCTGAATCAAGGAGAGAGTAGAGTGAGTATAATCAACAGTGGACCACCATGTTACCAGATCGAGATCGGAGAGAGATGATGAAGACCTCTTTGTTAGAGCTCGAATGAAAATTATCCAAATTTGACGTGAGAGAGGAGGATTTGTGCCAAAAAAAATTGGGTTTTGGAGATCGTTAAGTATTGAAAATAACCAAGATTGAGAGAGATTTGGAGACGAAGATGGTGGAGTTTTGTAGAGAGAGAGAAAGAATATAACTTTTTCCCTTGAATCACAGCCGATTCCTATTGTTTATTTAGATACCCCATTTGTCTGAGAGTTGTACATGTGACTCTTTAAAGTGATTCGAAGAGAGAGAGAGAGAGAAAGAGAAAGAGAGAGCAACTTTTGTATAGGAAAGAAAAGCTGACGAACAGAAACCTCAAACGTTTTAGCTCGGGGTTTTGGTTCGGCTGTTGAGCATTGGCTAAACGTTGCGTTTCCTACAGACAGCACCAAATGTAATAGCCTATTTTCATATTGGACCAATGCTCAACACGAGATTTAGCGTGGAAAACCCTTGAATGGGTTAAAAACTATGACCTCTCCTAAGGATTTTAAAAAGAGAGAGATCTTTGTTTATGATTGCTAGTTATTACATAGAGAGAGATGTAGAACAGGTCTCTCAGAAGGTCTCAGCGAAGCTCCCTTTAAACTGTAACTCTTTGGGCCTATTTATAGGTCTTATAACATGACCGTTGGTTACATTGATGATGAACGTTACAATTATCAGGTTTAAACGAGTCCTCATAATGGTCTTCATAATGGTCAAGTAACGGCTTGAGTAACTCTTCTTCCTTGTAACCGCTCCATAATGTGCCATAAATGTGCCACGTGTACCTTGACGAGGTCGAGTAAATGTGTGATGGTCATATACTGAGGCCTGAGCTTGAGATTCGGAACTGGCCCATACATCCAATCGAGCTTAAGGTCGATATCTGGGTTTAGGTCAAGTATTGGAAATAAGCCACTACACCCATCACCGTCAATGTCTATAATAACCGAATCTCCCTCTTTAATCTCACCTGAAAGCATTTTCTTGGCCATGTTATCCTCCAATATCCTCATTATTGCTATTCTCAAAGGTCGCGCACCATAGCTCGGGTTGTACCCTTCATCAACCACCCTATCTTTAAATTTATCGGTTACCTGAAGCTCAATTTCCTTTAATTGAAACCTCTCAAAAACTTCTTTCAACATAATTTCACTAATCTCCTTGACTTCTAACTCGGTAAGTTGTCTGAACAAAATTGTGAGGGCTTATTTCTAATCCTCATACTAAGTTCGATATTCAAGCTCATATAGTTCGAAGTTAGCACACTGGTAACTAACCAAGGGCTGAAGGTAAGCAGTTCACAATACAAGCTTCTCCATCTACAGTTCGAGGATGTCGAAACATCCAATAACATCGCACTACAGAAAATACTCAAATGTTTATCAACAGTTTGAATACATGCGAACACTATTAGAGATCCTATCTTCATTAACAGTTCGGAGATATCGAAGTGTCCTGTAACTTCGCACTGTAGAAAATACTCTTCCACTTAGCAACAGGTCGTATATATGCAAACATCAGAAGAGATCGTATCTTCTCCAGCGGTCAGAAGCTACAACTAAGAGTATTAATAGATTCGTTACAGATCAACAAGTATCAAGATGTTACAAAAGACCATTATGAAGACTCATCAAAACCTGATATTATAACGTTCCTCATCAATGTAACCAATGGTCATATTATAAGACCTATAAAAAGAGACCTAGAGATGAGGATCCAGGAAGGCTATTATCACCTAGAGAAATCTTAGAGAAAGTCATCCTTACCAAAACTTAGATATTCAATCTCTTTCTTTTTGTAATAGCTAGCATCAATATAAACACCATTCTTTCATAAATCCTCAGGAGAGGTCGTGGTTTTTTTTACCCATTCAAGGGTTTTCCACGCTAAAACTCGTGTCAATTACTTTCGGCTCTCAACCACTATTCTATATTTCAAAGGTGTAAAGCACTATTTTCGGTCTCTACGAAAATAGGCTATTACAAAAATCATCTCATATAATTTGTTTAAGAATTCTTGTCTAAAATACTGTTTCAGCTCCTCAGTTACCAAACTCTTTATACGATTATAACTATTGTCCTTCTGGTCGAAGTCCAAATCAAATCCTATGCGGCGACCACCCTTCTCGATCACGCTACTACTAATATTGGATGTCATTATTAGAAGTACATTCTTAAAATCCACAGTTCTACCTTTGCTATCTGTCAACCTTCCGTCTTCTAGTATTTGAAGCATCATGTTGAAAACGTCAGGATGAGCCTTCTCAATTTTGTAAAAGAGAACCATGGCGTAGTGATCCAATGAGCTTGGAAACGGTGTGCCCCTCCATAAACTCGCTCATATCTAGAGGGATCATGGAGATATCCATGCTCGAAATGGAAAGGCGAGTAAATTATATCAATCGAGAAACAATTACAAGGTAAGCTACTAGGGGTCAGCAAATGGAAACACTTGTCTCAGACATGTCCTGCAATCCATGAAATTTAAGAAAATCTAAAGTACACCTAATGTGGGTCTTCTATTTTTTGGATGAACGGTCTATAATTGTACCATTTCCTAGTCCCAAAAGTTAGAGTATTATCTCTTTTGGCGTAAACATCTGCACTAAAACTTGAAGTGTTTAATTTAAGAAATATAAGAAAACAACAACCATTTAGCAAGCAGCTACCAATGAACCTTATTTCAGTTGAATACATGCAGATTAGCTCTGTAACCTGAACAAATAGAATATTACTCAAACCTTCCCTAATAACAATTTCAACAACTGCCATGGTTGATACAAGAAAACTCAGCATCTTTAGATATGTAGTCACAATTTACAATATGTTTGCACTTCGATGATAAGAGAAACATGGAGTTAAAGAGACAATGTGTTATCTTCCCCTCTTCTCCCCTGTATCTTCCCCTCTCACCTCTAGCCCCCACTCTCCCCCATCACGGGTCCACCCCTTACTCTCCTCCTTGCTCATCACTCCTCTTTCCACACACCCAGGTTTACCTACCCCACAAAACCCTACCCAACCTTCATACTCTCCATGCAACTTACATAAAATCACCATACCCTCCTTATCAACTTACTATTTTAAACCGCTTCTCTCCTCGTTATGTCGTATACGTCAAGCCGGCATAGCCCCACCCAACAAGGAAACAGCGATCTGGTCGACCTAATGCAGCTTTGCACTACTCATGACACTAATCCGGTCGTCGAGCTCGATCCCACTCGGTGGGCTAACCTCCAAAAACGGTGGTAATTTGCCGTGGCGTTTCGATCACTCTCGACCAACCTTAAAGAAAACGTTGTATACGAAGGAGTCAAACGTGAATGGGCAAAGTTGATCCGTAATATACCTCCTATCTCGTATGAAAAAGAATCCAAAATTTTCACGGCAAACTTTAGCAACCGACTTGATTACCAAACTATCCTCTCCTCGCCTCTGGCGAACGTGTTAGGTTTCTCAACACTACAACAGCCCTATGATCCTCTTATTCACCCCTCGGAGATGAACTTTAGTCGCTACCTCTGTCGGGTGCAAGTGGTTGGTTTACCTTGCTACATGCACGATATTGATACCCTAAAAATGATAGGGAACAAAATTGGAGAGCACGTCAAAGACCACTTTAGGAAACGAGATACGGAACCACTTCGCAATAGCTTTGTTAGAATTCTAGTTAACTTGTTCACGAACAAGACCTTGATCACCTCCATTTCGGTTCAAAGACCTGGGAGCTACGACGCAGCAACCCTGACCATTAGATACGAGCGGCTTGAAGGATACTGCCCCCTTTGTGGACTAATTTCTCATACCCTTACAAACTGCAAAAAAGTTATTTGACTCAGGCAAGACCGTGCTCGACAGGGCAATGATGAACCCATTATTTTTCCTTACGGTAAAAATATCCAAGTAAACCCTACTAGGGTCTCGACTAAACTATTATCTCAACAGGCCCATCCGAGCCTACTCAATAACCAGACCCGGCCGGAAACCTTGAGCTCCTCGACATCTAAACAGACCGGAGGATAGTAGCAGAGAGAAAAAGCCAGTCAGTACAAGGTTGGGTCCCTCCTACAAACAGCCATGCAGTAGCTCTCCAAATGGTCTCATCAACAAAAAGCAACACGCAACCTTTACCCCGGTCTTCCACCCCCGATCGGATTACTACCCACCTCAAACTTTGACTCCCGGCATCTCGGATATGAACCTGCTCCGGAGAAACTCTTCATCGCCCCCATCGACGATCTACACGACGGAGTTAAGCTAGCATTAGAAGCTAGAGTTTGCAAGCAACGTACGCAGCTCTCGAGAATAGAGGGAGTCAGAACGGTAAATTTGGAGAACAACATTGAGTCATTAAATGCTTATGGCATTTATGAGCCACCTAATCAGATATCACCCTTTCAATCAATCTCCTTTGTCTCCAAACGTGGCAGTGAGTCGTTGGCTCCTCTTACCCAAAATCACCCATACCTCTCGGGTCCCACCCATCTTTTCAAATGGGACCTAAACTCTCCACCCGACCAAACAAAGCCCCTTCTATCAAATCTTTTTAACAAGGCCTTTGTAGATTATGGACAGCATGTGATCTCACCCCTACAAGCCCGGAAAATTGATTTTGATTCTATAACCCACCATGGCCAAGCCCACTTATCATAAAAGGCCCACAACACCAAACAATTACGGCCTAAACCGAACCCAGAATCACAAACAAATGTAACCAGCCCATCTGTTCGGGCCAGCAGCAAAGCCCATATCCATAACCCACAGGCAAAATATTAAAACCCAAACCAATTAATTCCTCCATCAAGCCATCCTCCTGACCCACCCCATGCCCGAGAATACTCAGAAAGATTCAGGCACTTACATTGGCTCTCACTGGGCGCCCAACCCTCAGGACATATCTTCGATAATTGAGTTCTCCTCCGAATGCAGCTCCGGTTGGATCACACAGACAAGTAGAGACATCTTCGACTCTGAAACCGTCTAAAGACCACCCGTAACAGTCACATGCCGAGACTGAAATACACAAAAAACTCACCGCTGCTCATCGAAAGCTCAACTGAATCACCTGAACCAGCAAATAACACTCGAAAGAGAAAAGAAGACAGACTTCACCAGAGGACGCTGATTCGGACGATACAAGCCGACCCTCAAAGGTTTGAGTTTACTCACCTTCAGCACAGACGCACATTTCTTTCGGTTTGAATATGCATGCAAAGTTATCTCTCTCTCATTTCTACTTGGGATATTCTTTTGAACGATGGCGTATGAAAAAATTCACAGAGCACAGGCATGCACATTTCTACACTAAACTTCCAAAGTCACAAATGCATGCTCATACTTATGCACAGCCTAACACAATTAATTACACTTTTTACAGCCACCGATTTGCAATTCACACGCCACGCACATACCCGCAACTCTGGAAACCCCACACCACACTTACCCACACTAGATACTCTGGCATTCAGTCCAACACTTTTAAGCAAGAACTTTCAAGACGGCTGAGACAAGCATACTCTCTCGAAAACCGACGAATGAATGCAGGTAGGAATGGTGATCATTTACCCAACATCAAGAAGAGACTAATCATCGCTGAAGCCCGCAACCTGCTTATCGCCCCTCCTAAACCTGAGAAAACTAGAAAGAAGTCGTCTACTTCACAAAAAAACCCAATCATCCTATTTTACGAATGGCGCTCCGAGGAACTAACGCTCTCATAGCAATCATTCCAAACTCAAGAGCCATATTAACAAGTCTTTTTCTTTTACACCCCCTCTCAGAATCTCATCGGAAGCGGGCCCGACACCGGCCCTCGGTTACCAATAATTATTCTCTCTTGGAACTGTAGGGGGATAAGTAAGCCATCCACCCCTAGAGAACTCAGGACGCACAACAAAAAGCTCCACCCTTATATCATTTTCCTCTCAGAGACCAAAGCCGCCAACACAGACTCTCTCTGGAACCTGGCCAGCTTAGGTTTCCCCCACTCTCATTCGGTTACCGCAACCCTCACCCACGGAGGTGGCCTCTGGATGGCCTGGCACGATAACATCAACCTCACCATTCTATCCTCATCCCCGAGGGGGATCGATGCCCACATCTCCTCCCCCACACCCAACCAACCTCCTGACAGTGATCCAACACACCAGTTTTTCTCCTTCACCTACGGTCCCCCTGAGCAACAGAACAAACTAAATTACTGGAACGCTATTAGTGTCATGGCCCCCAATGTCAAGGTCCCTTGGCTGGTCTTGGGCGACCTCAATAGTATATCTAATCAGAACGAGAAATTCAGCAAAATCCCTTTTGACCCGACAGCTCCCAATCCTTTTAACGACTTTCTTTTTGACTCTGGACTTATTGATCTCGACTGCTCGGACATCCTGTTTACCTGGCCGACCAAGAGGAAAGGTAGAGAGCTCATTAAATAATGGCTTGATAAATCCCTCAGCTCCGCACAATGGAGCTTCTGCTTCCCTGACGCCACCCAGCTTAACCTCCCTATCATCGGCTCAGACCACGGACCCATCATCCTCAACACAGAACCAAAGATAATCGATTTGCCCAAGCAATTTCACTTCCTCCGCCTAGACCAAGCACGTTCGCTACCAAGAGATCATCAACCAAGCTTGGGCAAAAGACCAGCCGAGATCTCGGCCGCTTCGGTTGTGTAACAAGCTCAGACATACCAAAAAGGAGCTTTCTGCCTGGAACAAAGAGGAATTCAATGCCAACCCGGTCTCTCTTCTCAACATCTGTAACTAGATCGCTAATATCTAGAAAGAGCAACCTAACGAATCCAACACCATTATTGAACAAAACCTCCAACGCCGTCTCCATAAGCTTCTAGACATAGAAGAATCCATATGGCGTGAGAAATTGCGCGAAATGTGGCTCCGGGACGGCGACCGGAATACAAAATTCTTCCACCTGTCTAACCTTGGGCGCAGACGTGTTAACACCATCAGAAAGATCAGGCGCCCCAGCGGCTTTTGGGGGCAGGGGAGAAAAGACATCGGTAATACCTTCATCCAGCACTTCAAAGACCTTTTCACAATGATACAAGCTTCATTGTCTTCATAAAGTATTGTCGGTTTATCTTGGATAGAATTCAGACCGTAACTCCCGTTGATATGGTTGATCATAGAACGCAACCAAAAACATTTTCTGCCGGCTTCATGTAATACAAGAATCTCCGTGTGATTCGAGGATGTAGTAACCATCGTCTGCTTCACTGATCTCCATGAAATCACAGTATCTCCATACAAGAATACATAACTCGATTATAATCGACCTTTATGTAGATCTGACAAATATCCTGCATCGGCGTATCCTATAATGTCCCGTTTGCCAAGTTATGGATAAAATAGACCCCAGTCTTTCGTGCTGATGAGATATCTCAGAATGTGTTTGATCCCATTCCAGTGCCTTTGGGTAGGAACCGAACTATGACAAGCCATAGTTTACTGCAAATTAGTCATTGGGTCTAGTATACCCCAGCTAACTATAGCAAAGTACTTCCTAGCTAGCACTATAGCCCTAGGAGTTTCTCCCCCCATTACGATGGTAGAAGATGTTGTTGTCCACACCCAAATGATGGACGTGCAATAAACGACTTAGCACCGTGTGCACATCCATATCGAAGTGTTAGATAACTCTTTCGATATATATTGATTGGTGTACAGTGCCACTATCAAGATGTTCGATCTGTAAATCGGGACACTCTTAATTTGCTAAGGTCTTATTTTTTGAATTCCTTCCCAAGGTATTCAGCGGCTCTCGCGATCTCCCCCAGAGGTCTAATGATTTCCAAATCATTTAGTACACTGTTATGATGATACTGAAGCTAATTTATGTATAAGAATGCATGGACACATAAAGATATTTGCAAAGTCCTTAACCTTCAAATACTCAGTCAACTATGTCATATGGGCCCATTGCTTCAAGTCAACAATAACTTTTCCAATTTTATTACGTACACACCTCGTGTGTCAGGATTAGTTACTTCTAGAAGCTTATACCACCCCAGGTAGCTTCATGTATATATTTGTATCTAGTTTCCCATATAGATATGTGATATTTACATCAGGCGCATGTCTAGCTTGTTCTTGACAACTTGATAGACTGATAAGTACTGAAACTTTATAGCGTCCATAACCGGAAAATAGGTCATACTGCGCTCGATGCTAGATCTCTTAAAGATTTCCAGGCCAACTAGTCTTTCCTTGACCATATTATTTCTCCAAGTTAATTATGATTTCGTACCTTTCCCATTTATAATCGATAGGCTCAATGGTATTATTTCGCAATATGCATAAGCTGAGTTTCGCTTGGATTCCAGATACCAACTTTGGTTAATATATAACAACACACATTCGTTTACAATAAGTGGTTCTGAATCCTCATCCTTGATGGCGAGCACGGCAACGAATATGAATACCTTGTAAATGGGTAGTTCCATCCTCGATGAACCGACTACACCATTAGTCATATATGTTCCTTATTCTGCAGCTCCCCGGCTCAGAATACTTTCTTCAAATGATGTTTCGCACTAAGTGTGAGCCTCACATTTATTTGTGGTACTAATTCCCCTGGAACGTTCTGTGGCGGTACTAGTTCCCCCAGAATGTTCTGCTATGTAGGTGTATTACTTACAGATACATATACTTATGGTACTTCAGTAGTGTCTATGAATGTATCTAGAAATTTATTTGTGATCTATTGGAGGTTTGTAATCTGTTGAACCTTATTGTCACCTAACTTATGTATAGGGATCTAGATGAGATAACAATGGTATTTTCCAAGACCTATTAGAAACATCTTCAGCATTTACTGTCATTTCTCCCCCCAATGCTGGGAATATCGTCTCATCAAAAGATAATTATCTGCCTTGCAAGATATACGTCGCCAGTGGGTCAAAATATCTAGTGATAAATACGAATTGTAACCCACATAATACCAGGCCGACGTTGAGGGTCCCATCTTCATACATTGTGGTGCGATTGGCGCCTGTATGGAACATCCAAATGTTTATTGATGGGCGACACCGGGCTCCGACCCAGTTACTAGTCGCTTTTGGGAAAAAATAATGTGATAATGTACTAAGTGACGAACCCTAATCAGTGCTGCAGGAGCATAAATTAGAAGCTGTGATCGTAATAATAGTGGCCTAGAAATTATCCGAAATTGCTTGATTAAATTCTCCTCCAATCCCGAGTTGGGTATGGTATAGGGTACTCACGATGCTCAATCATCTATCCCATTTAGCGGTAAAATAATCATCAAAGCCTGTGAGTCCAGCTCCCAAGCCCTCGTCAAGTCGCATCGATCAACTTTGATTGGTTAATCCAAGAACTGAGCCTGCGATCAAATGATCTAAGTGAGAAGTTGTGCTAATGTTGCATTCTTAGAACCATCTCCTAGATGCATCTTTTATGACCATAAATATTTAAGTGTGCCACTATGTGGATGGAAAGGTCCACATGGGTCTCCATGGATGCGGTTGGAGCAAAGGCCGGAGATCCCACTCCACCTTGGTCATAATAGACTTTCCTTAAAAGCAATCGTTATACGTACACTCTCTGGATCTTTTCTCCATTCAAGGAAAGTTGAGATGTAATCCTGATAATCCTCCTCGTTATCCCAGCCAGAGGAGTGTATTGGAAACCGTTTCAATAGCGTGTTTTAACCTTTAGACATAGAGTAAATGCGCAGAACCCTGTCTGTTATTTTCTCCGATAGTTATTACGTGATAAGTATTATCATGTATCTCCCTAAACTTAGTAAAATATGGCTGGATGTGCTAGTTTATATAAATGGTCTAGATACCCTGTATCGTACCGTTAGAGAGTAATAGCGTGATGCACTCAGTGTGTTCTATCATGTTGGTCGTGCCAATGATATTCATGCCATCCCCAATGTACAAGGTTAGATAAGAAATATAGTCATATTTCAAAAAGATCGAGTGCGTGGTACTAATGTCTCTGAGACATATGTCGTCACGCATCCGATTATCGGTCATGCTCAATGAGCAGAGAAATCTATAGCCAGGTTGTATGTAGTAGATCAACTATCATACATAGAATTTAACTACTTCCCAAGCAATAAATTTGAATAATCATAATTTATTATAAC
Organism: Kingdonia uniflora; assembly: GCA_014058105.1. Lineage (NCBI taxonomy): Eukaryota > Viridiplantae > Streptophyta > Magnoliopsida > Ranunculales > Circaeasteraceae > Kingdonia > Kingdonia uniflora. The sequence continues at coordinate 333,814 of JACGCM010000201.1, read as the reverse complement.
AAAATAAATCTCATGTATGTCACGAGCACTTTATTGGAATATAAATGATATGTTCCCAGCAAAATCAAAAATACTGATAAAAAGTAAATCAAGACTGTCGAGATAAGAAACTACTAGTGCTCTCTTTAATGTGACATCACATGTCTACTGAGATATCATTACGTATTACTCTGTCTGTTGATCCATGCTGGCATAAGCATCGTCGAAGAAGTCTGACACTGCAACCTCTACAGGGGCGGAGTTAGTGTTAACAACTCTCAGGTGGGTTTGGACTCTGTCATCGGTAGCCATCCATGCTACATGACATTCCCATGCCCAGTGTCCTATGTCACTGTAGTTAAAGCAAGTAAATCCCTGATCAGTTTACTTTTCCTTCTTCACATTACCTAGTGTTCAGGATTTTTTAATTCTTTTACCTCTCCTAGGGCCAAAGGATTTCTGGTTCCCATCCTTCCTGGATCCCTGGTATCCTCCCCTACTCCTTCCATATCTTCGTCCCTGACGTGCAAAGTTGTTTCCCCGAAACTGAATATTATTTAACGCAGGCAATGGCACACTCCGAGAGGGCCGCATAGCATGATTCTTCATCAGAAATGCATCGTTCTACTTAGAGAGGAACAGTGCCTGAATCAAGACTGTATGAGTCTTCAAGTTCTTTTACCGATATTGCCTCTTAATCACAATATTGCTAGTATGGAAGGTTGATAGAGTCATCTCTATCATGTCAGCATCAGTGACTTTCTTCCCACAGAGCTCAAGTGTAGAAGTGATTTTATAGACTGCTGAGTTATAATCAGTGACCGTCCAAAAATCTTGGAACCTAAGGGTGTTCTATTGGTGCATCACTTTTGGGAGCATAATGGTCTTATGGTGACCATAACGTTCTGCAAGGTTGCCCATAAGTCAGCTGGCTCAACCTTGTTAAGGAATTCAGTCTTTAAGTCATCCTGAATATGATGACGGAAGATAAACAAAGCCCCTGCTTTGTCCATGGGCCAATGACGATGGTCTTCTGCAGACCAAGTGACTTATAGAATAAGTCAGCGTCAATGCACCAAGTGAGGTAATTGGCTCAAGTGAACAGCAATGGTGGAAATTCAACATTTTTAAGTTTTGTAGACATCTGTAATACAAGATAGAGATATCGCAATGAGAGACAATACGCGATAAATATATCAATTGCATGAAAGACAGATCATAGTACTTAGACTAAAAATGATTAAGTTTCTAAAACTAATAAAAGTCTTTTATAATAATTAAATCCTAAATTGTACCCGGTAAAAATGATGATCTTAATTTGATGTGTGCGTTCCTTATGAAATCCTTTTGAAGTACATGATCTCCAATCATTACCAAAGGCAATTCATAGTACAGAAGTCAGTGATTCTCAATCATTAACTATAGGTGAACCTTGTTCATATCCTATGAAGCGTTAAATTACAAATTTGTCCCGTAAAATGGTGATCTTAACCTTTAAAGTACATTTTAATATAGTCTTAGCCAAAATAGCTATTCAAAACTACTAAATGTGTGATTACCTTATTCTGAGAACTAGGGTATTATAAGCCCTCAAGTTCTATAAAAGTAGGTATATTCTAGCTAAATGACCTATTTACTACGAATATGATGGGTATTAGATGTTTAGCTGACAAGTGGTTCCATCCTAAAGTCAGTTGAGTTTACAAGATAGGTTGATTAGGCCTGTCTTTGAACTAACATTCTAGGGTACTATAGGGTGCTATTAATGCATATATACCTCTAAATGTTATGCATGTAACATCTAATTGTACCTAGATACGAAAAATTGGTTCCCCAAACACCAAGTTTTTATAAATAAGATAAAGTCAATTCCCAATTGAGCTATAGTTATTTGTCCTTGATAATTAACTATGATTTAAATATGACTTACAGTCGTATGCTAAATTAGTCTTAGTTTCATATTATGAGTGATCCTTGATGAAGATAATTAGTATCCAAGGGGCATACCAATAATATCCTATTAACTATCGTAAAGATACTTAAATAGGTATTACATTAAGTACTTATATCACATATAAGTGAGCCAATGCTCCTATACGAGGCACCTATACCCAAAAAAAATTTAAAAAAAATTGCATAAAAAAATCAAAATAGGTCCCCCATGGGGTAGGTCCAGTTAATAGGAATTTTTTAAAAAAAATTGGGCTATTTAAAGCCGCTTTAGTGTCTGGACCGGTCTGACTTGGTCTGGGTCAAGGCCTGGACTGGCTTGACATGGTCTAAACCGGTCTGACTCGGTCACACGTGCCCTGCACGTGCACTACACGTGTCACACACGCATACATATCACACACGTCACTGCCATATGTCATACAGGAATACTGATCCGGTGACAGCAAGGAATATTTCAGTCACACAGGAACCACATGTGTCACGCACGTGTCATGCCACGTCAGTGTGCCACGCGTCTTCGACACGTGTCACTGCCGAAATCACTATGGATAAGGATGACGTCATAAATAAGAAATATATTTTCGAAAAAAATAAATTTTAAAAAAAATTGATGACGTCAGCGACAAAAAAATATACCGTTTTTGGCCGTGAAACTGCCTAGTTTCAACGAGCTATTCACGGTGATTGGGGAATCTCCCATAAACGTGCCCATATATCGTTGGAAAGCTCTCGGAGTAGGCTATCCAACCGAAGTGGTCTTGCCTCCATCCGATCTCCACAGAGAAAATTATACACGTTTGAAAACAACCATTTATCAAGGGTAAAAAACACTAAAAACCCTAGTTTTTAATCCAAAAAAAATAGAGAAAAAATAGGTTTTCAAAACATGCTGATCTATGATATATTATAAATCTGAATATATGTATACAAAAAAAATTGTAAAATACCTCTTCTCCTGATCGCTTAGTTTCCGTGAAATCACTTATTAGACGGAAAGATCGCTTAGTTTGCGTTCTGATAACGTATTGGGATATGATGAATATGATGAATCTAGAACATAATAAGCTGATAACGTGTTAGGATATGATGAATATGATGAATCTAGAACATAATAATACTAAAGCATGAACAAGAGAGAAATAGAGAAAGAGATTTATTGATTATCATAACCGTGTTCTCTGTACATAGTACAGTGATATATATAGACAACCCATAAGGATTCCCTATTCTACTCTAACTCCTCCCATAACCCTATTGGGCCTATGGGTTTGCTAGGAGTCTGTATAGGACACCCCAACCCTGTTGGGTTCCTAGCTTGGGCCTATGGGTTTACTAGGAGTATGTAGAGGACACCCCAACCCTATTGGATTCCTAGCTTGGGCTTTGACCCAACTCATAACAAATTGTACTTTTAGTTAAATGCGGTTGTGGGGGTTCGAACCCAGGAACAGTAAAAGGGGTAGGAAGGGAATAGAGTAACCTATGTCAATTGCACGGCGCAATCAATCAATAGGCTAGTCTAGCTTCCTGTACCCGATTTTATTTGATTAAAAAATCTATTTAAAGTATTTTTACTCCCCACCAAGAACAACTAGCGATGATCGCATAACAGGTTAAAAAAGTTATAAGTTGAATGTCAAACTAATTTGTCAAACTAATCTGTCAATAGCAACTGATGTTTAATAATTAATACAAAGGAGGGTCATCTAATGCTTAATACGAAGGAGATTCTTCTCTTTTACTCCTAGGGCTTGCATGGCTAAGAGCATTTCAAGCAGCGAGTGTGGGTTTGGGCGTGAGTTCTGACACCCTGGCCCACCAAACCCACAACTCACACCCGACCTCTTCCAGCAGCCAGTGTGAGTTTCCTACGTGGAGTTTTTTAAAAAAATTTAGAGGAGATTAAAATACCGCGCGGTGTTCCTTTAACCGCGCGGTTAAAGGAACACCGCGCGGGGTTCCAAACACTGCCGCATCAACTGTAAGTAAAACTCACTAGTAATTCGACTATTTTCACAATTTTTACATCTAGCTCTCTCTCAAAAATCCCTTGGTAATTTTTTTTTTAATTCTAACAAAATCAAAATACATATGCCAGAGGGAGACCCACACCCCAGTACTCTGCCTGGGCTTAGAGGAACAAGAGATCCAGAGTGTTTCGTAACTCGCTCGAGGACCGGAAGAAAGAAAAGGCGAGTAGAATTTGAAGATGTCAAACCCCAAGATATACCAAACCCAACCAAAGATAACTTCCCGCGGAGGTGTATTACCCAACTCCCAGACGGAGTCGGTCACATCTAATACACGGGAAAGGAATTCACAGTAAGTTTTAGTGTAATTCTGAATTTGTTTTTTCCATAAATCATGTGTTGACAAAATGCCTCAATGAACAGAATCGGGATTCGATGCGTGTGCACGACACATTCACTACGATGTTCAAAGTTTGGAAGGATATTACCATAATTCCAACTGTAAAGGACGCCGTGGTGAATAATTTTAGGCAGTTTATGGATATATGCTTTGGCAATTCAGATAATTGGCTAATTCAGGCGCTTACAGAGCGTTGGTGGCCGACCACACACACGTTTCTGTTCCCTTGTGCGGATATAGGGGTTACTCCTCTCAATTTCACTATGCTGACATCATTGTCCATCGGCCGATATCCGACACAGGTGCCATATGACAACACATGGTCTATTTATCCAATGCGAGGCAATTTCTCCCCAACATTGATTCAAGCCATATAAAGAGTGGGAACGTCAGCATTGCACATTTGAGGATGTACTTGACCATCGCAGCTGATCGGGAGGATGATATTACTATTGCTCGTGATTTTATCATCTTCATGATGGGACATTTGTGGTTCCAAACGGCTAACGAGACCATCCCGCTTGGATATCTCGCGGCCGTGAATGATTTGGACTCGGCTGCCCAACATGACTGGGTTCTGCTATTCTTTCTTCCCTGTACCATGGTTTGGATACCGCAGTCACGACTGGGGGTACCATCACTAAATTTGTCCAACTTATTACGGTACACTAACACTTTTTCCTTTTACAAATCAAATATCTTCCAATAAACGTCTTAAATATAAATTATTATTAAGTTTTAGGTTATTCTGAAATGCAGTATTGGTTCTACGAGTATTGTAGGGTTGGTCACCCTATAGTCAAGGAAGATGTAAAGTTCTCAACCTATTCGCGCCTCAGAGCATGGGAGAGGAAGAACAGGAGGAAAACAAATGACCATGCAACCAATCTATTTATTCTAGGCAGATATCATATTGACCACCGCACTATTGAGATGATCACATGGGAACCTTGGTTAGATTTTGCAGTGTCTAAGACAGAGGACGTACTAAATGCAAAACTTCTGTCCCGTAAAAAAATGTCACTTCAAGAACCAAACGAAAACTGTGAATATTACTTGGGAGATAGATGTCGGAGGCAGGTGACTGGCAAGGTGCATATTCCTTTGGATCCTCAGCTTAGCATGTCGCCACATATTAGTCTAGCGGCTTTAATGAGATGAGACAGGCCGGGTTCCTTGACTGTGAGAAATTTATGGTAGGGGAGGAGCGAGAGACTTACGCCACATACTGGTCTAAACTAATTTTAGAGGTAGGCCACATGTTGACAGATTCCCAAAAGATGGGGAATATAGATCTGTTCGGACCGACTGTACTCAGAGCTGGTATTACACCCGTGGTGGTGACATCAGCGTCGGCTCATAGCTTGTCCCAGGACTTCAGTTTGCCTGGCAAGGCAGAGGGGCCAGACCAGGGGTGGCACATGGAGTGGACAGGGCGGCGTGAGATGTTCCCCATCGCCCTCTTGATAGACCCACATGATCATCGTGTAGGACACTCAAAGTCTCTGTTAATGGCAATGTTGACCTTTTGATAGAAAGTAAAACTTTTTATACGGCCATTTGTTTGGAAAAAAGTTATTACCCACGCCCTTGCGAGACACGTAAAGTCTGCATCCCTCCAACGCATTCTAGCATCATCCGTCTCGTCCAAAAACTCAGCATCTTCTGGCACTTGCATGCTTGGTCTTTATTTTGTGGGTGTTCTTTTCTTTCTTCCTTTTCCTTTTTCTTTTTGGGGAGCCACCGCTTCAACAGGTATTGACGTATTTGCGTCACTTTGACTATGCTGAGTAGATTCACCATGGAATAGATAGTTCTGAAAGTAATTTAGAGGTTGAAAACCTTGAGGTTGAGTGAGCGGATAGGGTTGATAGTACGGGCAAAATGCCTGAGGTTGCGGTTGAGAGAGTGTAAATGGACTTTGATATTGTCCATAACTGGGATCCCTTGCGACATGGTAAACAGAGGTGGGGCCTATGATTGGAATTGAGGTTGAAATTGTGATGGGTTTTGGTAGAGGTATGGAGTAAATTGTGATGATGGGTGTTGAGCGAATGGTGTTGAAGGTGGGTTATGGGAGGATGGGGTCGACGGTGTAGAGTTATTACTACTGGTGCCGGAGTTCGCCATTTGGGGAGAGCGTAGATGTTCTCCTCAACTCCGCAATTGTATTTGAGGAAGAAGAAGTAGTCAGGGAGTGTTGATCAAAATAATTAAGTTTGGAGGTATTTAGATCACCGCATGGTGTTCCTTTTACCGCGTAGTAAAAAGAACACCGCGCGGTGATCTAAACACCGCCAAACTCAAAACAAAATTAGTGTGAGTTCCTCACACTCAGTTGAGTTCCTGTAGCGCCAGGTCATCCAACTCACACCCAAATAGTTGTTGCTGGGAGACGCTTGAGTGTGGGTTTGCAAACCCAACTCAACCCATACCCTTCTACGTTTGTTCTAAGTGTATAGGAGAGTAAAAGAGATGTTCCCCCACCTCAAATTCCACTAATCTTTGTTTTTTACGGTTTGTGTCATGGTTTCTCTATTGAACATGTGTTAAGAATGGTATAGACCTTGTTATTAACTTACAACTAGTATAACCGTTAAACGGTTAGGAGATCAATGCGGTATTTTATTAAAGCCAAAATGATGTGCCTTTGGTACTACAACTCTATACTATGCATGCCTGTGGCACTACCCAAATGCTTTTAACTCAAACTCTACCAAAATTTCGGTATCAGCTACGCACAAAATGAAGTATAAGCCATCATAAAATTACTGAAAAACTATATCAAAATCATTTGTGAAGATCATAATTATTCTCACGATCCAATCCCATACATGCACAAATATAAAATATAACAACTCACTCTATATGATAATCATTTCACACGATAACAACTACTTCAAAATTTAATAATTTCGCAATTATAACTACTTCAAAGTTTCAGTTTATGAATAACTATTTTTAGCATATAAAAAATAGTTTATAACAAAGAATATATCAAATTCAATATTACAACTTCATGGGCACACAACGATGGCAAAATATTGTAATAGCAGTAGCTCAAAAGACAATCATAAACATACACCCAGTTTGTTCCTGCAAGTATTGCAAATTAAACTATCATTTTCATATGCAACAATGGTGGTAAAAATGGTCGTAACACATGCAAATTAAGTCAGAGAGTTCTTTACCTCAAGTTTGCCTCCAATAGTACTACCATCCAATATTGTCAGGTCTAAACATCTTTAAACTACAAAGTGCGTAAAATACCGTCACAAACAAAAACCAGATAGGACTATATCAGCAAAAGAGTTGACAATATGCAATATTGCCAATACATAACTTATAATCCTAAACTTTAAACAATGATGCAAGTTATAGATACGAAAAGAATGAGAAATGTTAGGCATAGGTACAAAAACTAAGCTGCATTAGTATTGGTAAAAAAAATAAGATTTTGATCTAATCAAGAATAACTTTTATTCTTATATTGATTTGCTCAAGTGAGACATTTTTTTCACTGACATTCATTTTTCTTATAGTAGTACCAAAGATTTGTTGTAATGGTCCAATCATTTTTTTACAGTACTACATGCAATTACAAAAGGACTAATACATTGTTGGATTGCTTGCGCAGAAAAATGTTAACCTGTCAATGACAGGTTGTTTAACTATGAATGTATTACACTGTCTAAGACTACATAATCAAACTCTTATGGAATGTCTAACATTTGAAGGGTTTAAAGCATCAATGTCTTGCATGTCGATTGTATGCATGTATCTAATATCAAATAATTAATGAATAAATGCATTATCTTATTGTTTACCGCCACAAATACTGATTAGTCATTAGACCTTGGCAATTAATCTGTAACAACAAATAATGGAGTTAGAGTAGTTACCAAAATACGTTAAATTAAACCCCATTGTGGGGGTTCGAACCCAGGAATAGTAAAAGGGGTGGGAAGGGAATGGAGTAACCTATGTCAATTGTGCATCCCTGAGTGGGAGCAACCAATCAATAGGCTAGTCTAGCTTCCTACACCCAACATTATTTGATTAAAAAATATATTTAAAGTATGTTTTTTGTATTATTAAAGAAACCCAAATCTCCAGTGCTCAACACAAGACTTGTTCTCAATCCGAAACCCTAAACCTAATAACTTGTTCTCATTCTCACTCCCCACCAAGAACAACAATAGAATAAAAATATTGTTTTCTCCTAAACCTGTAAGTCCATAAACATATCCGGTAAATATACCCTTATAGTTCGTGCTCTAAGAAATGCAGAAGCTACGGCTGCAGGTACATATGAAATATGTGTTGTCCTAATATGAATTGATCCAAAGGAATTGAGCTTGTCGTTATGGTTGTTGTTTAACTCGAGCACGAACAACACCCATTGCCAAACTGATGAGCCCAAGCCTAGTCTATTAAGTTTTTTGGGTCTAATGTTAAGCAGATATTTTTTGGGTCTCAGTTATAGAAATGAGGTCCATCCATCCTCAAGCATGAATACAAGTATCCAACCCAGAGCCTAAGTTGTCTAACCAATCAAACACCATACTTGTTTTGAAATCTCCAGCCCTTAAAAGAACTTGTAGCTTTTTTATTTCATATTATTTTTGAAATTGTTAAAACAACGTTTCTATGCAGGTTTACTTTGAAGGTTACTTTTGAAATAGATGAACCTGCGAGTATAGTCATAGAGTATTTTAGCAAACCCCGACGGAAAAAAAAAAAGCGGCCGCAGAGCATGCAGTAGAGGTGCATTATGGTACTTAAAATGCCAAAGGTCTTTGATGGGTTAACATCATATTTCCGCTAGTTTCTTTGTAATTAGGAGAAGCTCAATTTTTTTGAAGCTTCATCTAAAACTTATCAAAAAAAAAAGCTTCATCTGAAACTTAATAAAAAAATTGTACTTTTAGCTGTAGCTTGTAACCCCCAAAATATTAAATATTTGTTAGGGGTATGAAGTGGTACTAAGAAATGAATTTTATATAAGATGTTCTTGTAAATTCTATCTTTGTAGAAATTGAAAATTTTGTGGTTCTTTAGTTTCTTATAAGATTATTTCATCAACAAAACAAAATGAACGAAAAATAAATACATAAGGAATGCCAAGGGTGCAAAGTATTGACATATGATCATCATCGTGATGTTCACAATATCACGAAGACGCTCAATCATTGAATCTTTATTGAAACTGTTGGCTCTAATTTTGCGAGTAGATCCCTCGAAGTATTGTACCAAGTAAATGCAACCAACTTTTAGCCTAGAGTACTCCAATGCGAACAATGATTTTTCAGCCACAAAAATAACATAGTCACGCAACCATGTTCATTCTTAGAACTATTATGCTTTCCATTCACAATTACTACTAATAGAGTATAGTAATTGCTCTGTAAACTAATTTGATATTTGATATAATTATTGCTCAAAAAATAAGATTGGAGTATTGAACATAGGCGTGATACACATAAGATTGGAGTATTAGAGTAAGTCGTAACTAAAAAAGTAGATTAGGTATGGAGATTTGTGGTGAATTTGTGCTTAGACGGATAGATCAAATATTAATTGACCTGGAATATTGTTTAGATATGGACCGTGGCAATAAATTTACAGCCGCAAATACTGATTACACCTTGGCAATTAATCTGCAGCATAAATAATGGAGTTATAGTAGATACAAAAATATATTAAGTTAAATTCGGTTGTGGGGGTTCGAACCCACGAGCAGTAAAAGGGGGCGGGAAGGGAATAGAGTATCCTATATCAATTGCTCATCCCTGAGTGGGAGCAATCTCAATGGGCTAGCCGAGCCTCCTACACCCAATATTATTTGATTAAAAAATCTATTTAAAGTATTCTCACTCCCACCAAGAACATGAACAAACGAAGCAATGATGGCATCTCTAACAGCTTAAAAAAGTTAAAAGCTGAAGCCCAAACTAATCTGTCATTAGCAACTGATGCTTAATAATTAATACCAAGGAGGGTCAGCTAATGCTTAATAGGGAGGAGATTCTTCTCTTTCTTCTCTTTAGGCTTGCATGGCCGCTAAGTATATAGGAGACTAAAGGAGATGTGCCCCTACCTCAAATTCCACTAATCTTTGTTTTTTATGGTTTGTGTCGTGGTTTCTCTATTATACAACTACGATCACTTAAGGTACATGAGATGGTTGATGGTTCAAGTTTATTAACAATGTTTATGGAACTATAACCACATTGGAAAAGTATAATTAAAAATAACATATCATCCAATATTTACGTAGTAGTTGATTTGATAAAATGATAATGTTAAAGTAAAATAAGTTATATTTCCAGTGGAACAAACAATGTACCCAGTATAATTACAGAGATGTAAGAGCATCTGTATTTATTTCACCAAATTTTGTTAGTCCTTGTTCATAAAGTTTATGGGTTTGTTGCGTTAGAATAGGCATAATCGAATAATGCTTCCTATATTATACTAGTGTAGTTAAATGATAAACCGTATCAAATCGGTTATTGTAATATAAAAGAGGGTTGTCGTTCTTCATGGATGCATAAATCAAAATTATAAATTCTTACATCAAATTGGGTAATAAAAAAGTAAGAATAAAGCTTTCATTCATATTGGAACAAACTTACATTTAATGGAAAATAGTAAAAGCTACGGTGGTTTCCAGAGAAAAAGATAGCCCTCCTCTCTTTTCCACAACTCTATCTTTATCCCTTAACAAAAGTTCTACTCTCCCTCAACCACCCAGATTTTATGGAGACCTTTTAACTAGGTTTGAATACTAAGCATTCATCTCCAGCAGCTCTTGACAACTGATCATCTCCAGCAGCTCTTGACAACTGATCATCTTCAGTAGTATCCTTTAGCTTGTAAAAGTTGAGCTTTCAGGCCGGGCTTGGTTGCAATTGTCTTATTACCTGCAATAGTCAAACATACTTCAATTAGGCCCAGTAAAATATAAAATAAGGTCCTAGATAATATAAATTGAATGACAAAAATAAGCATTTTTCAAGCCTATCAAATACCCCCCAAACTAACATATTGTTAGTTTCTTAGCAAAAGAAAAGAAAACTAAACTCTTTCGTGGTTTCTTACGATTGCATTTAGCTTATACAACTAGCCTTTCAGCATATAGGTTACCCCTATATGACGAGTTGTGCCTCGTGAGGGTTTTCAGTAAATATACCCAAAAAAATTTATCACAGACGTTCTGGTATTATAAACAACTAATAATTTTTGCTTTTGGTATCTCTAAATAAAAGGATTGAATTCATCTCGAAGATATAACACTTAAACAAGGGTTAACCATTAGATACGTTTAAAATTTATCACGTCAATTTTTCAACCATCAGATTATATCAAGTTTTAAAATTTCATCCTTTTGTGTAGTGAATTTAGTTTCAGGAATCAAGGTGTTTGATAATTCTTCCAAATAACCTTAGCCTTATCTTGAGTGTGGTAGAAGAAATCTAGAAGTTTATTTGACAAGTGCCATAATTTATTCGCTATCTTTTATAAATATTTCAGGGAAAATATATATCCACATAAGTGTTTTAAGGAAAGACGTTGCATTTAAGTTTTCATTTTCTCTTTTTATACTTGTAACTTACCCTCCTTTACATAGTTCTCAACTATACTCGTAGAGACTTTTTTTTTAAAACTTTTTTGGCCTCTTAAATTTACATTGATTCATGGCTTGCTTCGAGATTGGTAAAATTCTTCCTTTTTCAGCTCTAAATCTTGCAAGGGGCCTTGAATTGTGAATGTTTTTTTTTACGCGTATATCAGCTTCGTATAGAAGCCAATAACTTGTGAAAATAAATACAAACCTTTAGTATAAATTTATGAGAACCGGATATTCCTAGGTAATTGTTTTACTCATTATAGATTCTTCCTAACCCAAACTGTTGAGTAATCAAAAGGTGATAGTTAGTTTCAACAAAACCTTGATAACATAACTACGTGAAGTGCAATTATAAGGGTAATTTTCTTTTGAAACGCATCTAATAGGATGGTAGTACCAAAAACTTAAGAATTCTTAATGCACTAATAATTTACAGTTTAAAATAAACCATAACCTTATAATTTTATCCCAAGTGCAACTCTAAGAATATCCAAAGATCAGAGTATACAAAAGATGTGTCTATAATACCAGAATGTCTTAGAATAACAACTTTTCTTGGAAAAAATTATGAAAATATTATTTACCTCCACCCTCAAACTAAATTAGCATGTGCCCCCACATTTGCCAAAATGAAAAGAACAGGAGAAAATCTAAAAATATTACCAGAACATGATAAGGGTTGCCTCCCGCAAGCGCTAAGTTTAACGTCTTCAGCCAGACTCACAAAATATTCCCAAAAGTACTACACACAAGACTCTGGATTACCACATTAGCTGTTGCCAAAAAGGGGCGGCCAAGAATTACAGGGATCTCGCCCTCAGAGTTTGCCACTGGCTCAGTATCTAATACGGCAAAGTCTACTGGATAAACAAACTGCTCAATCTGTATCAATACATCATCAACTACACCCCTAGGAATCCTAATAGATTGGTCAGCTAGCTGTAGGGTCTTATTTATGGGCTGAAGTACTCCGATATCCAATTGTTCATAAGCAGAGTGAGGAATGAGGTTTACATCGGCACCTAAATCAAGTAGAGCTCTTCTTATCTTATGGGTTCCAATCGAACATGAAATTGTAAGGCATCCCAGATCTTTATACTTGGGAAGATATTTACCCAAAAGGACAGAACTAACATGTGCATCTAAAAGAATAGACGTATCACTCTCGAGAACATGAAAAGCCTTTTTCGGGACATGTATACGTCGTTTTAAGGTGCAAAGATCTTTGAGGAATTTTGCGTAATTAGGAATATGCCTTATGGCTGCAAGAATATGAATGTTAATCACAAAATGCTTAAAAATCCCTAAAATCTCCTCATAGACGTTGCCCTTCTTAGCAAGAGTTAACCGCTGAGGAAAAGGAGCCAGCGGCTGAACATGTGTTATCGCGGTTTCTTCCTCACTCACAGGATCTTCTATGGGTTTACTTCGAATTTCCAGCCCAGGTTCTTTAGGCATTTTTACCAGATTATCAACTTTCATTCCACTCCTAAGAGAAATGATGGTGTTGACTCTGTCACGATTGGAAGATTTAGGATGTTCAGTATTCCCTTTAGGATTAGCTTGAGTTTGACTAGGGAACGCTCATTTGTCTCTCGTGCTTATCTATGTTGTCATTTGACATATTTGTCCCTCAAGTTTGGCAATAGACGACTGGGTTACTTGCATAAATGCCTTAAGAGTATCTTCTAAGGACGTAGCTAGAGTAGGCAGATTCTTATTATGCGGAGGAACACAAGGCACATTAAGGGGAGCTTGGTATGAAGGATTTTATTGCCACGAGGAACTAGACTGGTGATAGTTTACTTGGTTGTGCGGTTGATAAGGGGTGCTACCAAAAGAATTGGAGTTGTTAGAATTATTATTCCATCCACCATTGAAAGGTAGGTTATTTTGACATTAATACATAGCATTGGCGTGGTCTTCCCTACCCTATTTTAAACTGCGCACATCAGGGCAATCATGGACCAGATGGTCTGAACTCTCACAAACCACACAAAGTGGTATCGCCACATGGTTAATAGAAGAAGTGGTAGGGTGTTTCTCCCTATTCCCAATCTTTAAGTTCTCAATTTTTTAAAGAATGGTTCTAAAAGTGGCAGACTCTGAATTTGAGTCCATTTGGTGCACATTGGCACTGTGATAAGGTTTATCTTCTCTCATCGTTTGCCATTGATAGGTTTTATCCGCTACATCATTTAAAATTTTCCAAACTTCTGTGCCAGTTTTCTCATCGAATGTACCCATGCACATAGACTGAACACGAGCTATAGTATCATAATCTAGGCCTTCATAAAGATTTTGAACTATATCAATCAATTGAATCTCGTGATGTGGACATCCTTGCTCTAAATCCCTAAATATTTGTGGGTAGTCATATAATGACTCTCATCGATTTTGCCTAAAGCTATAAATACTTTGTCGTATCTTAGCAGTTTAATGGTTAGGGAAATATTTTTTCAAAAATTTCTTAACGAGTTGTTCAAACGTGTTTACAGAGTTATCATCAAGAGTGTACAACCAATCGCATGCGTTTCCTATAAGAGAAAAAGGGAACACACGTAATTTTAGAGAATCCTCTGTAATACGTTAGAAGTTTAAAATAAACATATGATCCCTAAAGTCCTTAAGATGGTTATACGGGTTTTCAGTGGGACTACCATGAAATTTGGGGAGCATAGACAAGAATCCCAGTTTTAACTCAAAGATTCCTACATTTCTAGGAATCACAACACACGAAGGTTTACTAACAACTGTAGGATGCATTCGATTTCAGAGAGTAATTCTCTCCGGAGCAACAGCAGGTTCGGGATCGTTCCTAGCAGCAGCGAGACCATTAATCCCATCAGTCTTGCTCATATTGATTCTAGCAGCGTTTTTAGTCCAAGTTTGGGTGTTACCCCAATTTAATATGCAACTCAATCAATAAATGCGAACACACTAAAAAACCTAAGAATGATACAAGCACTCAAGAATGTTTTATTGGTCTTTTTTATTTAAGTTAAGTTGTAAACCCAGTCTCAGGGTTCAATGCTCCTACTCCTGACAGTAGATCGGTTTGCACTTGAGTTGTTTTTACTCGCTTTGGCGATAGCTCGCATGTTATCTAGTCACCTAGATGCACCTGTGCTGGAAGGCGGGGAAAACCGCGTAGAGTCACCTATCCGTACTAGCTATGCCAAGGAACATACGTCCTCCAGCAAACGTAGCTACTTATCAAGTTTTCCTATTGAGCGTGTTGCTCTAGGTCCGAGCGAAGCCTTTTGATTAACTATGCTTTTTATGGCTTCTTATCTGAAAATCTTTTAAAGTGTCAGGGCTGTCGATACTGAAAAAATTAAAAATTGGGTAATAAACTTTCAGATTCCTAATGCGTGGGTACGGCCCACGCACGGGTGATGAAATCCCATTTTGATTCACCATTATCTAGGCGTTGCTGTAAAAATTAAGCATTTGATCAATCAAACAATAGTTACATACGGTGTACCGTGACAGGGAGGGTGCGGTGAAAAGATGATTACCTATAGGGCAACCTTTTTAGGGGCACGTTTGGTTACCCTAGTGAAACCGTTGGGAAGACCCACTCAGGATCGTTTACGAAGTACGCGTTGAAATGATTTTCAACCTGAGTAGGGGTTCTGAAACTGTACCTACAGCAGAGTACAATTTCCTCACCTTACGGAGCGTCACTCGTTAATATTTACATAAATATTTTCTCAATCCTTAAAATACTAAAAATATATAAAAATTTAAACAACTAAAATTCTTCTTGGCTTTGTCGCTTTTATTTGATGTTTGGCTTTGTCGCTTTGCTTTAATCAACCATGTCCATCTCCTTCAACAACTTGAAAAACAGTACTTATGTATGTTTGTGCTCGTGAACCAAGTATGTAGCAAAAATGCTACCTAACTGTCTAGATCGAGCAAAAGGTATCGTTGTTCCCACAGGAATGCATAGGTAGAGCTTTTAAACAACAGTTGTTTGGCCCAACTTGTTCTTCGCAAGAACAAGCTCTGTAATACTTGGTGAATATGAACAGAGTTGTACAAAAGAAAATTGTATAGCGACAAAAATGACGAATAATAACCCTGATCAAATAACAAAACAATACAACATTCAAACTTTAAATCACAGTTTCAATAAAATAAATCAAAAACAGAAACCCATAATAAAGTAAACTACTGTAGCAGCATAGTAAACAAGATAAATTACTGTAGTAGCAGAATAAACAAAGTAAATTACTGTAACAGTAGAGTAAATAAAGTAAAACCCATAAATTTTGATACGATTTACCCGTCACAAATACAATCATTCTCCAAGCTTCAAATGGAAATAGTAGTATTTATGGTAACACAGAATAGCAGGTATTACTCCGGTAACGATAGCAATGTATATAGTAGATACAAATCATAGTTTCAACAGTAATTTGGGAGACAAATCATGGCTGAAACCCAAATCAAGCCACCTGCAAAACCCCCAAGTACTAACCCCACCATCAGAGGTGATTGAAACTGAGAATTCTACAGGTCTGAAACAGCTTAGAGTCCTTTTTAAAAGTGATTCAAAATCTACTGAAGGAGAATCAAATCCCTATTACCTACAAGGAAATGGTAAAGCAGAAATCAGCAACAAGACGATAATTGATGGGATAAAAAAGTGTTTGAAAGAGAAGAAACGAAATTGGATTCATGAATTGCCACATGTGTTGTGGGCATATCGAACAACCCCACGTGTATCTATGGGTTATATTCCTTTCCTTCTGGCCTATGGAACTAAGGCTATAATTCCAACTAAATATCATCACCCTGTATGTGATCATGAAATGACAGATAAAGAAAATAAATTCCAGTTAACATGCAATATGAAATTGATCAAAGAAATAAGAGATCTGGCAATTGCAAATCTTGGAAGATATCATCTTGCATTGGCCAAGTCATACAATAAAAGAGTGTTAAACAGAAAATTTGACATTCAAGACCTCATTCTACGGGAAATATCCAAACAGGAAGGAATTAAATATTGGGAAGCTTACAGAAAATTGGGAAGAACCTTTCATTGTAGTCGATAAAAGTAATATCGATTCTTACGATATGATGGCAGAAGAAAGAGTTCAAGTTCCAAACCCTTGGAATACATGGAGGCTGAAAACATATTACGGATAAAAACATTTTGCAGTTCAAGTTTTTTTCATCTATTTACATTTCAAAAGTGAGAATCATTCTCCATTTCTATGTATGTTGCTCTTACATTAATGAAATACTTATGTTTGATAGACGTACACATTTAGTCTAAATATAAACCATCTATTTATAAGAAACAACACACATTTACTATACATTCGAACAGATAACATAATCTAGCATATTACAACATACAGTAAGCAAAGTATCTCTACAATATCTGAGCATGTCTATAAATTACTTTTATCTCCCCTTCGCTGAATTTTGAGAAGGTTGTTTCTACTTCCCTCCTCCAGACGAACTAGCCACATGACCGGTTTCTGGCGAATGCAAGTTTATAATATCTTCTTAACGATGTAATTGACGAGAATGCAGTATTAAACACTTAAACTCTTCATCATCTAACCAGTCTTCCATAGATACAGGCGCTGGAACATTAGAACGATTAGAGCCATTTGCATTCTCATCCTTTACAAACCAAAGATTTTCTTCTTTTGTATTTTCCACATCAAAGCCTTTTCCACAATCAGTAACATACTTTCAAAATTCGTTCTCCACTCTGTTCAATTCACTACCGTAAAAGCTAATCAATGCTTCCACCTGTCGCACATGCTCATCTTTAGCAACAACCTTTTCTCATGTAGGATACATGTACTCTTTAATCCTCTTATTCAAATCATATAGCCAATCACGAGTTTCTTTTTGTACTATCTCTAAAGCTTTCAGGTTCTCTTCCTTTTTTTTCTTAGGTTATCTCCTTTGTCACTTGAGCAGCAAGCCGAACGTTCTGTTTGGTACAGTGACTTAAAGTTTCTTGTGCCTTTTTAAGCTTACTTTTTAAGTTGGCGTACACACTTTTCTGTTATTTGTTTATTTTGAAAAACAATATTCTCATCGTTCTCTGACCCTACAAAAACCAAAGACGCAGGTTTAGAAACCTACATACATAACCCCATATTACTAAGTCTTATAAATAATAGACGCACCAGCCCAAGCTGGACATTTTTTTGCCTCTGCACTATGGCGATTTCTTGCTTCTTACGCCAAATATTGAACTTGAACTGGATCTGGAGCCACACCCCACTCTTTTAGTTTATGTATATAAGCCTCATTTAATCCTCGCTCACTATCAGCTTCGACCTCAAAATACAGCGTTAAGGATAACAATATTTTCTTACACTTATCTTTTTCACCTGTATCTTTAAAGGGAACCTCGCTTAACATTTTTCTAAGTACCCTAGCTTTTCTGCATCTTTCCTAATAGACTCACCTCTTTCTATTTTTATTTTGGCATATCAACCTTGAAGCTCATACAATTCTTTAAAATTCATCTATGACAAATATTTATAATATCTTCTTTCATATTCAGTTTGAGCTATTACCTGAGAAGTGCGACTCACAAAGTTTCTAGCCTTATTCAATGCCTTTTTAGACTAGCTACAGTCACCCTCAACCGCTCTACCATCTACACAGATTACAAATTATATATTACTCATAAATTAAAACTTAACTTGTAGGGACCTATCCCTCGAACTAGCCCTTGAACTAGTCCAAACATGAACTACCTCAGTATCAGACTCACGCATTACACATGTGACATGTACAGTCAACATTGCTACCTTGACCACGAACTGATAAAGAAGGTGGATCGAGCTTTACAGCAAAGTATGAACAAGTCAAAGACACATGTCTCCCACGAACTAGCAATTACTCATTCAACCACCATTTACCTCATTATCCGAAGAACGTGCTTCTACAAGATAACGAGCTGCAAGTAAGGACTATATAAAGAAAAAGTTTTAGAGGAGATAAGGACCAGAAAACCCATAATTTCTAGATTCTAACATAGGAATTTCTAGATTCTAAACATCACAAAAGTTCTTATTTCAAGATCAAGTGTTTCTAGTTCAAGAGATTACTTGTAATAAGATATCAGCCTCAAGCAATAAAAGTTACATTTACTAAACCATCAACTCGAGGTCGTGATTTTTAGCCTATTCAAAGGTTTTCTATGCTAAATCACCTGTGTCATTTCTTGTATTATATTAATTTTTGTCACAAGCTGTAAGATCTAATTTTGAGCTATATCGAGCTACGAAATTATGCCATTACAGCACCGTCTGTGGGAAAGAAGACATTTCTACGATATCCTAAAGCATACATTTACTCCACTATCCATTTCCAATCATGGTCACCTCCAAGCGACAAATAATAGGAGTTCAGCTCGATCTTTAAGCTAAACCAGAATAGATCGCTGAACTACGTATAAATCTCTACGCCAAAACAAAAAAATGTAATGAGCTCGAACGTCAATTAACCCTTGACCGAGAGCTCTATAAAAAAGAACTCGAAAGTGAGCGTCAAGCTCGTTTGGCAGCATTTAAGAGCATGAAGAACATATAACAACTATGGAGACCGCATTGCAAGCTTTGCAGGATACTCAATAGACTCCCCATACTAGATATTGTGATCAAGTGCCAGAAAACTTCTGTGTTTCTACACGAGAAAGATTAGAACCTCAAGGAGCGACCAGCAAAGTCATTTCCATAAATCTTCAGCACGAACTTCAACCTTCAATTTATTTGGGAAGAGAAACTCAGTCTGATATCAGTAGAGGCAAATCGTCAAGAGGAAGAACAACGACCTCAACCCTATATTCTGGCACGTTAGTACTTTAGTGAAGGCACCGATACTTATAATCCTTATCCAACTCACCGAGCTACTCAGGCAACTCGTCAACACGTCACACAAGAACACATGGATCAGCGTATCAAGGAGTTTATTGAAGCTCAATCCCTAGGCAGTAAGGACGATTTCACCAAGTTATAAGGTAGTCTGATTGCCAAAGAGTTATTTGATATGGAAGTACCAATAGGTTTCCATACTCTGAAGATACATAAAACCAAAGGCACCGATCCGAAACAATTATTAGAATCCTTGGGGTTGTACTCAAACCTCAACCATATCCTATGCCGTCTATTCGCAACGAGTCTATAGGGAGAACCGCTACAGTTGTTGTATTCTCTACCTTGAGATTTCAACCTTACATTCGATCAGCTACAGAAGAATTTTGTCAAGACTTATGCTCATAATAAAGATAAAGAAAAGAATATATATTCTCTTATTAGTCACAAGGAGAGAAGCTTGAGCTCTTTGCGAAGAAGCTTCTAGAGCTCGCAAGAAAAGTTGATAATCTGGATCAGAAAATAACTTTACTGCTTTCACCAATGTGCTCCAACTCGATTGCAAAGCCAATGAGCATCTCCTCTTAAATAAACCCGCGACCTTGGGGGATATGATCACCAAAGTCAATGAATATGTCGACCTGGAAATGATGATGACCGAAAGACATAAATCTACTAAATCTATCATAACCACTAAAGGTCCAAACACATAACGCAACAGTAAACCAAAGGAGGACCAGGGTGATCAAAAGCGTTCCAACGTAAACACAGGCAAACCTTGAAGGGGTAATTTATTACCCAAGCCGATCTTCCCTAATATGAATGTCTGAATCTTCTCTATTTTTCCCATTCTAGCGAAGGACAAGTTCTACCGTATCTCTCAGCCGCTAGAACCTATTGAATGTAGACCGTACTGTATGCATCATAAGGTAAATAATCATAAAACTGATAACTACTATACTTTACAGATGTTGCTAGAATATATTTTTAAAGATGGGAGAATGTACGAGTATATTGCCGATCTGGAATCATACGAGAATGGTAGCTATAAGACACAGATCGAAGTAGTCCAAGTTGAAGATTAAGCTGAGGAGAAACACCTGTACCATATGTACCACAACAACATGATCAAAATCCATCAAATTAATAACTCTAGCAGATTCAAACGATAGAGATTTTCCAAGTGTTGCGATCTCATACCTCAAGATAAAGAAGCTAAAACTTCTTCCTCAATCAAACAATCGCCGACTTGGGATTTTATTCGAGGATTGCGACATCGGTCACGTCACGTTTCCCCATCATGATGTATTGGTTATCATGCTGAAGATGAAGAAGCTTTTCATGCATATAATGATGATTGATACTGGTAACGGCATTGAGATTCTCTTTCAAAGTACGATCGACCAGATGGGCTTGGCTGATCAGGTTATTATAAGTGACATCGATATCAGTAGATTTAATGGTTCTAAGCAAGAATGAGTGGGCAATATTATCTTACCTATCATTGTTGGACCAGCCATAATCGACGTCGTATTCAATATCATCAACGCCAAATCTCGTTATCTCCGGATCATGGGCCGCTGTTGGATCCACAACAATGAAGCAATTGCTAACACATATCATCAAGCGCTACGCTTCAAACATAATAATGGCATCTACAAAATTAAAGGCAGTCAAAAGCTCTTTTGAGCTTGCAAAAATACCATTTATACCATTCTCGACACATATGACAGATACACTGCATAGCAATTACAGAAAGCTGGTCACATCGATGATCAGCCTTCCGCAAAAGAACCTACAGAGTATAAACATTGATGGACCTAGCAGGGGTACTTATATCGGTACCAAACTGGTCCGACGCGACAAAGATGCTCTCGTTCACTTCTTACAAATGAATCAAGACATCTTTGCGTGGACTTTTGAAGAAATGCCCAGAGTCAATCTATCCATGGCATGTCACAGATTGAGCATCAGCAACAATATCACGGCGGTCAAACAAAAATAACGACGGCTCTTACCTCATCTTCGAGATGAGGTCAGCATTGAGATCGATAAGTTGATCAAAGTGGGATTCATTTGAGAAGCTAATTACCCGAATTGGATCTCCAACATTGTCGTAGTTCCAAAAAAGAATATAAAAGTCTGAGTTTGCGTAGATATCATCGATCTAAACAAACACACTTCGAAGGATAATTACCCTATTCCAATCATTCATCAAATTTTTGATTCCACGGCAGGTCACAAGCTATTATCTATGATGGATGCTGCTTCTGGCTATAATCAAATACCATTCATGGAGGCTGATTAGGAAAATACCACTTTCATCATTAAAATGGGACTTTACTGTTACAAAGTCATGCCTTTCGGCCTGAAGAACGCCTGAGCAACTTATCTGCGGTTAATAACAGTAATGTTCAAAGCACACTTGGGGAAAATCATTGAAGTCTACATCGATGATCTCCTGTGCAAGAGCTTACTGTCAAAAGACCACATCACCGATCTCTCCAAAATCTTCAACATTCTCCGTTCTTACAGGATGTGACTCAATCCCGATAAATGTCAATTCGGAGTACATTCAGACAAGTTCCTTAGACATCTTATCAGTAAGAAGGGGATTGAGGCTAACCTAGATTAAATTTGAGCTCTCTTTAATATGCCCTCTCCGAAAACAAAGGACGTACAGAAACTCATAGACAAGATTGCTGTTATCAGCCGCTTCATCTCTAAGTCTTCATATTAATGCTGGTGGTTGTTCTTACTCCTCCGAGGTTGTACCAAATGAGGAAAGGTTTAGTCCAATGAAGAAATCCAGTGGATAACAGAATACGAGGCAAATTTTTAGGAACTCAAAATTATCTAGGAAAGTCTCCCATCATGAGCACCCCGGTAGACAATGAGGAATTGATCATCTACCTTATAGTTACAGACAATTCTATCAGCACGGTCCTTATTTGACTTGAGGGTAAGGTCAAAAGGTCAGCCTATTTCATCAGTAAAACCCTCACTTTAGAATAAATAAGGTATTCTAAAATCAAGTGACTACTAACTCTTGTTTACACTTCACAGAAACTCAAGCACTACTTTCAAGCTTATTCAGTCAAAGTCATGGCAAACTACCCATTCCAGGTAGTTATGTCTAAAAAGGAAAAATCACGAAGAGTGCAGCAATGGTTAGTCAGATTGGGAGAACATGATATCAAGTTCGAGCAACGATATTCAGAAAAGGGTCAGACCGTTGCTGATTTTCTCACAAATTTTCTTATGGAAGATCCCAATTAGGAAGAGCATGATCCTGACCTTACAGAAGAAATTACAAAAGATCTACACACCAAACCATTTCATGAGCGAGCTGAATGGATTACAAAGAAAGGGTGGAGACTTCTTACAGATGGTTCAGCAGGACCCAAAGGATTAGGAATTAGAATCGTACTAATTACGCCTTCCAACAAAAAAATCAAGAAATCAATCTGCTTAGATTTTGAAGCCTTCAATAATGTCATAGAGTATAAAGCTTTGATTCATGGTCTCGACTTAGCACTTGAGCTTGGCGTCCTTGAGCTCTCAATCTATATAAATTTTTTACTCATCGTTCACCATTACTCAAAACTGTACAAGAAAAATGGCAAGATGATTGAGTATGTAGCACCCGTTGCTGATAGGATGAGCAGATTTGTGAAAGTAACTCTCGATTATCTTCCTTGAGGTGAGAATAGACATGCCGATTCCTTGGCTTATTTAGCCGGGGTCTTGGGTACAGAAGAACGATATCTACAGATTGAAGTAATATTTACCCCCATTATTGACCTCCATTATGTATACACGATCAACACTAGGGGCGATGAAGAGGAAGACGATAATTGGCGAAAGCACTTTATTGCATACATCGGCCTAAAGAACAAATGCGAAGGGCCTCTTCCAACAGATCCAAAAAAGTGACGATAGTTAATTAAAAATTTGAAGCATTATACAGTTCAGAACAGCCGTCTATACCACCAATCAGTGAAAGGCCCTTATCTCAAGTGCCTCTTCAAGACGAAAGCTAATGGAATGTGCAAAGAATTATATGAAAGAACTTGTGGCTCCCATGCTGTAGGTCGATCACTTGTAAACAAAGTAATTATACAATGAGTATTTTGGCCAGTGATGCGCAAATAAGCATAAGAGTACTTACACAAATACGACACATGTCAACGACATGGAAACATGATCCGCGTCCCTACACTCGAACTACATGCAAGCAAAGTGTTCTGGCCATTCAAGCGGTGGGTGCTCGATCGCGTGAGAGAATTTCCTAATATGCCAGGTAACCAATGTTACTTACTCGTAGCAATTGATTATTTTATAAAATGGGTGGAAGCAGTTCCTCTCTGTTGAACTAGAGAAGAAGAGGTTATTTTTTTATCTGGGAACACATTATCACATGGTTCGAATGGACCCATCTAAATGGGATCGATAATGGGCCGCAGTTCGTTGGTAAAAAGGTCATAGTATTCCTCAACAAACACAACATCATCCATTCACCATCCAATTCATATTACCAACAAGGCAATGGACAGACCGAAATTACCAACAAAATCATAGTGGATGGACTTAAGAAAAGACTTCAATCACAAAAGAAAGCAAATTGGATACGGGAGCTACCACATGTCTTATGGGCATACCGTACTACTCCGCGATAATCAACTGGTTGATCCCCTTTCCTCCTAGCTTATAACACGAAAGTTGTCATTCTACCAGAGTACCACCATTATGTCAAAGATCACGAACTTATAGACAAAAAAAATGAGTTCGGCATAGCTTGCAATATAAACTGGATTGATGAAATTTGGGAACGCGCTATTGCCAACCTAGGTCGATATCATTATATGTTTGCCATCTCGTACAATAGAAGAGTCTAAAGCTGTGAGTTCCAAATCGACGATCATGTCCTCAGAGAAATACCACAAAGCAGAAAGAAAAAAAAAAAAAAAAAAAAAAAAAAAAAAAACATATACTGGGAAGCTTGCAAAAAATTGGGAAGGTCATTTCCTCATCATTGGCCGAACTGGCCTGGGATCATACTATTTTATGACAGAGCAAGGAGTTCAAATCCCAAATCCATGGAATACTAGGCGACTAAAACAGTATTATCGTTAAGTCCCTAGTTTTACCACTAGCAGATTACTATACTCTCGTTCTTTACATTCCAAAAGTAAGATTTCAATCTCCAATAGTGTACATTATATTCTACTCAATGAAAACTTCCAAGTTTTTTCCCACATTACTTTCTACTCACGTAGATTCTACTAAATCTCATAGATTAAAGCAAAGGTAATACTAGCTTTCAATCAAACATCTATGCTGATTCAAGTTAGGTAAAACTAGATTGCAATCGACATTTATACAGATTAAAGCAAAGATAATACTTACTTTCAATCACCCATTTATACATATATTAATGATTAAAATGAAGGTAATACTAGTTTTCAATCAATGATCTCTATCAGACACAAGATAAAACAAAGGTTAAACTAGTTTTCATCTCTCTGCATGTCTGCACTACATAAACTATAGGTCACTTCTACAGGTTTATTTTGCTTATGGGAGGTCAGCTACGCTTTCCCCTACATAGGATGACGTTCAACCATAAATTTTGGAACTCGAGCAGTTATAAAAATCCTGCCTTGCTCTACCAATTCATCAGGTCAAGAACCTAACTTAATTTCCAAGTCGTTCAAGCAATTCTTTCGATCTATATCAGCATTATAGATATAGCCTCGGAATGACACACAATCATATAAGGTGTCTCTTTCGAGCTCTAGCCTTTTTACTTCTTCTACAAAATAGGCAATAGCAGCCATTAGCTCCTGTGAGTGCACCCTATCTTGAATAGTCATATTTCGATCAAGCATAACTACCTTGGAAAAATGTTTTTTTAATCTCTGGTAACGCTCTCGCAAGTCCTTGTATATATTGTCGTTCCATTCTGCGTCATGCATTGCTCTATTTGTGTCATCACCTCATTATGCTGCGTTATTTTCCCCGCCGCTTTATCCAGCTTAGCTTTATTTATCGTCCTCAGACTTTCCAATTGAGCACGAAGTTCTACCAGCTCCTAGTCATTTCTATTACGTCCCCCAATAGGAGCCTTCTTCAATAACTCATCTTTTCTCCTGATCACCCCCTCTAACTCTAGCTCTCTACGAAGAGTAATATCTAACTTATGCTCATTCTCCCTTAAATGTTCATTTCCTCTTTGTATGTAAGCCAGAACATAAGCTACATCCACCTCCAACTCTTTAATTCGAGTTGATGGGTTAATCACATAACCCTTAGTAGTTGAGACCTCAGCGTCAGGCTTTATCTTATTTGACCGCTCTTCGGCCTTGGCCTTCTTGGCTCGTACATCAGCTTTGTAACCCTCTCATTCAATTCGTTGCATCACTTTTGGACCAGCCGAAGATCGATATCTTTAGTAGACATGGCCTCACTCAACTGCTTAACCAGACTTTTAGAATTTGCTAGGTCAGCTCAAGCCTTCTCCAACTCATTTTACTTCCTAGTCCTTTCACTCTTTAGTTGCTCAACCGTACTTTCTGAAATTGACAAGTCAGCTCGAGACTTCTCGAGCTCGTTTACCTTCCTAATTATTTGACCCTTCAAACTAACTAACAAATCACATAACTCTTTTTTTGTCGTTTCTAACAACCTAATACGGTATTGAGTGACATCCTCTTCTTTACCTTTCACCGTCAACAAATCAATCTGGCTTTTAAGCTTCGTTGTTTTGATCTGCACCTCCGCGATCTCTTTTTGTGACTTTTCTATTTCAGCATATCTTTGATCTATCGAGTTAAGTCGTCCACAGTTTTCATCGTCTTAGCAAACTGGATTTGTACTTTGACATATCGATCCTCCCTATCATCAGATACCTCTTTAATCTTATCAAACTCTATCACAAACTCATGATTGTATTGGAGTATCTGTTGTTTACTCAGGCAAACAGTCTCTAATTTGACCTGCATCATCAAGATCAATTCAATAATACTTCACATATACAATCAATATGTATTACAGGTAACTTTCCAAATTTCTAATAGAATTTTGTTTTTAACATACCGAGAAGCTGATATTATACTTTGACCTCAAGTTAAAAAAGTTGTCTTATAAATAACGGCATAACATCTACATCCTCTTTCAAGCTACACATTTTTTATGTTTAAATTTGCTAACCCTATAAAATTATCTGAACATACGGGATTACTATCGTTTTTAATTTTCTAACACATTTTTGTGATCTATGTCTACCTTTTAACTTTACTGTGAAACTCTAAAGTAGCGCAGCATACAAGTCAAATATTTTTTACCATTTTCTAACCTGTAGCTCCGTTTGGGAAGTCAAGAGAGACACTAAGGTATTTTTCTCCTTAGCGAGCTCTTTCTCTAATTCCTAATTCTGAGGCGCATATTTCTATGTTCCTACAAATCAATATTTACAAACATTTCTTAGCTTATTCCAAATTTATCCTGCAAATCAATGTACCATACACTTGCAGCCCACACAAAAACACATAAACAAACTTTAAACAATTTTACTCTACCTTCTCATTATCTCCCCCACAGTTCTCTAGATTATCTCTAGCAGAAACTGAGTCATTCCCTGTTTCTGCACCTGGAAGAGAGCCATCATCAACCTGGAGCTCCTCCTTCACTTTGTCTTCTTCAACGTAGGTACCTGCCATAATGGCTTTAAGATCAGCAACAGTATACCCCACTTCTAGCAGCTTTCGCCCGAGGCTATCCCGAGCAGCTGTAAAATCATCAACATTCTTCTGTGCCTCATCAGTGATCCCAAGTCATTCACAGAAAATAAGCGTTCCCTCTCCAACGCCAGATCAGACTCAAGTTGAGCCACCTTCTTCTCGATTTCAACTCTCCTGCCCTCGAACTCAGCCTTTCCTATTAGGAAACTAATGGGGTAAATCGAAGCGCGGAAGCACAATATGATTGAGTAAGAACCGAAGATCTAAATCTAACCACGGAGAATTTAATCCAAGATAATAAAATACATACACAAGGTTTAAATTAGGTGGAAACCCCAAAGGATCAAAACCACTCCCTACAAGCACGATGAATATATTATCACTCAGGGTTACAAGAAGTTCTAGATATCACTCAAGCTTACCTCTACCTTTACAGATAATCCCCAGCAAGAAACCCTAGAAAGAAAACCCAAGAAATCTCTCTAGAGCAAAACCTTATATTTCTCCATTTTCTTTCTCTAACTCTTTCTCCCTGTACGGAGGCTTTAACTTACATTCCATATTTATAAACTTTCTATTAGGTCATCAGCGAAGTACGCATCAGGAGATAAACCATCGTTTTGGAATAAATCCCCTTCAGAACGAACTTAGAAAATAAAATATAACATTTTTTGTTCGAGCGACCTAAGTCTCGTTCAAGCGACTTCAACGTAAACTTTTTCGTTCGAACGACTTCATGACTCATTCAAACGACTTCCCCTATTTTTGAGCCGTAACCTAACAATCTCCACCACGGGGAAAATACAATTTCTTCTATTGTATTCGTCGTGTATCCTTGTCGCGTTGCCCCTATAGGCAACTTCTCAATTAAGAGAATTACCTGAGTCTAGGTTTTTCCTTAACCCACCAATCGAAAGCCACTTTCTGATCATCTTTGTAGACCGTGCCATTGGACCTTGAACTAAACTTTCATTACTCCACCTCGTCCAGAGAAATTGTAACCCTCATTATCAAATTTGGAAAGTGAAATTAGAATATGAGTCATACTCGGCGCATGTCGAATATCATGAATAACTATGATATGTCCATCGAACGTCCTCACGCGAATATCACCCACTCCCAAAACCCACCTTCGAGAGCCATCGCTCGTCG
Organism: Kingdonia uniflora; assembly: GCA_014058105.1. Classification (NCBI taxonomy): domain Eukaryota; kingdom Viridiplantae; phylum Streptophyta; class Magnoliopsida; order Ranunculales; family Circaeasteraceae; genus Kingdonia; species Kingdonia uniflora. The sequence goes on along the minus strand of JACGCM010000201.1, from coordinate 305,120 downwards.
GCACAAACTTGCAACCCTCACACCTTGCATATTTGCCAAACCATGCCTTGTGTGCACATACATGTATTGTAGCCTCACTATCAAGCACACATCATCTATCATGGCAAGAACCATTAGTGGCCACCACGAGGAGCACCTCATCACTATCGTTTCAAGTAATCGTTGTCAGCTTGTTAGTGTCACTTTCGAAGCCCTTTGCTGAACTTGCTCCTGTACCTTTCCTAACTTTGTAAACCGATCTATAATGACCCGATTAATCATAGCTCCAACAAGTTCCTTTTATGAACTTATTAAAGCTTTTTTCCCACTAATAAGCATCGTTGAGTTTTCCATAAAGGATTCGCTACCCATACATCAACGTACTTGTAACCTCCTCTCCTCAAAAAGAAGCGCACTTGTAACCTCCACAAAACTTAAAGTTTCCTTCCCATACATCAACGTAGGTTGAAGATGCTTTAAGGTAGAAGGAAGAGACCATATGAGTTGAAGGGCATTATTTTCATCCTCAACTTTAACTTTGATCGATTCCAGATCTGAAACGATCCCGTTCAAAGAACCTAGGTGATAACCAATGGTCGTACCCTCATCCATCTGAAGCGTATGAAGCTATTCCTTGAGGTATAAGTGATTCGAATGACTCTTCGTTTGGTACAAACTTTCAAGGTTTTCTCAAAGACCTTTTGCGGTCTTCTCTCCAACCACATTTGCCAAAATGTTTTTAGCGAGACAGGTTTATCCCACTATCAGCCCTTGAATCCAGATTTTCCCAGTCTTCTTCATCGTTGCCCACTTTTTGGGTCACTATACCTTCAACCGGAGTTTTTAGGTATAGGCCTCCCTTTCAGTACTTTCCGTAACCCGCCTTGAATCAAGATATCTTGGACTTGTATTTGCGAGAATCCAAAATTAATCTTCTCATCGAATTTCTCCATATCAAACTTGATCACGTTAGAGTACTTAGATCTTCCCATCTTGCTTCTCTACTTGCCCCAAACCTCGCTTTGACACCAATTGTTAAGAAATTGAGGGGGCAAATCTTAATGCGGAAGCACAATACGATTGAGCAAGAACCGAAGATTTGAATCTAACCACGAAGAAATCAATTCAAGACAATAAAACACGTACACAAGATTTAAATTAGGTGGAACCCCCAAAGGATCAAAACCACCTCCGACAAGCACGATGAATATATTATCACTTAGGGCTACAAGAACTTCCAGAGATCACTCAACCTTACCTCTACCCTTACAGATAATCCCCAGTAAGAAACCCTAGAAAGAAAAACCAAGAAATTTTTCAGAGCAAAACCCTAGATTTCCCCATTTTTTTCTCTCTAAGTCTTTCTCCCTGTACGGAGGCCTTTAACTTACACTCTATATTTATAAACTTTCTATTAGGTCATCAGCGAAGTACGCATCACGAGATAAACCATCGCTTTAGAATAAATCTCCTTCATAACGAACTTAGAAAAAAATATAGAGCATTTTTCGTTCAAACAACCTAAGTCTCGTCCGAACGACTTCAACGTAAACTTTTTCGTTCGAACGACTTCATGACTCATTTGAATGACTTCCCCTATTTTTGAGCCGTAACCTAACATTTTCTTTCTCGAGCCTGAGGCAGATACCCTTAAACATCCGAGCACCCTACAACAAAACAAAATACATTTTTCGCTCAAGGCCAAATACAAAATTCAAAGAGTCAGAAAGTCACCAACTTACCACCCTGCTCAACTTCAACTGTGCGAAGGCATTAAACTCCTCAGCACCTCTTCGAGCTGCCAACCTCAGCTAATTTTCCACAGCCAGTAACTCATCTTTTTCAACAGGTTAGCTCTCCACGACCTTCACCCCTCTCACAGCAGTAGGTAGATCAACCTTCATCTTTTTTGTATTTCCCTTGGCCTCATTACTCACTGTAGTACCGGAGGTCGAGCCACCCTTTACAACTTTCTTCTTTGGATGCTTTAGTGTTAACTTGCTCGAAGAAGTACCTCCAAAAATATCATGCAGTAACATTTCAGTAACCCTCGGTAATACCGGACACTTTTCCCCGTCCGCTCCTCTTTTCTTGCTAGTTCCAGCTTCTGTCATTTCCCCGTCCGCTCCTCTTTTATGTTGATATCGAGCTCTTTCAAAACTGCCTCGATTTTAACACCTTCTCGAGCTTTAGTATCCAACAGTGATTTTCTTCTAGTCACCTTAGATCGAGGACCTGTAACACAACACAGTAAATTGTTAAACCACATACATACCCTGCAACTACAACAGTTTGATTTTATATATTATTACTTACTTTTCTTCAGAGTTTTATACATAAGATCCATTGGTTTTTCGTCTACTCTCTGAAGGCAATCACCTTTTACCCATATTATATTATTGTTCCAAACTCATCTTGCTAAATTCAGATCGAAGAAAAAAGGTCAAGACAAACTAGAACATAAATACACACCTCCGGTTACCGCATAATATTTTACAGCATAATACTCAAAAACATCTACAGGAGTTATTCTCCTCTCCACCTCATTCTCCTCCCACAATCTATTCAGAGTCTCACAAACATTTATCACCTCCCACATATTTTCATTCAGTTGGGTAGGACATGCCTTTTATGGTATTCAGTATACCTTTAGCAAAATTGCTAAAAGGCAATCTCAGTTCATATTCCAACAGGGACAAATAACACAGAAATCCCTAGTACAAGTCGTTCAGGGTATTTCTATCAAAATATAATAAATATATCAATTCCTCCACCTTCCTCCTCGTGTTTTCCTGCTCTAAGTCAGGCAACCAAAAGAAATATTCTTCCCCACTCTCTACAGTACATCCCCTGAATGACATCCCAGTATGGTCTACGACCTTACCCCATGTCCCACCTAAACTGTTATTCATTTTACAATATTTTGTGAATACATCCGACTTTGGAGGATAGTATGACAAATTACCAAAGAAATCTAGAAAATTTACTTCATCCTCCCCCTCAGAGTCTACATCTAAAGTTTCTATATTTTTAGACTTATCCATACAACTAGAGGTCAACGTCTCCATATCAGATAAAATATCTATGTTAGAAATAGGCTAGAGGATGAGGTTTATTTCTATATCAGATTCTCCTCACGCCTCAACGTACATGCAGGTCTAGGAATTCAGTTATGTTCTTAATTGTTATTTGTTTTCTATAATTTGACACATGCACATCAATTATACATATACATACATATATCCTTTTACATACAAATCAAACAGGTTTTTCAAAATTTTACTATAAATAGCAAATTTTTCAAAATTCAAAAACCCACAAAAATTTTAAACTTCGCATTCACTAAATTAAAGCTCTATTACTAACCTTCAAAAGTATGAATCAGAAGTAGCGCCCAATCCCTCTTTCACCATGACACTGTGCAACCAACGTCTTGACTCTACTTCCATCGCCTTCTCTCCCCTTCTACGATGATCACCTATGTCGAATCTCACACTAGAGTATATGCCAACTTCTCTCTTTTTTCTCTCTCTGTTCATCCATTTTTCTGAGTTTGATAAATATTTAAATGAGGAAGAAAAACTATTATTTATACTTTCTCTCTCTAACTGTTGGCAGTTATTGGGCCTCACACGAGCCGCCCTTGGTTTTGGAACCGAGGTGTCCCTTCTACAATTAATGTCAGACGTTTCATACCTTTTTGGTGAAAGCACATTCCCATCATTACCCTACCTTCTATATTTTAATATATTTTTCTCGCTCCTAACCAAATCTCTCTTAGACCCTCCTACACTAATGATGACTCAATATTCCCACGCAATCAAACTTTTTTAGCCCTTACACACGAGACAAAAATCAAAGCTAATCAGCTTTTTCCATTCCTACTTCTACTACTTATAGAATTACTGACGCCATTTTCGATGCTATCACATTTCAAAATTCAAATTTTTTCTTCACAAAAGCTTTCAATAACATTTACAATAAAATAAGAACATATTCAAGAGAAACATTCTACATATCCAATTTCAGTTATTTGATCTAATTTATTTCGCTCCCTCATATATAATTACACATAAAACATCTCAGATGACCTGGAGTACCACAACTAATTAGTTTGCCTCCAGCAATCATCTCATCTCCCTCAACAATCTCTTCCACAACAATCTGCCCCACAGTAGCTTTTTGAGCTTCAGGCTCCAGAATCACTTCACGGAATATCTTTGAGTAAAAGGGACACCCAATCTCACATTCCCTAGCCCTCGCATCCAAGCCTTTGAACTAGATTTCAGATTCTGGCAAGTTAGCATCGTAATCTAACAGTCTAAAAATCATTTCTCGTACTTCTATAATCTTTATTGATAAACGCCCCTCTGATGCGTGACTAGCTCTTTAAGAACGAGTCTTCACCATTTTTACTGCTTTCTCCTCTCTACATGTCCTTTCAAACATTATTTATACACCTTTCAAAGATCATATCCAATCCCCCACATTTTGTATATAGTATAATCTATTTTTCCATACTTGCAACCTTAAGATCATGGTAGAAAGTTATTTTAACTTATCTTTCCAAAATTAACCTCATTAAAATTTATCCACTCCCATTTCGAACTAACTTTCCCCATATCTTCCCCTTGTAATACATTTCCAACAATATCTCCATAGCCCAATATTTCAATTTGTGTATTTTCTAAATTCTCTATAAGTTTTGCCTCCTAGCAAAATATTTCTGCACACAACACATATTTCTATTCTTAGTAGTTCGACTGATAATATTTAATTTCAACTCAATTTTTCAACTCAATTTTTCAACATTACAGTTTTATAACCCGACATGCATTTCTTTTAGCCCGATTTAAGTAAAAACAACTAATTTGATATATCAAACACAATTTTTTGCACAAGTATCTTTTTCATTAATTTGAATATTACTTACAGAATACTTTACAAATAACAAGTCTTTCAGATTTTTCTACAGATCGACCTACAGGTTATGTTACATTTAAGTTTTCAATACTGTTTTATTCTGAAACTCTTCTGTAGAACGGCCTAGGCAATCCTTCATACCATTTACTTCTATAAGAAATAAAGGAAGCTAAGGTATCAGTGCTTGAACCAACCTTCAGAAGGAGGAACTTCTTCACGACAAGAAACGATGATTGTGCAAAAGAAAAACTTCCAATCTCCATCTCCCATCACCACCACCGTCTCCTCCTCCGTAACCCCTACCAGTGGAGACTTGGAAGATATTAAAGGGAGTCCTACCTTAGAATCCAATCCTTCGCAGGATACTAATAGTACTGCCTCAAATATACGGTGGCATCAACATCTGACTCCTCAACCTTGTCCTCCGCCAGCAGGCTAAGGCATATCCGGCGCTGCTCCCCATATAAAACTATGTAATGAAACCTCTACATGTGGTAATAATCATCTTTAGCTTTAACAGCCTCCTCCTTTGTCATACCAAGGTAAGTTGGTGGGACGAGAATAGGGGTGGGCATCTCCAAAGCTTGGTTACCAAAGTAGCGCACCTTCAGCCTCTAAATTTCAGTGGCCACACTCTCTTCATATACCTGCCGCCTGGTCTTCACCATTATCAAGACAAAGTAAAGCAGATAATGTTACAATAAAAGATGCTTCAACAGATATGGTAGACGATACTGTAATGGCCTAATTCTGTAAGCTCAAGATGGCTCAGAATTAGCTCTTACACCAATGTTTCTGTGACAAAAGCTAATATGAAATAAGAAATGACACATGTGATTTAGTATGGAAAACCTCTGAATATGTAAAAAACCACAACTCGAGTTGAGGGTTTTTGTAATAGTGACTTTTATTCCTTGAGGTTAATATTTTATAACAAGTGATCTCTCGAACTAGAAATGCTTGATCTTGTAGATAAGAAGTTTGGGTATTTTAGAATCTATAAAATATAGTTTTCTTGGTGATTTCTCGTATATTTTTCTGGTCCTTGTCTCTTCTGGAACTTTTTCTTTATATAGGTCATTTTCGTAGTTCTTTATCGTGTTGAAGTACGTTCTCTGAACAATGTGGTTAGTGACAGTTGACTGAGTAACTGTTAAGTTTGTGAGAGACAGGTATATTTAACTTGTTCATGTTTTTCTATGTAGCTCAACCCACGTTCTTCATCAGTTCGTAACCTAGGTGTCAATGCTGATTGTTTATGTCACATGTAGAATGCGTGAGTCTGATATAGAGGTAGTTCAAACTAAAAATAACTTGAATTGGGTTAGATCAAGGGATAGGCCCCTATAATCGTCCCCCCGCAACCGAAGTCACGAGTGGCTTTGGTTGAGAAAGAATTTGCGGGTATACGGGTATATGGGCTTTGGAAGTTTAAAAATAAAGGAAGTATTGATATGGATTTGACTGTATGGAAAATGTATATTTTTATGGGGGGATTTTTGTGCATTGAATAATGATTGGAATATTGATCTACGCGGCAGTTGGGGTTGTGAGAGTTTCGTCTATTTTGAATGATGACCCTTAGGAAACGTACCTGCACATTAAATATGAGGGTTATATAAATAGTACATGTACCGAGGATTATGGTAAAGTACGTTGTTTGTTGCAAAATTCTCTGGAAGCCTTATTGACGATGGTGAAGACCAATAGAATGGTTTACGAAGAGAGAGTTTATGTTGAGATGCATAAATTAAAGTTGAGATATTTTGGAGATCAGTCCTTGGAGATGCCCACCCTTATTCCCTTTCTACCGACGTATCAGGGTATGTCAGAAGAAGAAGAAGCAGTTGAAGCTGAGGAAGATTATTACTGTATGTGGAGATTTCATTACGTTGTCTTAACAGGCGAGTAACGTTGGAGGTATCTTCACATCCTTGCAAAAGACAAGGTTGAGGAGATAGATGCAAGGGTTAACGTAACTCCAGGGTAGTTTCGCCGATGTCTTGCGTAGAATTGAATTCTAAGGTCGGGCCCTCTTCATCTCTACCAACTCTGTAGTGGTAGTGATTATAGAGGAGGCGACGGTGGTAGTGGAGAAGGGAGACGGAGAATGGAAGTTTGTTACTGCTCCCCCATTATTTCTTAGTTCTAAGAAGACCTTTTGTTTGAAGAGTTGGTTCAAGTACTGAGTCTTCTGCTTTCATGTCCAAACTTCCTCCAAACCCAGTTTTTGGTCATAGTAAGATGGTGTAAAGGGAGAAAGACGTCTGGTAACTTCCAATGCCTGTTTTGCTTTAGAAGATTCTTTGAGTGAAACATCACTGAAGTCAGATGAACTGAAGGATTTGTTGTTTCGGAGTACCTGAAAGACTTATTATCTGTAAAGTACTCGAAAGACTTGTTATTTGCAAAGTACCTGATTTTGGAGTACCTAAAAGACTTATTATCTGTAAAGTACTTGAAATATTTGACATCTGTAAAGTACCTATAATTTATATTTGAGCTTAATAAAATTTGTTATCCAAACTCTGTGTTGATATATATAGAATAACTCTTGAAATCGAGCTATGAGTAATTCAAATATTTACGAATAGAGGATGAAATGTAATGTATGAGATTGGAACTTCAAAATCTGTTATAGTAATCAAGCTATAAAAGTATGTTTGCAACATGAAATATGTGCAAGGATTTATTTTCGAACTGAATGACTTAGAATTATTAGAGAAGAAAGATAACAGTAGAAGTTTTAGAATATACAAGAATTGGGAATTCGAGCTTATGGAGGTCGTTCCCAAATATTGGATGTGGAAAGAATAAGCTTGATATGGAATAAGTTGAATTGACTGAGGTCAATAGGGAGAGATAAGTTTAAATAATTTATCTCAGGATACCAGGGTTTTTGTTGTAAAAGAATAGAATATAATTACGAATTGTGAAGGATCTGGAGTAATTTAGAAAACTATATAAATAGGGGGAAATGAGCTTTAAATAGGTGGAAGATAATAGGAATGGTGTGAACTCGATTTGAGAGAATTCGTTATGCCGTTGAGGGGCAGTTGGTGATAAAGATAGTTGAAGTGCATGAGGGGATTTCCGGCTTGTTAGACTATGATGTTGACCTACCAGCGATCGAGTGTTAATTTGAAGGTTTAGACTGGATGGGTAGGGAACTTGAGTACAGACGTCACTTTAATGAGGAGCTATTCTGGGAAGTGATTGTGGATTCTTCAGCTCGAAAGGAGTTTGTGAGATTAATTGTTGAAGAAGAGATCGAGTTGGAAGATGTGAGGATTACTGGAGGCGAACTGATCATGTGTGGCTCTCCAAGACATTTGGGATATTTCAGGCGTAATTATATGTGAGGAAGTGAATTGTAATAAGAATACAATGAAAATGAAATGAATGTAGTGAGGGGCGGTATAATTATATGTTATTATATGAGTTCGAATAATTGTAAAAGAAATAAAATGAGAATGGAGTTTGAATTTGTCCTCTATTGTTGCGAATACTGTTTGTGACTATTGTAAAAAATGAATTTGAATATTTTTGAAATATTGAGAGCTTTGGAAATGACGTCAACACTTCTATAAGTAGAAAGAACCAAAAATATAAAAAACATGCAGCTTTTGATTTTGTATCTAGTAAAAAAATAGGAAAAGTTCGATTGCGTATAAGTGTTGAGTCATCGTGGGTGTGGGGAGGTCAGAGGGAGATTTAGAAAAGAGAGATGAAAATATACTGTTTGAACTAGGGACTGACCAACATGGATTCAACCATTTTTTAAAGATACCGTTTGAACTCTTGGCTCAGTGGTGGTTGCGACCCTCCACCAAGAGAGGAGTCGTGGGTTCAAAACTTCACGGGGCTGGAAACTCAAGGTTACAGATCCCTATATACAAAACCGGTTTGCCTAGCAAAACAAAAAGGGGTGTCACGACTACCATTGTAAGAGCATCAGCAGCAAGCTAGGTATCGCTAATGTAGCGATGCAAATGTTGTAAAAATTCATTCAGGATCGTTATCGCTCAAATGACACTCATATTCATAAAATCAGTGGCTATATGTGGCGATGCTGTTATGCTTAGAATTTGCTAGTTGCCCCACATGTTTAATATTTTTAAATTGGTTTTGTGTGTATGATATGTTTGTTTTTTTTTAATAAAAAATATGAATGCACCAATTGCGCTTAGCGCATCTCTACCCTCAAAAAGACAATTTTTTTACCAATTGTACATGTATAATCAAGACCTACTGAAAAGGTTGGTCATTTCTAAAAGACCAACAACGACAGACCCACTTAACGCAAAACCCATTGTGTCGTTTTTTCACTCTTAATAAAGTCTGAGTTGTCACACACAGCAACGGCAACAACAACTATCGTTCGCCATGAACGAGCAAGAATTCGGACGTCTACTCGATCTCTTCCCAGTCGTCCGATCTCGCAACTATCACGTAATCATCATCAGTAATACAATTGAAATCGATTCCAACTTTTCCCCAATTCGAAGTTTGATTATTACTGATTATGTTATTATTTGCAATTTCAGCCCGACTTGGAATCATCATCAACTTCAAGTTTGCAATCAAAGCGCAACGTGGAGGTAATCGAAAGTTATTGTGTTTTATTTATTTGGTTTTGATTCTTAATTTAATAACAAATAACAGATAACAGAGTGGAAAGATGCGTGGGATGAGAGTGAAAGCAAAGAAAATAATGTTCTTGGAGGTACTGTATTACAACTTAAAACTCTGTGTTTATTTCTGATATTGAAACTGATAATGCCCTTCCAACAGATCCATTTTGGGAAAAATTAAAATTGGCAGCAGAGAGAAAGGTATGTTATATAGTTTTTCTTGCTATCCTTTAAGTATTGTTGTCTTTGTTACAAGGTGTTCTCATAATGCTCATATTTTTCAAATTGTTTTTTTATTTATTTTGATCACTAAAGATTGAACTTTTATCTGTTATTCACACCACTAATTCCCGGTGTATGTGCAATCCCCTATCAACCACACATGCCATTAAGAAAGGTTCTCTCCATATGGGTGGTCCCTTTACGTGAACGAAGAATCGTTATCACGAACTCTGCTTTGTGAGAGGCAAACTCGATCATCACCCTAACCCCTGCGGGATTATTATCTACGTAAGGTCTGCACGGGGAAGATATTCTCTTTAATGTACAAAATGAAGCACCCCAATGATTTTTTATAGTAGAGATACAATCATGTATATCAGACTGTCCCAATGGTACATAAATCCACCCATTTGATTACTTGACTCAAATTTCTTGTTGGTTGGCCATCTTATAAGAATTTCCTTGAAAGGGGGATGTGTTTCATTATTCTTCAAAGATAAGTGCATTCCTTCCAAGTGCCTCGATATATATAAAAAGAATGCAGTTTTTTGGGGAACATAGTTTAACTTTAAACCATTTAAGACGAGTTTGCTGCAAGGCACCGTAGTTACAGTGTAATCAGTTACTTCTTACTATATTACTTTAGGTAACTTGTTGAAGTTACGAGCAGGGTTTAAGTAACTTGTTGTCAATGTCTAGCACTGTAAGTAGCCAGATGAAGTTATTACAGTTTCTTTGTTTCTCTTACTGCGATATCGCTTCTTCCACGACAACCATTTCCCTTTAAACGCTTTCGTAATGTCCCTAATTCTCCTAATTTCTTGGGTGTGGTTCTTAAAGGCATCTTAGCGAGATGTTGCTTCCTCTACGACAACCATTCCCCTTTTAGTGCTTTCAGAATGTCCCTAATTTTTTGAATTTCTTGTCTTCTATGGTCTTTCAGCCTGCACACTATATCTTATATATTTCTCAATAGTATCTAAAATCGTCATCTTTATGACTTTATCGTACGTTCGTACTATAGAAAGTTACTCATGATTTTTTTTTCTCTCTTTTTCCATACTAGTCGGTATAATGAATGGAGACATGAAACACAATGTAATGCTGGCGAGTGTACTCTTGCTAAGAGCAACCCTCCCGCCCTTCGACGATGATCGATCTTTCTGCGAAGCCAATCTATTAGTTACAATATGATTTAATTGGTCTTTGCCGCTCACCTAGGGCTAGGGAAGACCAAGTAAGTCTATGGAAGGTTTCGACTTAGCAGCCTAATAACTCCTGTTCAAGGTCAATTACGTCTATGTTGTCCTCACCTCAAGATATTTTTGTTTCTAATGTTTAGCATCTGTCATGGAGAAAATCTCCAGGGTGCTACAAAATGCGTCTAAATAATCCGGTATCGTTCGAAAAATGGAAAAACTAAAATCTTTATCTCCCTTCTACCTGCTTCGCACCATTTTCTATCCCAGACTCAACTTCTTGAGTGAAAAGTCTGCCACGGGCTTCTACTACTACGATGAAACCTATCTAAATGCATACTCTTGGGACCACTTAAAAATGTACACTTATAGAGGTTGTGCGTTTACAAAGTATAGGCGAGCGATAATCTAAGTATGTTATAAATATCTTAATTGTATAGAATAAAACACATTTGTACATAAATTAGAAAGGTAACATACCTCAATCTCGACTAAAGTAGAATTGAGGAATTCTAGAAATATAAGTTGCATTGATTACTAGTTAGGGATTTATGGGAAGTGCTGAATGTAAAATTATTTTTGGGGTAATGAAATTGCACATTTACCTAAGTTAGGCGTTTATTGTAGTTAATTTATTACCTAAAAAACTAAGAAAATACGCTGAATTGACCCAACGTCTTCATTTACATATTATCAAGTAATATAGTCAATGCTTCTCAAATCACATGTCTTAACTTTTTTACATATTGATTTTGCAAAAATACTGAGGAAGTCCCTCACTCAAATCAATACACTTGTTCGTAATAATAAGAACCCCATTTAAGATTGCACTCCCCCTAACAAATCCTCCTTGCTCCTCTAAAATAAAATCCCAAGGGATCCTTGCAAATATAGTAGTCAATAACCTTGGAGTCGTTTTTTACACGCTACCAATGGGGCTTATCTGTCTGAAATTAGTGATGTTTTCCTCGCATGGAACCATAGGGATAATGTTAACAAAGTTAATATTATATGTCATTGTGGGACATATTCTCGGACCTCACAAAATTTAGTTAGCAGCCGAGCTATTCCGATAAATCTGCCTATATTGACCGCAATATATTATGGTGTCCTTACTAAATCAGAAACATACTAAATCATTGACTAAAAAAAAGACTCTACACAAAATTTGTTTGTAGTAAGGTATAGATTTTTCCAAGTTTTTCAGCAGGATATTTTAGATTTTCGACCATGAATTGCACTATTGCATCGACTTTTTTATACGGAAATTTTGCAATCTGACTTTTATGGCGATTTTGTTTGTTGAAATCTCATAGGAATGATTAGTGGGTCAATAGTTTGGATATGGTACCAACATTTTAAGCCATTGTCATTTGCAGTGAAGTAAGAAAACAATTCACCAAGAAATCGCGAACAAGCTTCATACAGTAAACTTCATGCAATCCTAACTAAAGTATAAAATTCTATTGTAAACCATATTGGTCTAGAGACTTATCAATGTAGAAACTCTTAGTAACACCAAATATTTCCTCGTTGGAAACAATGAGTCTAACCTCTATCTGTTGCCTATAGTGATTCTTTCATTGTGTAGACTCTCACTGATGGCGCCATCACTACTCGTGTAAAAACATTTCCTTTCTGCATTCTCAACTTTCTACCTTCCAAAAAAGGCTAGAGATTGTCTGACCTGCTCCTAGTTTATCTCAGTCTTACATTAAAACCTCCCGTGGGCTTTCCTGTTCCAATTCTTGAGTTTCTCTTTAAGGGCTTGTGCTTAATACTTTTTCAGGGCATTCTTGAAAGGGAACCTTTTAAGTTTTAGCCACATTTTCTCAAATTTGAAAGGGAGGGGTGGTACTGCTCTCCAAATGAATCGAAGTTTGATTTGATAGAGGCATTGAAAGATTTTTTTTTAGATAATATTAGAGTAATGGTCCTGCTAATCATGAATATGTATAAAAAAAATTGTGAAGAAAGTATGTATAATCATCTTGATAGTCCACATGAATTCCCTTTAACACAATTCATTATGGATCTTGAATGAATTCTCTAGCACCCTCTCCTGAAAAAATCCTAAACTCGTTAAAATCACCCCAAATACATCACGAAAATTGAGAGAACCCCCAGCCAAATATGCAATGGTAAAACCCAATCCTCTACAACCCTATAGTGGTGCATTTTAGCCAACTACCTATTGCCCCAATGGAAAGATAGGGTAACACCTACCTGGGGGTGCAGGGTTGGTATTATGTCCTGCTGGCCTTGTGCCAACGTACCCGGTTCGTGTAGTTTGCGGGCAGTTGCACGACCCTAGAGGATCTAGTCGGGAATTGACGGTCTGCCAGTCGCCCGGATACCTCTAGTTCAAAAATAAATAAATTAGTAGTGCATTTTAATTCAACATGATTAGATTACTACTTTCAGCTTTGAGCATGACCCACTCAATATCCCATATCATTACAGTTCTGACAGTCCTATCAGTTTTATTTTGTACCTTTAATCTCTGAAATTTAAATAGGAAAATAGACCCGAATAAAACTCTGAAGTCTGAACTAGTCCTCCCCTACTCCAACCGCCCCCCCTAGAAAGACATCCTCGATTGCCCCCTCTTCTAATCGCAAATCTCTTAGACTTTAACTGAGCCACCCCTCACAAATCTCTTAGACCTAACTAGGCCACCTCTCAAAACCCTCCTACTTCTCTAATCCTTAGAACCATAAGTAGGGGAGTCAGGTCTTCCCCCCGACTCACTACTCCCTTGGGAAAACCTATCTTTCCCTTCTCAACCTTAACACACTTGCTTAGTTACTTACCCTGTAGTGCGGAAGAACAGAAACAAACACTTGTTTCTTGCTTTTGTGCCGAGTCTAAATTCGAGGTATGGCTCTTCTGAGTATCCGCTATGACAAATGTAACTTTGGAGATTTTACAGATGCCTTATGACACATGGGACTTGCAAGATTTTGTGGTTGCGCTCTCTCCATACTTTTAAAACGATTTTCTACATCGAATGCCATACCTCTTGTCCTCTTCATTCCTAGTAGCAGGCGGTAGTAAGAATTGCATGTCAATAGTCCTCCTTGATTGGGCACAACATAGGTAGGTTAGGAGAAGATTGTACTGGTATTCTCTCTAAAGTGTTTATTTCGCTGAACAATTTGTACAATGTCTTTAAGTCTTACTGTCCAGCGCTGTACTTTGTCAAACTGACTTCATTGACATTTCACTTCAGCTTGGGGTGGGATATTAAGGGTTAATTCCGTCTTATCATGTAATTTCACAGACCCAAGTGTTCAGTGATACTATTAACTTCATGTTGTGTTTGCTTGAATATTGAGAGATTTATTTGTATACACGTATCAGTATATTAGTGACAACTCTGCTGTTAGTTTTTTGTTGGTACCACATACAAAACGACGTCAATCACTAACTTGTACCTATAATATTTAGTCTCAAGTTTATCCAACATAAGTTTCGAAAGGAAAACTTATTTGCATACTTCGTATTTCTGTTATAGGCGCATCATTTGCTCATGTCAGTAAGGGTGACAACATGTACTGAATATTCCTGAGTCAAGGATAAGTAAATTTGATTGTCACAATGCAAGAAAGACTTCGAATAAAAAGCGAAACTAATTTTTTTCCTTCTCTTTTATAGATTGGAGCTGCAGAAGCAGAGCGTTTTTGCAAAGCTTTCCAGAGTGTACACAGAAAACTTGTAGACATCCACACTGTTGCTCTACCTTGTCTATAAGTTTTTTCATTTTCATATAATATCAAATTTCAATTTATGGATTTGTTTGCGTGCTTTGAAATTTTCAGGTATACAAAGAACTAAGTGTGGATGCTGCTAGAAGCTTTATAAAGTCAGTAGCAATTCCGACGAAGAAGAGCCTTTAATACATTTCTGAATTTGAATGTTTATTTATTTAATTTTCTGAATGTAGGTTGAAAGAGGGAAAAAAAAGTTATTGTCAAGTCCATAGTCATGTTTTTCGGCGTTTATGTCGGAAGATCAAACAATAAAAACTTTTTAAATGTTCATAGTATCATTGTGAATTACTGTGATTGCTCATGCTTCGCAAGCTCCATTATATCATGTCTAATTTGTTACCGCAAAAAGTGCTCATTGCTCCATCAAAGTAAACTATATGAAAGGATGCAGTCTGTATTTAGCCATGCAACTTTCTGTTTGATGTTGAAAATCACATTTTGTAAATGTGAGAGTTGAAACCTATCAGAGACTGGTAGTTTGTAGCAGTGGGGTAGAAAATCTGTCTCAGCATTGTAACACCAAAGAAGAAGAAAAATTCATCTATGCATTTAATTGATCTAAGTCATCGTCTTCAGAGTCTACCCTTCTTTGTTTCAATCTTTCATATTTGTTGGGTTGTTCCATGTCTTTACCAAGGTTCTCATTGGAGGCTATTTTGTAAGGAAATGCAAATTTATACTTGATTTACAGTTTAGGTTAAACAGAAGATGGAGATAAGCAATAAGTTGGGAATACCCGTAGTTAAGTGCAGCTTCAAATAGAGGGAAAAGTGTTGCATCATACGAGAACATGAAATCAGATCTTTGACACTGGTGATCTCTATCATATGATCAGGAAGTTCAGTATTAGGTTAATTTGGAACGAGGGTGTTGTGTTTCTATCTAAGAAGACTATCAAGAGAAAATACTTTGACACAATTTGCACAGAACCATAATTACAATTTTGAAAATCTCTGCGATGTATTTTCCATTAAAATCCTACTCCAAACAATCTTTTGCTTCTTTGCAATCACAGTCAATTCCAGAGGCACACTTGCTATATTCCTTTCGCACATTTAACAAGGCCAACAAAGAGAGAATTAAAATCAAAATTTCAAAAGATCCTACACATAGCATCCTCAATACAACAATGATCAGCATTGCTAATATGTTGGAGGCCTGACTACTTCATTCCAATCCTGTTGAAGGCATCTCAGAAGCAATTTCCAACAATAACAACCCACAGAATAGATATAGACCACGATGATATCAACCTCACCACAAGAAAAGCATAAAAAGGAGAAATAAGCAAGACAAAAAGGTATGATACAATCATGATAAGAAGAGAATAGTTCATAATCTCATTGATAATGTGGCTGAAGCGCCAAAATATGATCTCAAAGCCCCACAAAATGACACAGGTATTCATTTCAACCCAAAAAACTCAAAGTCTACTACTACATGCTTATGTCAAGTTCCTCAATGGAATAAAGACTCCCTTTTTTTAAATTGTTCAAACAGCTAAGGAGCAGATGAAATCAGTCATGAAGTGTTCCAAGAATGTCGTCATCCCGGTAAAGATGAAACCTGAAACAGAATCCAACAAAAGCAAAAAGTGTGTAAGAACAGATAATCAATATATTATGCAAAAATGCATAGAATAGGTGCAAACAGTATTCATTAGCAATGGAAAGGAAATTATACATATATCTCCACTTAGGTAAGTAAAACTGAAAGAACAATGAAAAACAACTAGAACCCTTGAGAATGGAAGATGCAACACTCATTCAGAGAAATATCTTTGGGGAACAAGTGTTATCCACAAACAATTTTACTAGATCAAGACAACAAAATCTTACCTAGACAACTCGAGAGAAAAACATGTCTTTGGACAAAGATTGTCTTTTGTTTTGGTTCAGAAATTATCTTTGCGGTGTGAGTTGCTGGAGTATGAAGATTTTTATAGCATAAACTTAGTTGTAATTATTAAAGATGAAATTACATCAAAATTATGATGAGTGAGCCTTAAAAGAAAAACAGAAAAATACCAGATCTAAACTCTGAGATAACTAATGCAGCCAACATGAAGTATGGACTAAGAACCTCCCTACTCAGAAGGTGTGAAACACTAAAGTTCACTCTCACTCAAGCAATGAAGTAGCTCACACTATAAACCAATGAGCATACATGACTACGAGCCTACGGCACAAACCAGTGACATGATTAACGCCAACGAACTAGTTTCAGGAGGTATAAGAGTGAAAGACGATTTTCACGTACTCTAAAAGTAGAGCATAACAATCCATGGAAAAAAATTCATAAGTATGTACTTGGTAAATAAGATATTTGGATATCTCATGTTCACTTGATTAAATTGCACAAACACAACCTACTTGAGTATACTCAGTAAAATGAACTCACTATGTCAACTTGAGTTGGTTTCGCCAAGATGCGAATTGCAAAAGTATTATCCAGATATGATAGGACTTAGCCGCTGACTTCACCAAGGGGGGACCTTGTACTTAAGAAAACTTTTAACCTCGACTGGAAAGAGATCAAAGAAAAATAATGTAGCTTTGACTTACAAACTACCTAATGCTCTGTACGAAATAGATTAATTCTCCAAAAGAACAAAATTAAGTTCAAAGGAAATGAAACTGAGATAACTTGAGGAGAAAGCATTCCAGTAGAAAAAAGGTAAAGCACTACGAGGATAGATATCATGATGGTAACTTTGACGGTGATTGCATTGGGACAAACAATAAAAACAGGTGTTCGCTTAACCCTTCACACAAAATGAGCTGCTTTTCTGATGGATCTGTTATACATGATTTACTTGACTCGTAGCAAACTTATAAATTTCATTCCCCTACCTAAGTCTTGACGGCAAAGTTCTTCTTTCTCTAGTAATTTATTTTACAAACTTGAGGCCCGTGACTTGATTTATCCTCACAACTCCTCTTACAATTTTCTCCCAGTAGAAAACCAATGAATTTTCCTAGACTGTCACATCTGTGATTATGTCCTAGATGCATCTGCCTCTTCTTTCTGAAACTATATCAGAACTAAGACTAAAAAGCAATATAACTCTCACAACTTCAAATTTCAAAAGAGCCCACAAATCGACACAAACAAAAATCCAACTTCAAATCCCTTAATGAGTCCAATAATTGACACAAATATAACCCACCTTCAAGTTCCTGAATGAGCTAACTATTTTATACTTAGATAAGACATTAATGACCATAACATGCACAAAACAGAAATACTCAAATATGATTGCGAAAATACATCACTTACTCTTTCTCGCCAAGCTTGATTTCACTTCCTCCATATTCAGGAAGAAGAACAGTGTCTCCTTCTTTCACACTAACAGGAATAAGTTTACCATCTCTGTCACGGGCACCAGGACCCACTGCTACAACTTTCCCAGAATTCAGCTGAACAAACAACAGCAAAAAAAATCCAAATTTCAAATGAATCATTAATTTCTTAAACATAGTCAATGATAAATAGAGAAAGGAAATGTCAATAACAAGATCTAACTAAACCAAAACATCCATATGCAAATAAACTAAACCCTAAACATGATCTATGAAGGGAAACTAAAATTAGGAACTAACCCATCACATGTTTTGCAAAATAAACGACACCCAGAACCAAAAAAATCTAATTGAATAAAAATTTGGTAATGACTACTAAACCCTAAACATGATCCATGAAAATTAGGGCTGAAATGATGAAACCCAACCCTACTAAGCTCATATTGTGCAAAATAAACAACACACAGAGGCAAGAAAATCCAATAAAATAAAAATATGGTAGTGACATCTACCAAACCCCTAAACATGAATCATAAATTAGGGTTGAAATGATGAAACCTAAAACAACCCATCTCATATTTTGCAAAATAAAAAACACCCAGATGCGAAAACATGTATTTGAAATAAAAATGTTACCTTGTTGGTTTTCTCAGGGAGTAAGATTCCAGCAGTGGTTTTGGATGGGGGAATGATTTTCTCCACTAGAACCCGGTTCAGAGAAGGGAGCAAACGCTTCGCCATTATAACACAACCGAGGAAAAATAGAGGACTGAATGTTGCTCTCCTTGATGGTGTGTAAGTAGGGTTTTAGAGAGGTTTATGGGTGTCGGAATTTACAGGAATGCCCTTCTTTGTGTGGACTTCAAGACTCCTCTTTGTTCTTTTGGGTCCAACACCTAGATTTCTAACATTTATGGGCTTGGAGAAAGCTTCAGTCAAATATTCATAACTACCCAACTGATATTGGGGGTCCAAATTCCAGACATGATCTATGTTAGAGCATCCACAGCAGTTGGGTGGGTGGATTCGCCCAAAAGACGGGTGAATCCAATCCACCCCACAACAATTGTGAATCCACCCCAAGGTGAATTTCCCAAGCGTAGTTCAAAACCGCGCGCAAGAATGAACGTCCCAGATACGTCCACGTGGCTCAATCTAATCCATCCAACACTCAGCGCACTTCAGAACCGCGCGTAACTACCATCCAATAGGATAATGCCACGTAATTTTATTTTTTTAATATATAGTCGCGCAGTTCTGAACCGCGCGGCATGATGTTGTAAGCTTAAAGGCTTTACTTGTAGTTTTTTTCCTAGTGTTACTTGTATTGGTTTTTCTAAGTATTAGCAAAGACATAACACTTGTGTTTGAGGTTTTACCCAAGGCATACCCAACCTTACTCCACAAGTTTCCCAACCTAACCCACTTCCTCCGTTAATCACTTAAAAATGTCAGGAGAGTCTAGTTCGCAACCGAGGCATAATTTCTCCAAAACCAAACGCAACGTAAACGCGGAAGTAAAACGAAGGGGGAACGCCGACATCCCAAATAATTGGCCGTTACAATTGACGTCGGGCAACGATCCCACCCCATCGTACGAAGAGTTGAACCGAGTAGATATCCTCCCAGACGGTTGGGTCCATATTTCTGTTGGATCGGAGAAAATGTCGGTAAGTTTTGTGTAAATTTTATGTGTTATTAACGTATATTGCAATGTGTTCGATGAAATGCATGAATGAACTTCTAACGTGTTAATGTGTTTTTTTTTGTCAGAACTGAGATGAATTAAAGTGTAGGGGATCATTGGATAAGGTACTGAAGTGGTACAGATGGATTGTCGTGTACCCGGCGCTGAATAAATTGGTCGACGATATGGGTTTTGAGGAGTTTTGCCCGATTAATACGGGAAACTCGGATAACCATCTCATTCATGCTCTTGTGGAACGGTGGTGGCCTTCCACCCATACCTTTCACTTCCCTTGCGGGAAACTGGGTTTCACACCGTTAAACTTTGTACGACGAGAGGTACTCCAAGTTAGAGGAAGCAGAAAAGATGTTCCCGGGAATCACAAGCTCCGACATCAGATACGGTAACATCACTCTCGCCTATTTAAAAAAATGGAAAGAGCATTTAAATCTACATCTCCACAATTATGACCCACAAATGGATATTGTGTATGCGAGGGCATTTATTGCCTATATGATGGGTAATCTCTTCTTCTCAAATGGTGCCACATCTCTTCGGGCAGGTTATCTTACATTCTTGACAAACTACGATATTTTTGGTGCGTCGTGTTTTGACTGGGGTACGCCGATTATGGCAGCTTTGTATCGGGAGCTTGATGAAGCCTTAGTTCTGAGAGACGGGAAGGTGAAGAAATTGATCACCGAATTCTATGCGATGTTGGAGTTCTGGTTCTTCGAGTACTGTCGAGTTGGAATGTATCTAGTTAAGGTACAGCACTTTAACCATATTTATCCTCGTATTTCTGGGTGGAGGGATGAAAGGGCGAGTACGGGGTCTGAAATCCATCACTATTTTATTGTGATCAGATATATAATAGAATGGAAGGACAGAACCCAATATAGATTGGCAACCATGGCACAGGTCTAGGCAAAACATCCATCTAGAGGTAAGAGTTGCTTCAACGCTGAGCTTCCAGAGGGTTCTATTGGTGTCAGTCCCATACGGTCACGGTACACTTTGTTATTTAGGAGACCGATGTATGCGTCAGATGATCGGGCGTGATAGTGTGCCCTGCGATCCCTCTCAGGAGATTATAGAATTCCCAAGGTACGATCGAGAGATATATCAGAGTCTGAAGGATGTGGACTTCTACGATGGTCGCGATTATCTTATTCCCGACGTAGATTATATGACATATTGGTGTACCGTTCATTCAAATCCCAAGATCGGTTGCAGTTTAGTAAAGAGGACGGGAAATATTTGGTCGGTCGGGCGTGATCTAGTAAGGCCCGATATACACTTGCCACCTACGTCGAGTTTAGCTACGTCTGCACAGGTGCAAGACTATGGGGTTCAGGCGACCGGCGATCCACGTAATATGGGATGGTTCATGGATGTGGCGGGACCGAATGATCAACGTAGACGGATACCGATCCCGCTGATGCAGGTATCATACCCGTGTCCACCTACGTATAGTACGGATGAGTTGTGGCATCAAAACCAAGGATTACCGCATGTGGCATATGAAGACTTGAGGTAATACGTTGAGCGCACGACCGAGTTAGAGGTACAGCTGAGGCGGAGGGATGAGATCATCCGAGAGAGTAGGTGAGATGTTCATTTCCTACCAGACAGAGCCGGTTGTGTAATATACCTATGACGATAGTCTCGCACGTAGCAGACGCGCCCGCCAAATGAAAAGAGGTTATCCCAGTTAGGCTATGTTTTATTTATAACTTTTATTTATGTTTTGTTTAAACTATGTTGAGTTTTAATATTGTTTTTATTTAAGATTTTTTGTTTTGGAAACTTGTTGTCCAAGTTACTCAATCATCAGCGACTAGTATTAAAATTGTTACAAAATCAAAAAGTAGAAGCAGTAAACTATGTTTCCTTAAATTGTTACAATGATGAAGACTTGGAAACAAAATACATTACAACTTCAACATTAAACTTGGAAACAAAATATATTACTTTAGAAAATAAACAAACAATGATGAAGACTACAATTACTTCGCCCCTTTTCGATTCCACAAATGCGGGACAAGTTTATCTCGTAATTAGAAATGAGCTCCTTTATTTCTAATTTCATGAATCTTCTGGATGTACTCTGCCATAATGTTGATCGCGTGTCCTAGATTTAAGTACTCCTTCCAAGTATCCACGGATTATCTAAACTCGAGATCAATGTCCATTTGCTGGATGTAAGTATGACGTTCATCTTCGATGATCATATTGTACAATATTATACATGCGTACATAACATTTCTTAGATCACTAGGTTTCCAAAATCGCGCACCATGTGTCAATATTTAAAACCTAGCTTGTAATACCCCAAAAGCACGCCCTAATTCTTTCCGGCATGCTTCTTGCATCTTTGAAAAATGTCTTTCAACATCGTTGGGCGGATTTCTTATAGTTTGAACAAGTGTTTACCATTTTGGATAGACTCCATTCGCTAAGTAATACCCCATAGTACCGTGCCTATATTATAATTACATGGCGGCGCAACTCCATTAGACAAGTTGTTGAAAAGCTACCCTTGATGCAAGACGTTCACGTCGTTGTTAGAACCGGGCACCCCAAGGAATGTTTGTCATATCCAAAGATCTTGGGATGCAACCGCTTCAAAAATCACCGTCGAGATTTTCTTATACCCGGTATATTGTCCTGCCCACCCGGTAGGACAATTCTTCCATTTCCAATGCATACAATCTAAACTACCTAACATCCCCGTGAAGCCTCGCGATCCATTCACTTCTAACAAGTGTAATGTATCATCTTCATTGGGAAATCTAAGATATTGAGCTTTGAATTGTGTTATAATAGTTTTACAAAATTCTTTCAAGCACAAAATAGCCGTAGAGTTCCCAATCCAAAGGTATTCTTCTTGGGCGTCTGCGCTTGTACTGTAACATAACATGCGAAGTGCGCACGTTATCTTTTGGTGTGAGGATAAGCCCATAGTTTTAGCAGCATTTTCTTTTTAAATAAAATAGGGGTGGGTTCAAAGAAAGTATTTGATCATAAATACGTTGATACACACCTTCGTTCATACGGAATCGACGACGAAATGAGAGACTTTTGAATCTTGGGTTGTCAACGAAGTAATCCCGGTTAAGGCTAACCTCCCCCAATTTATGCTCACGGCTTTTCAGCTTGTCAATCCTTCCCCTTTTACTACCTCCCCGCCTCCGTGATGATGTCGTCTCTTGCTCTCTTTTTTCTGCTTCTCCCATCTCAATCATAATCTTTCCATACTCATGCATCAACTCAATTTGACGTCGGAATAGCTCTTCGTCACCGGACGATGATGAAGATGATAACTCCTAAAATGAGAGTGATGTGTCAGGCCTGAGTAGGTCAACAATGATTTTGTCAGACATGATTCGGCTCAATTGATAAGAAATGAAGAAAGTTGAGTTTTGAGATATAAGATGAATGAGTTGATTGTAGAAGAAAGTAGAAGATGAATGGGGTTTATAAATAGAGAAAAAACTAGCCGTTTATAGCCGTTGAGCATCTTGTTGAAGAAGTTTGATCAGGGAAAAACTAAGGTGAAATAATGGGGAACCAAAGATATTTTTTATGCAGGCTTTTGCCGCGCACTTCTGAACCGCACGGCAAAACTAGCCATTTGAAAATCATTCAATCTCAGCCGTCCACGTGTGTTAATCCTGGATGTTGAAGCTACACGCAGTTCTGAAGTGCGTTCAATGGGAGCCACTAGATGCATGACACGTGGCAAGATCTTATTGGTTAATAGCCTACGCGCCCTTCTGAGCCGAGCGGCGTGAATTCATCCCAAATCTACCCACAGGGTGGAGAATTCACCCCTAGGGTGGATATTGGGTTGCCATGTCATCAATTTCACCTAGCTGCTGGGAGGTGGATTGCTTGGTGAAGAGGGTGGATTGGCAAATCCACCTTGCCACGTCAGAATCCACCTAGATGTTGTGGATGTTCTTAAGGTTAAAATTATTCCCATAGGTAGAGTTACATCTTCCAAGTATAAGAGTATCTCCTTAAGTGCCTGACTGACTTGGTTGAAAAAAAGTCAAATCCAAGTCAGTCAAACTCTATTTCCTCTAACAGTACCTGACTTAGATTTTAAGTTAATTCTAATAGGCGCATAACACTTGGGGGCGTCTGTTCTATTTTTAAACAGACGCCTAACTCTTAGGCGCCCAACTTATATATTTTTTTTTAATTAGGCGCCCAAGTCTTAGGCGCCTGATAGTCTAAAAGCTTAAGACAAATTTGTCTTCTCTCTTCTCACATTTTAACCAAATCAAAAGGGGAAAGAACCTTACTCTTCTCAAATTAAACCCTAAATTACAGAGTTTGGAGTCGAAATTGTTCCATAAAGCTCCTCTCTCTCTTTCTCATTTAGGTAAATATTATGATTTAGGGTATTATGATTACATGGTAGAATTTGTTGGATTAGTTGTTGAAATTTGTTGGATTAGTTTGTCTCCACATTATGAAACTTTTACATTGTTCAGGAAGATTCAATATAGCAGACATAATTTATTGGATGAGTTCTCTGTTAATTAAATGTTTTCACTTTGTTTTCCACTAATCCAGCTGCACATAAGTTGTTAGCAAAAATCCAATTTTTAACTTCGCTTTGTTTAATATGGTCATTTAGTCCTAGGTAGGAATTTTTTTTGTTACAGTACTTAGTATGGCTATCATGAGCAGAGCTTATCCTTGTATGTTTGTTGTTCATCCACAATGTGTTAGATACAACCAACTCCATAATACTTTAAAATGCATGTACCCGCTGGCTCTCCTCTTATTTACCTTGCAGATTTGGTTTGGATATAATGGTAGACTAAAGGCTCCTTTTACAAGCTTGACTGGAAATGGATTAAGGCATGGAAGCCAGTCTCACTTCCTTGCAAAGTTTGTAAAGTTCTATGGTTCTTCTATATAGTCCAAGCTAACCTATTGTTGTTCCTTTTTGTGCTACCATTATTACTATACAGCTCTATTAAAATAAAAGTTTTGTTGTTTTTGCTTGAACAGTTGCAATAGTAGATTGGCCCCATGAGAGTGTAAGGATGGTACTGATTGCTTTGTTGCCTTGCTTGTCGTACTGTTTTGTATGGCTTCAGTGGCCAACTCCTCATTACTCTTTTGGGTGTCCTTTTCAATATTGTTAGTCATCATCCACCTCAATAGTAAGGAATCTTTTTGGAGTATTTGATTCATTCTTAAATTGTCTTGCATTTCTCTATAGCCATGCATGATAGAGATGTTGGAGTATTTGAAGTTGTTGGAGTAATGCTACTAAATCTAAATTTATGCTTGATTCATTCTAGTATAAATTAGTTTATATAAATTGATTCATTCTAGTCTATAAACATCTTACAAGATTCCTTACTATTGTCAAGTTTTCGCTTAGTTTATATAAATAGGTTTTGTGGTGGTCATTATATAAATTGGTATTTAACTTTCATGCAGGATTTGGCGATGTCGTCAGCGGAGGAAGAATACGATGGAACCGACGATGGGGAGGAATTCGGGTCCGATGAAGGCCAAGGTTATGTTTCCCAAATGCCATTTTTATCGGGCAGGAAGCAGAAAATCACTTACGAAGAACTCAATGTCTCCACCGAACCTCCTCCACCTATCCCAATAAATTATGAACCACGTGACTTTCGGCGACTCACACAATCGGATGGGAAGGGTCATTTGTCCACATAAATTGCTACTACATCAATAAGTTGAAACAACGCAAATTAGTAAATTATTGGTTTTATACTTATTTTAAAGTATTTACTTCCGGTAGAATTTAGTTTAGATGTTTTTATTTGTGTTTATTAATGTTGTTACAGGCTCGAGTTGGATTTAAATGTAGATCGGTGTTAGTCAAGCTCCGCGAAATGTATTTAATTCTTATTGAGGTACCTCACTTGAAGCATAAATTAAAGGTTACCAATTTGATGAGTTTATTTGATTGTAAATTGGGAACTCCAACAGCCAAGTAATAATGTTGATGGTTGAGTGTTGGTGGGTAGCCACTCACACATTTCACCTACCATGTGGGGAGCTAGGGATCACTCCTAGAGATTTTATGATACAGACCGGGATAGGTATCGGGACAGGAGAGCCGATGGTATTAGATAAGTCATACACAGAATATGATAACGCCTTAACAATTTTCCCCAATATGGAGTATAAAGATTATGAAAAGGGATGTATTAGTTTTGCTCACCTCCGAACTTACCTTGACCATACCAGAGTAAACATCAAAGATCTGACTAATACTAATACAATCTTTAGGGCATTTATGCTATTGTACTTTGGAGATGTTTTATTTGGGAACTCGAAGAGTTGGGCTTGACTAGAGTTGTTGGGTCCAATTGTCCTCATAGAAAAAAAAAGGAACCTACGATTGACTTCGGCTCCGCTATATTAGGACATCACTACTACTGCCTTTATCAAGCATCGAAACAGGAGGTAAAATACATCGGCGGCATTTTCCAATTGATCGAGGTATAATATTTTTAATTAATAATTCTAGTTATTTATTTTTTATTTATTCAAGTTTATTTAGAAAATTAATATATTATTTTTATCTTCTGCAGTATCAGTGCTACGAGTATTATCAGATAGGCAATCATATCTTGATAGATAATAGGTTGGATGATTTTTGGCCAAGGATGTCAACCTAACACACTAAAAGATGAATATTTACGGGAAATAAGGCGAAGCATCATCTAGCATTGATGAGGCAACAACTGGATTTGTGTACAATCAATAACATACAATGGTTTAGATATATGAAGGATGCACTAAAGCGATAGGTAATCATCGTCGGTAATATCAGTCGTTAAAGAGTACTCCTGCAAAGCCCATTTGGTGGATATGAGTGGTATCTTGGGGACCGTTGTTGGGCTCAACTAGAGCATCGGGCAGTACCTTACGACTCTCCAGAGAAACTTTATTGCTTCCCGAGTCCCGATACGGTTCGTTTCCTCTAAGCAGCAGGTTGGATTGAAGCACAACATTATATTGTGGGTCACCATGTCGACCATGATGGCTACTGGAGGTATGTCTCACATGGTACATTTATGTCAGACATTGTGAGGTGTGGCAACATTGACATCCCAGGCCTTGGTGTTTTGACAGCCAGAGTTACCTTTCCACATGTTGAGTTTCCCACTGAAGATTTTTCTACTCAAAAGACGCAAATCCCTCCCCCCACAGCTTGGTGATTACCCTGGATGAATTATAGAGTTTGGGTTACCACATGGGACCACGTGGCATACCATTCCCTCTATTTCTACAACCTCTTCTGTAGATGTGCCAGTAAGATATGATTTTTTCGCTATGACTGAGGGTATGCGAAAACTTACACTTGATAGGACCTTAGATTTTAAGGCTCGGCGCCTTCATGACCAGAGTCATACTACACATTTGACTATAGACTTGAGACGTGCAGAGTACTGTCTTTCCCAATTGAATGACTATTTAGATGGAGAAGTAAGTTGTTTGAATCATTCATTTAATATTTTCCGTTTAATTAAGATTTGTAGCTTTAATTAATATTGACATAATTTTGTATGTTTCAGGGGGTTGTAGTCGATTGGGAAGATGACGAAGGTGAAGCGGGAACTTCTCAAGCGGGGACTTCTAGGGGGAGGGGTTCGCGGGGAAGAACATCTTAAGGTGGGGCCGCTCCTCCCCGACGATCAAGACATACGCGGGGATCTTTTGAGTGAATGATATTAGTTTATTATGGTTATTGTCATGATGTTAAGTCTAAATCAATGAGAGAATATATTTTAAGTTGTTTTATGTTTTAATTCTCACTTTAGTGAATGGCATTGTCTTTTATGTAGTTGCTTGTGATTCTCACTTTTGAGTGGTATAATGGTTTAATATTTTCATTGCCTAAGGTTTTGATTATCACTTTTGAGTTTGGTATGATGGTTTTGATTCTCACTTTTCATTACCTAAGGTTTGATATAATGGTTTTGATTCACACTTTTAATTGCCTATGGTTTGGGATTTTTTCATATAGTTTAACCAAATCAAAAAAAAAATTACTCAGCGCAACAGGCGCCTAAGACAGAGGCGCCTGATTAAAAAAATTCAATCATACGCTTATGTCTTAGATGCCTGTTACGCTGAGTAAATTTTTTTTAAAGCGGCTATATTTTGTGTCTAACGGCTATATTTTATTTCTAATGGCTCTATTAGGTAAAAGGAATATATAGACCTAAGTCTTAGGCTCATACTATCCCATAACCAATTCTAATATTCTCTTCCATTTTCAATTAGTGTTGTGTGGCGTATCCGATGAATTTCAAGGCGGTTCTTGATATTTTGATTGAATCTTCATCAGAGGAGGAAGATGAAGAGGATATCGATGAATCTTTAACCGATTATAGTGATGAGGACGTTATTGATGCGATTAAAATGGAGATATTGAGCAATCAAGCCGAAATTGATGAATTACAAGAAGCAGAATCTTCAAGAACTCGTGTTGGTTCGGTTGTCGGGCATAAAACCATAAATCACTCACGTGTATTTTATCATAAGCTACTCATGCATGACTACTTCCGTGATAAAAATGTTTACGGAAGTGAACATTTCCGTCGAAGATTCCGTATGAGCCGAGGACTTTTCGATCGTATTTTGAATGCGGTTGTTGCTTATGATAAGTTTTTTGCTCGGAAGAAAAATTGTGCAAATTAATGTTTTGGGTTTATCGCCTCAACAAAAACTTACAGCAGTATTCTGTATGTTTGCATTAGGAGTATCGGTGGATAGCTGTGATGAATATGCTCGGGTTGCAGAGAGCATAACAATTGAGGCCCTTACGAGATTTTGTAATGCGATTATCGGGCAATTCTGTGCAGAGTATTTGAGATCGCCAACTCCAGACGATATACAACGGTTGTTGTGCGTTGCCGAGAAACGTAGATTTCCCAGCATGCAAGGTAGTTTAGATTGCATGCATTAGGAGTGGAAAAATTGCCCCACGGCTTGGGCGGGTCAATACACAAGGCATAAGAAAACACCAACAATCATTTTGAAAGCGGTGGAATCTCATGATTTATGGATATGACACATTTTTTTTGGAATGCCTGGTTCCAACAACGACGTAAATGTTCTTGATCAATCATATCTTTTTCTAGATCTTTATCTTGGTCGTTCTCCACCTTGTAACTTTGAAGTCGATGGAAAACCATACGGTATAGGATACTAATTGGTTGATGGTATATATCCAAAATGGGCAACGCTTATTCAAACCTTACGATTTCCCCAAGGTAATGCAGAAAAATATTTTGCCAAGCAACAAGAGTCATATCGAAAAGATGTAGAACGAGCTTTGGGTGTCCTTCAATCTCGATTTACAATTGTGAAAGGTCTGGCAAGAAGTTGGTCACCCAAAAACCTCGATAAAATAATGAAAACGTGTATAATTATGCATAACATGATCGTCGAGAAAGAATGCAATAGGTATGGAGTAAGCTTACTGATCGAGCATTTTGTCCTAGACCCTAACCGAATTAACTTGAATCGGGAAGAAGTCACTTTACAAGGATACATTGCGAAGTACAATAAGATGACAAGTTTAGATAAGTATATGACACTTCAAAATGATCTCATTAAGCATTTGTGGAAGAATCAGAGAAACAACTAGCATTTTCAATTATATGTAATTTTAATGTAAACACAATTTTATTTTAATTTTATGTAATTTCAATTAATAACTTTTATGAAATTTATTTAAGAAATTTATTTCAATTTCAATATAAATTTAAATATAAAATAATAAAAAAACTAAACTTTTTTAACAAGATTCTATTATATAAAATATGTCAAACTTCTTAAACAAGGTTTTTAAACAAAATATACCAAATTTCTTAAAATAGGTACAACCAAACTTCTTAAACAAGAATCACCAAAATACAGCCAAACTTCCAAAATAAAATTCTTCAGCTAGAGCATCTTAGGCATTATTATTATTAACTTTAAACATTCTTGCCATAACCGCATTACGTTGTGCCTCTCAATAAGCCCTTTGAGTGTCGTCCAAAGTAGACATGTGACATGTCCATCGTCATCACCTTTTGATCATTTTGGGCTTGAAATTGAGCTTCTAAATTCACCACGGCCTTTGTCTTCATTTATCTTAACTCCATAATACGAGCTTCTCTCTCTTCCTTCTTCTTATCTTTCTCAGATATATACTATTCTTTCTTCTTATCTCTTTCGATAATATACTCTTCTTTCTTTTTCTTCATTCGGCCAAGGCGACTAATAAGTATATTTTGGCGTTCAATGAGAATTTTTTTTTTATTATTCTTTTCCTTTAGTTTAGCACTTTTGATACCGCCGGCCGGGACGTTCCGTCTCCACATCCGTGACAAGTACTGGAGAGTCGTTGTTGGAGCTAACGGGTGTGTCGGGTGTTGCGGGAGTAGACATTCCCGGGCTAGAACTTGATGTTTGTTTCATTCACACATTGCGAGCTAAAGTGTCCGGGTGTTGGTCTTGCAAGATTTTTCAATATTGATGACAACTTAAAACTTCATAAGCTTCTTTATACACCCATTTGCCTTTACTACGTGCATCATAAATCATTTTGGCCGCATCGTCATATAAAATATGATTAAGATAATAAAAAAATACATAATTTTGGCAAAAAGAGTTTATAATTTATTAGTAATGACGAATGTTGAATTACTTACCAAATTTTATTGTTGCATACTGCTTATGGGGTCTTGCATCACATTTTTCAAACAAGTACCATAAACCTTACAAGCACAATTCATATCAGACCAATAATTTTTCAAAGATGATATTGTACGCTCAACCCGTTCACCATCCTCTTCACATAAATCATGAAATGGATCTAAAACTAAGTCCCAAAAAACATCAAGTTGTTGGTTGTTGTTTTTGATTATATTCTCCGAGACATAAATCCAAGCATTTGTAAGATTTTTGTTTTGAATGCCCGTCCATTGCAACAAGTAAGACCCCGCCCCTCCACTGATATTTTTCTTAGTCGAGCGACGTTTGCCTTTGTATTTGCCTTTGTCTTTGCCTTTTTGTCCATCAACAACCCCGGCGTCTTCGGATTGAGATATTTGAGACTGAGATGATTGAGATTATGAGGGATTGGCGAATGGAGAAGGATGTTGGAATTGAGCGGAAAAGACGAATTGAGAGGGTTATCCCCAATTATTGGGTGCTATGAACAATTGAGAGGGTTGTACCCAATTGTTGGGCAAGTGAAATTATTGAAAGGGTTGTGATTGAGATGATTGAGGTTGAGGGGAATGAGTGAATTGCAACCAATTAGGTGGGATTTGTTGTTGTTGTTGTTGATTCAAACTACTCTCGGTAGTAGAATATTTTTCTTGTGCAGTATTCATAGAACTCATCTATTAATTTCAATATAAATTAATAATCAAGAAAAACTTAAAACCCTATAATATTGTAATCTATGAAATTAAAGGGGATATAGTAAAATTAAACATGAGCTTACCTTGAGAGATGAAGCTTCAACAATTTCAAACAATTGGAGTGAAGAAAATAAGTTGTGGTGCAATTGGAGGTGGTTTTTGTTTAAGTGGTGAAGAGAGGGAAATGACTTAGTTTTAGAAGAACCGATGAATTTACTCAGTTCAACAGGCGCCTAAGAGTTGGGCGTCTAATTAAAAAATATATTAACATAGGCGCCTGAGTCTTAGGCGCCTGTTTTAAAACAGAGCAGGCGCCCAATCGCGACATTAAAATCCAAGGCTGAGTCTTGGATTCCAAGATTCAACCTTGGATTTGGAGGGTGAAATCCAATTCAGTGAGACACTTTTGGATGAAGAAAATCTTATGTGGCACCTTAGATTCCAAGGTAGTGAGGCACTTGAGGAGATGCTCAATAATACATTATTTGGGTTAAGCTACAAAACTTAAATACATTATGATCTCAAAGACCACGAAATCATGAGTATGAAAACTCTCAATCTCGATCCAGAAACCCAAACTCGACACTTTCATGCACTTATTAATGCTACTCATTAATGTGTTATTCTGTCTATCTAACTAGTTTTCACAAGGTTCGTCAGTGCTACTGTAAATAGATAAAAACACATTGGGAAATTCTTAGATGACAAAGAGCTTAAAGAATTGCTTCCATGAGTCGACAGACATGCATGTGTCTCGTAGTTATTCCAAGACTAATTATTAATACAATATAATATGTATGCATTTATTTTCGTAAAAATGAAACAAGTGTTCTGCACTGTATATTAAGGTCTAGGAAGACTAGGCTTCCTCTTACTTGCAGTAAGCTATCACTCCGTTAAACGATGGCTCTGGAGAGGGCAAATATGTTTTCCGTCAAAAGACCAAAACAAGCGTTGGCCAGTGGCCACCAAAATTACATTTGCACCGTTACACTAACTAGCTAGACTTCTGGTAGAGTTGACTTCGTATCCATGTTGTAGTGTTACGGAAATGTGCTTAGTTTTGTAGCTTGAGCCCCTCAGCTTTCATTAATCCTTCCAGGATGGAATTCCTTGGGGGGCTAAAGAAGGCAGTACGTAGTCATTGTTGCAAATTGCAATGTTGCTTTTGCTGTAAAGTCTTCTTTCACGCGGTGTAGCCCTAGGCATGCTTTGTGTTTTTGACAATTTATAGGATTAACATGCTCATATTTTAGCGGCATGGGGCGCTACTCCTCACGGTTACCGCTTCCTTAGGGCATTAATTTACTTTTGCAGTTCCTTTTTTCCATTTTTACCATGTTAAAACTAACAAATTAACCATGGCCAATTTGTCCCAACTCTCAAGTACTTTGATCAAATTGTCAAGTTAGTTAGTTAACTTGGTAGTTTATCCTCCAATTGTATGCGCTTTGATGTCTACTATACCAACTGAGCAACATACTCTGATCTCCAATTAATCTAAACTAAACCATTCATATAACATTTGGAAAGTTTAAATATACTGTGATCTCACAGACCACGAGACACGTAGAAAACTCTCAAACACTCAACCCTTCACAGAAACCTAAACCCGACAATTTCATGCAATTAATACTGGTAATAAATGTGTTAGCCCTCTCCACATTACCATTTCAGTTTACTTTATCTTTAGTTTTCACAATGGAACATCTTCAATGACAAAGAACTTAAAGAAGATGACAGACTTGTTTCTTGAAGTTCCTCCAAGAATTGTTTAATATACATTTTCTTATGTGAAGTGTATTTTGAACTGTAATTGTATATTAGGGCCTAGCTATAGAATCCTTGAATGTGTGGTGTGCACTTGATAGTTGGTACAACTAGAAAAAGTCTGCTCCGGTGCTCCCACTTATAATAAGCTATCACCTATCGGTCTGTGCATGAGTATACACGCAGCTAGACTTCCGGTTGGGTTGACCAAATCTCAGTGCTTCATAACTTCTTATCTTCAAAGAACATGTTTAATATTAGTAGGATCATGGTGCTTAATTGCAGCTAACTTGAGTCCCTGAGGCTTCATTAAGTCTTTCCAGATTGGTAAGTCAAATGATTAGTTGATAGGAGGTAAAGAAGGTGTAACAATATGTCAGATTGCATGTGCATTGCTACCACTGTAATTTGCTGAATGTTGAGACTCGATCAATTACTCTAGGCATTCATCATCATGCTTCGGCTTCTTGACCAGTTTTAGCTTTCCTTTATCAATAGAGCCTGTAATCACAATGCTCATATTTGAGCAACATTTTGGTGCTATCACACCTCATGGTTGCTGTAATACTCCCGCTGAGGCAGTTAACCTCCTTAACTATGTAGCCACTTTGTTGCCCCTTAGGCGGCGTTTTTCTATTTTGATAGATACCTCACCTCAAATTCTTCTGCACATTTTATTTGGCAAACCACAAATTAACTGTAATGGCCTAATTTCGTAGTATCTCGAAATTACTTCTTACACCAAATGTACATGTAATAAAAATTAGTATAACTCAATATAGAAATGACACAGGTGATCAGCGTGGAAACCTTTGAATAGGTAAAAATCACGACCTCGACTTGAAGATTTAGTAACTGTAACTTTATTGTTTGACTTTCTCCTCTGGAACTCGTCATTTTTATAAACTTCACTCTCAGTTCGTTATCGTGTAGAGGCACGTTTTCCTGAAAATGGGGTATGTGGTAGTTGAATGTGTAACTAATAGTTCGTGGGAGACATGTGTTTTTGACTTGTTCTTATTTTATCTGTAGTGTTCGATCCACGCTCTTTATCAGTTCGTGGTTGAGGTGTCATTGTTGATTGTGTATGTCACGTGAATAATGCGTGAACCTGGTATTGAGGTAGTTCGAGTTTGGCACAGCTCAAGGGACAGGTTCCTACATTAACCATGGCCAATTTCAGCATGCATCTTTCAGATCGACATTCTAAGTTCACAGGACCTTTGCTTCATTTTACCCCAAAACATTGCATGTTGCCCATGAACAGATTGGATGATGAGAACCAAGGAGATGTATATACGGTTAAACTGAGAGGGTCTTTTCTTTGTACAACATGAATCATATTTGAAAATAGACGCATTTGAATGATAAAAAGAGAACTTTTTCGCAAAATCATTGGAAACATTTTTCTTGCTATAACAAACTCATGTCCTTCCACATATCGCAAATTAACTTTCATTTACATTACGCTAGATCAATTTACTGACTGAATCTGAAGAGAGAGAAAAATCCTCTCAAAAAAGCTCTTACATACATCAAACAAAATGAACTACTCTTACATCCTGATGCTCGAAACAAAGAACACAACACATACTACCTATCAAAACTCATCTGTTATGTAGAGGATTAGGACCTGTATGGATCCTCCTCTTGTCGTCATCAAAAACATCATCTTCGCGACTTCCACTAAAACCCCAGATTGATTCAGCACTAGTATATCTTGTACTATAAGGAAAACCACTACCTCTAAACTTGTTGACGACAGTACCACGAGACAACGATGATGACCTTCGATCTGTTTTAGTAGAACTTGAACTAGAACATGTACTACTAGTCATCAAGAGAAAAAGAAACAAGAAAGCGATTTCTTTTGCCTGACCCATTACAAGACAAGCGAGAAGAAGAAGAAAGTGAATCCAAGAAAACTTTTTGTTGTGATCTCTACACTTGAAAAGCTATGCCTAAATAAAATGGTAGCTAGAGAAGAGTGTTGATTAAGCTGGAATCCTTATGCATGAGATGAGAGGAAACAAAGGATTATTTTAATCTGTTTCCTTGGTTTGTTTTCTTAACTTGAGGCATTGGAAACATGAAGTTTTATGGGTTTTAGTCAAATGAGAAGCATAGGGTCTAGTGCATTGTTTCAAATTAAATTTGGTGCCAGTACTAGTGGCTGTTGTTGGAACCTTCTTTGATTCCTAATTTCAGAGCCTAGTCTTTGACTTGAAAATATGGTGAGCTAATTGTACTAATTAAGTATAAAACTTTCCCTTGAAAACTCCCAAATTTAGAGACTTGGGGTGCCTATTTTTCTATTATTAATGTCGAAAACATAGTCATCGATTGTCAATTAATATTAGAGTATCTGCAAACGTGGTACAAACCCTGCGTTTAAAAAATTGGGACCAAGGTGCAAGTTTAGGCTCGCCATGTACCCAGGAAATGTTTTAGAAGCATTTCTTATGATTTATATAACTGTTGAGCAAGTAACCATTAGATTCGTCTACGAGAAGAAAGCTTAACTAATCCATTGGCCAGAAAATATCAAAAACACTTAAAATGTTTTCTGATCATGATCACTTACCACAAGAGTAGCCTTAATTAAAAAGTGGACTGTCAAACATTCGATTATTCGTAGCCAACAAAGGAGGACCTTCATCCCTTTTCTTCTCTACTTTATGATACTTGTTCTTCAACTCAAATACATCAAACAGAATGCAACACAAACGAGTTGTCTACAGCAGAGGTATGTTATAGAAAGGTGTAGACACTTAAATATTTGTAAATGAGCTTAACATTGACTCATACTTAGTTTTCAAAAGTGACACTTTTTGTTGAGATATATAATGGGACAGGATTTAGAGACATTCAAGTCTCACTCAACCACAACCACTCATCTAATAGAGATGAGTGGTTCTCAAAATTAGGGATTTTCTATCAGGGAAATGAGGTGGAAAAATATTGGGTCCTACCTGCCCCACTCTCTCTAGCTGGCAGACATTTCCCTCTCTCACTCTCAAGAATTTTTAATTTCAAATTCGATCAAAAATTCAAAATTGGAGCAACCCCTCACTCAAGTCTCTCTCTCTCTCATATCACACACACACACACTCTCTCTCCCTCTCTATCTCATATCACTCTCTCTATGTCTCATATCACACACTCTTGCTTGCGATTTCTGCCATTAGAGGTAAAATTTCAGTCTCGAAAGGAATTTCAGTCTCGAAGCGATTCTGCCATTAGAGGTGAAATTGATCTCTCCAAAGAACTCTGACACCCTTCTCAAAATTACTGTGCAGAGTGAGCGGAGATGCCCACTTCTCAAAATGATGATAACAGAATCAAGTATATATTCGACACTATGCATAAACAGCATATTCTCCGTGATTTTTCTATAATGTGTTCCATTCTATATTTATGTCATATTTACAATAATGTGTTTCATGTAGGAGACATCAATAATAGGAAATCTGTTCAGCCATTGCACTCAAATTTCGACAACCACAACATCTAGGAAAACAGAAGGAGTTCACATGCATTGACTAATAAATATGTATTTGAGTATTGTTTGATTATTATTGAGAAATTAGTGTATTGATTCAACATTATATTTGATTTGTAATTGGAATTTAGGACAATAGCAATGTCGTATTTCACCGAGAAAATAACAATCAATTATTTGCAGTTTAGGGATTGTGTTGCTTTATGCACCCTCTATGAATTTGTATATTGTCGAAAATACTGCATTTAATTGTCAGGTTATGTAATAGATCCTTTATAATTTAACTAAATTGTCGATTTCGACAATATTATATACCCATAACTCTAATTATACTTTGTAATATTGTCGGGTTCGACAATATTACAAATGCATAATTTAAAATATACTACCAAAATTGTCGAAATCGACAATATTGTACATTGCAAGTAACCATATACACTAAAGTATTGTCGAAATCGTCAAAATTTCATTTTTTAGAGACACTCAAGTGCACTGTTAAAATATTCTTCAGAGGCAATATGTACATTTTGAAGAGGGGAGAGTCAGAAATGAGATTCATATGACATAACATAAATGTATATACTACAAAAATAAATCAACAATGAAGTGTTCTACCGAAAATTATATATTGTGATAAACATTGAACTAAATGAACTGTCATATACAAAAAGAGAAAAAAAATTATATACTGTGATAAACATTGAGGTAACATAACTGTCATATACAAAGATTTGGTCGACAACCCTATTTGATTGTCGACAAGCCAACAACAACCATGTCATTAACTCTATACCCTTGACACTTATGCTCTCTAAGTGATGCCCTCAAGTTCATTACCCTCACATCAAAATACCTAGTCAGTTGTTCTCTCATAAAACCCGCAGAAATTTCCAGATTTACATGACTATAGAAAATAGTAGAAATTGGAGGTATTGGTGCATCAAACCTTGGAAACAAGCGAACGAAATGGTTGTCCGCCCCCAAACCAAACCACCAATACTTACTAGTATCCATAACTAGGTTTTGGAACCTCTCCTTATTTGAAGTAGTATTTCTTTTACGTGCCCAAAACAAGGGTAAGAATGTATATGCTTCAGTGTGGCTAATGATGACCACAACCTTCTCATAGTAGGTGGATAGTAAATGTGGCATATGCCTATACTCCACATGTTGATGACCATAAGAACACGCCTACAACAAAATTTGATACGCGTTATCATCGTCTGCAGTGCATTGCATACCCAATGTTTGGCTGAAGATACTCTTCCAGAATGCGGGGTCCTTGTAGAGAAAAGTCTTCAATAATTTCATTATATCTGGGAATCTATGTTGGCTCTGGTGCTAAATCGCGGCGGTAACCCTAAAACCAGAATTGTTATCACTGATTTCGATGCCACGAACATCTACAAGATACTTTGTCCACGGTTGGAATAAAAGTTCTTGCATCTTCTTCTTCTTAGTCATTTTCTCCCTCCTAGCAATGACAACATTTTCAAAGGTTACCACCGTGAAAACCAAGTCTTCTTGATAATCTTCCTTGGGTCCTTGTTGTGCTATTGTGAAGAATCATTCGTTCTGCTCAAAAAGTTCTTCAAAGGTTGGGCCCCATGTCTCCCATCCCTTCACTTGTGAGTGCCTTCTTCAATGCTTGACGCCAAAACTCTTGCAACAAGTCCTCATATTAGAACAGACAGTAATATTATAGCAATATTGCCGATTTTGACAATAATATATATCCATAATTCTAATTACAGTGTCATAATTGTCGAACTCAACAATTATATATTGTGCAAGTGTACATATATATTACCAATATTGTCGAATTCGACAATATGCACATGGTAATCGTCGAATTCGACAACTATGACTTCAAACCATGCATTAAACAGAGCAATTTCAAATAAGTACAAGAGTTAAGAATATGTCATACCCATTCATTGTTATCTACTTCCAAAGTCTTCTTCCTCTCTTCAGAATTAACTAGTTTGTTATGCTGAAAAAAAAACTCCAACAGTAGGATAAAGACACTTGGTATGTACATGTACATTATCTATATTGTCGAGTTCGACAATATTTTCCATGCACAACTCCAAATATAATTCTTAATTGTCGAATTCAACAATATTCGATTTTAGTAACATAATTTTGAAGCCATATTGTCGAATTCAACAATTTTCACTTCAAACCATGCATTACATAGAGCAATCTCAAATAGGTACAAGAGTTAGGAATAAGACATACCCATTCACTGTTATTTGTTTCTAAAGACTTCATCCTCTCTTCAGCATTAACCAACTTCTGTCGTTGAAAAAATATCCAACATTAGAATAAACAGTAAAATCAACAATCCATATAATTAAGAAGGATGAGGGGGGGGGGGGGAGTTTACGAGATGGTTAGTTTCCTTCGTATATCTCGTTGCTTCTTTCTTATACTTGGATGTCCAGTTCATTATCTGTTCCAAAATATATAAAGGAGATGAGCTATATAACTCAAGTTCATTTAAATGTGATTTTGGGTACTACATTTTATTTTGAACAGGGGTTAACCGATATTGAGCATGGAATCCAAAATAAATACTACATCTGATTTTGGATAATCAAACACAAACTCCAATCCACTAATTAAAAAATTTGTACACAAAATTAAACTTAAATTCACTATTATCAAACACCAACTCCAATTCACTAAATAAAAAAGTCGTACACAAAATTAAACTTAAATTTAATATTATCAAACACAAACTCCAATTCACTAACTACAATTAATTTCATTCATTTCGAATGACTTACAAAATCTTCTTTCACAATCAACTTCTTCTTAACATCCTCATGTGCAGCCAACAAGTCCTCATACTTCTTTGCTAGGGTTGTGTTTAGTACAGGCTAATGTGATTGTAGCACAACAAGCTGTTCAAAACATGAACACAAGAACAATGTTACTAGACTTACAAATAAGGGATAAATAATTCAACCACAAACTAATAGTAAATTTTGGTAAACTCACAAGTGTAGCTGGAGGAAGTTGCATGTCTATCTGCTCCATCAAAATCCTATTAAGGGTTAGAGACACTGAACACTATTACCTTTTTATTAAACTCATTACATTTTTATTCAACTCAACAGATAAGCTTTGATTACAATCTTCAATGCCAGATTTTTGCCTTAGCTCTGCCTCCAAAGTTACATTTTTTTCCACCAAATTTTTGCACTCCAATATCTACAAACAAAAATTTGACAAGGAAAATTAGGATTTTGACAAAAATAAACAATGGATGCGATAATGACATCTGCCTAAGACCTTACCTTCGCATCTAACTACCTTGGCAGATCTACGAACTCTAGTACACATTGCTTGTCAACTACACACTTTAGTTCAATCTCCACCTTCATTTGTTCAATGGTTTCTTTAAGCAGATCACATTCACTTGTCTGAGGTTAAATTGACATAAAACATTTAGATTACTTTCTATGTTTTTGTCGATCTCGACAATAATACTATGTAATTGTCGAGTTCGACAATTTATATTTTTCCAATTTCACACACATTGTAATAATTGCCGAACTCGACAATTACTTATACTAATAACTATACATAAAAACTAACATTATGCACAACTAAAGATAGGTATAATTGACATTCTCTTTGAGGGTCTCTCTTGGATTTATATTGGCTACAGACTCCTTCTCTTTATCTTCCTTGAGCTTCTGAAGTTGGTCATTTAGTGCTGTGATTTGCTGGTCATTTAGGTTTATATTTGGAGATAAACTAGCATACTCATGATGCTACAGTAGTGGTAATTCAAGTGAATAAGATATTAGAGACTAAAAAGTTTAAAGTGAAAATAATATAAGGGAAGTGAGATAAAAATAGTGTTAACATGTACTAACCGATGCATCATATTGTTCAACAATATCTTCAGATTGGTGCACGGGGATGTCACCATGCTCATTGACACTGACAGATTTACTTTGATGAATTCCAACATCATCATCTGCAGCCAGGTCAACAGTAATGGGACAGATCGTAGTCCACGAGACAGAGGCAAACCACTCCAAGTATGCCTCAGTACATACTAAAGGTCCCTCTCGTACCCTCCGCCCCCTATCAGCCTTCTTCAAAATGAACTCCTTCCACATTTGGCTAGAGAAGCAATCAACCCACTCATACTTAGAGTTGAATTTCCTCGGCTCTTTTGCGTTCCATAGGTTGGAAACCTCTGTCAACAGTCACTTTGTGGGGATGCTTTATTCCCGATTGTACTGTCACACAACTCTATTTGGGTAGTATGGTTGAACATGATCTGGACTTGCTAATGCACCATAGAAAAAGGTGACCTCCTTGAATGCATGTGGGGAATCCCTTTTATCTCTGTATGGGTCTCATACAACCTACATGAAAAATAAATTAAATGTATTATGCACCATTAAGTTGAGAATTTTTTTCCAGGAGGCCTGAGAAGGATTTAGCAACATTGTCGAATTGATAATATTGCAGTGGACCAGATAATCTTGAGATGGAATATTGTCAATTTTGACAATTTACCATGTTCGTTTCGACAATGTTGTATATTCACTTTTAAAGGAAATTGAATAATTGTTGAATTCAACAATATTAGATGTACTTAGTAGATATACTTAATCAATATTTTCAAATTTGACAATTATTCAATTTACTTTAGTTGTGAATATACTAACTTGAGATAGAATATTGTCGATTTCAACAATTTACCATGTTTATTTCGACAATGTTGTATATTCACTTTCAAAGGAAATTAAATAATTGTCAAATTCAACAATATTAGATGTACTTAGTAGATATACTTAATCAATATTGTCGAAATTGACAATTTTGAAGTAGTGTAATCTACTAACTCCAAGCACAATATGATACAGTGTAGCATGGTAATGAACTTACATCCTTCAGTTTGTAGTTGTCCAATGCCTCCCTAAAATTGAGCAAAGCTGTACCACCGTATCTATCTGTAGCAGATACGTCCCATTTCCAACAAGTACAGTGCTCATATGCGTCAGAGTCCATCTCCTTAGGGATCCCAACAAGCTTTGGGAAATGTGCAAATATCCATGACTACATGTGTATAGATAAACAAAATAAAATTAGTAGAGGTTGAAGCCATATGTAAAAAATAGTTACATAAATGAGTTCGGAATCACCTCGAGTAGCGTGGTACAGCATGCGAATTGCCTCCTATCATCTCGAGATGCTGCACCCAGATTGTAATACATGTAGGCCAGAACTGCTGATCCCCATGACCACTTATTTGCCACCTTGTCACAAGGACAAGGTAGCGTGCGCTGACATCTGTTCCCTTTTTCGTGAGAAATAGAAAATACCCAAGGACATACAACATATATGCACGAGCAACAGACCTCGTTGTTAACCCCTTTTTCTTCTTGGCAGCTGCAGCGGTACCGTCACTGAGAACCTTCTCCAACTTGTATGCATAGTGTTCTTTTAGTTTCTTTAGTGACAATGAATTCCCAACACCCCCAGCTTTCAAAGACTTGAAAGCATTTAAATCCTGCAGGAGGTTGTTCTCGAAAACCTCTAAAATCATCAGGAATCCCCAGGTACCACCAATGACAGTGGCATCACCATCTGCAAGCAACCCAACTAATTGTTCCATATCATCCAGAGTTGGAGTCATCTCGCCCCATTTGAAGTGAAAACTATTAGTTTTCGGCTGCCAACGTTCGGCAAAAGCAGAAATGAGGGCAGAGTTGTAATAATTATAAGATATGGCCTCAATCCTATCCAAACCCTTCAACTTTACAAAATCTTGGACCACTTATGGTTCCACGTAGACTGGTGATGGTGAACACGAATGAGAAGCTTCTCCTAAACAATAATAGTGATTATGTCAACAAAATATAACTATAAATAATAGGAATAACATAACATAATTAAATAAGGGATTCCATTAAACAATATACCTGCCCTAGTGCGATCGACCTCGCTTTATGGAACCTGAAGCTCCTCAGTAGGCTTTTATTACTAAGGCCTACGTCGTCGTTGCTTGTAGCCCCCTCACCTTCATAATACCCCCCAACAATAGGAATATTCACATCAAAATCAGGGGAAACATTTGGGAGCGGTGGTTGAGCTCCCAAACCAGCTTGGGCAGACTCAGTCTCAAATTCTGAACCCTGAGGAATATTTACACCTTCGACAGACTCAGTTGGAGGTAGTGCTTCACTAATACCCTCATTTGCACTATCAACAGTGTTTGGAGGAACGATTGTGTTTGAGTCAATAGTCTTTCTCTTTCTCTTATATGTAACTAGATTTTCTTCTCTGGCCAACTCTTTTTTTCTTCTATTGGAAGCGGTCGGAGGCACTTTCTTATTCATTGTGTACCTGTATACAATTTATTACTCAAAGGATCAGTATAATTACACTTGGTAATTGTCGAGTTCGACAATATTATGTAAACATAAGTTTAATTACATTTGGTAAATTGTCGAATTCAACAATACTCTATTTTCAATAACTACAAGTTAAATGTAACTATTGTCGAATTCAACAATTTAGAC
Organism: Kingdonia uniflora; assembly: GCA_014058105.1. Classification (NCBI taxonomy): domain Eukaryota; kingdom Viridiplantae; phylum Streptophyta; class Magnoliopsida; order Ranunculales; family Circaeasteraceae; genus Kingdonia; species Kingdonia uniflora. The sequence continues at coordinate 262,143 of JACGCM010000201.1, read as the reverse complement.
TTATAAACAAGTATAATAAAAAAGTGAAATGAACCAGGGGAATTCCATAATTGTCGAATTTGACAATATTATGTAACCATAACAACATTTATACTGCTAAATTATCGAATTCGACAATCCTAAATGTTAATTACTCAATTTCACTTCAATATTCTCAATTTTTAACAATTTTTCAATGTAGTTTGAGTGTTTTAGGTCAAATATTTACGAATTCGACAATCCTAGATGCTAATAACTCAAATTTGAAGTTTAATTTTAGTTATTTAGGTCAAATATTGACGAATTCGACAATATTTGACAGATTCAATACCAAATTGCATTACACAAAGGGGTAGACGAAGAATAAACATCAATTTCACATGATAATGAGATTTACCTTGAAGTAGACAACAACCTCCACTATCAATTCTCAAGCTTTGCTGCTCCAAAAGGAATGGGCAATGTCTTTGAAGGGTTGAATTCAATTTTTTCTCTGAAACCGCCAAATGAAATAACAAAGAAAATGACGGTTGTCAGTCTCTAATGACGAGACAGTGAGAGAGAGAGAGAGAGAGAGAGAGAGAGAGAGATATTCAAACTGTTCGCGAGAGTGAGAGAGACAGAGTGATAGAGATGTTTTGAGAGAAATTTGGTTTGTTTGGAGAGAGAGAGGGAGAGTGGGAGAAAGAGAGTGGGAGAGACACAACATTAAATGTAAGTGACGGATGGTTTGAAAACAGAAAGGGAAATGTCTGCCAGCTAGAGAGAGTGGGGCAAGTAGGACCCAGTAATTTTCCACCTCATTTCCCTTATAAGAAATCTCCAAATTTTGAGAACCGCTGATCTCTATTAGATGAGTGGTTGTGATTGAGTGAGACTTGAGTGTCTCTAAATCTTTCCCCATATATAATCTCACATTAAGTCTTGCATATTGGGGGCTATTGGTTTTGAAATGTAACCTCCAATAATTTTTTACACTCTTTAGAAAATAAATAATGGCAAATGAACGTACTTCCAGACGCGAAGGGGTATTCGGGAAGGGAACAAGGGTAAAATCTGAGTGATGCGTGTTGGATGAATAATGCTAGGTAGAAAACAGAAAAGCTTGTGCCAAGACAAGGACCAATACCCAATTGAAGTCCTTGATTTGAAACAAAGTATGAAGACTGAAGAAGAAGAAGAGATTGTTTGTCTCGACGAATCTTTCTTTATAAACGATAAGTATAATTCACATTTCTCACACACACAAAATTCGGCATCCCAAATAATTTTTTGCTGGGTTTTTGATTGCAGTTATGAGCTCACAACTTTCACATTTGGGTCCCAAATTTTGCAACTCTTCTGCCTCCAATCAGCCTCATGTAAGTCTAACATTTCTTGTATGGGTTCTTCTTAGTGACATTGTTTTTACTTAGACCATACCTGACTGCGATTGAATTAGTTAGTTAAGCTTTCGTTTCGTTCATCAATCTTTCCGGTCAGTGGGTTAATGAGGGGAGATGATACAACATTATAGCCAAGTGGAGTGTGCCTGACCCCCTGGCCCCAGCCTTGGCTTTTATTCTCATTTCATATGATGGCATGCGTTATTCCTGGTGGGTGTTGTTTGAAATATGGAACAAATGTGAGGTGTGGGGAAGGTTCGATTTACTCACAAGAAATGCTTCATGAGTTGCAGGAGGTATGAGACATTGCTGATTTTTACATGGTCTTTTGCGGATGATTGGTCAAATGAACAGATCAATTCTGTTGTATGTAGACTGGACATGTTTCTGATTTCTCTTGAGTGGGAATCTCGTTCTATGCTTGTTAGCGAAGATTATTTTTGAGGATAAAAAGGGTATATTGACAGAATCATGTGAAAGGTCCTAAGTTGACAGGAGGTCAAGTATTGGATGGAATCGTGTGAAAGGAGTGTTTGTTCCCTTATCTGGACTCGAATTTGATATTTAGTAAGAGAGTAGATCAATGTTTTTTAGGGCTTGTAGAAGGTCATTGGTTCCTTCATAAATTGGTTCATAGGTTGACGGATTCTGTCTTTTCCCTCTTTTAAGGAAGATTTTGGTTCGAGAAAACATATTCTTGTTTATATTTGCATTGCGAATGACTTCCTTGTTCATAGACTAGGGATCTCTTGCTTGAAAAGCTTATGTTCAAAATGTGATGATCTAGTTTGCATAAAATCGTTGTAAGAAAGCACACTGATCTCATTTCTTCTTGACATATGAGGCATACACCTTCATTTCTAACTGTTTCTTTTGCGAGACTAAACTATTTTCAACTTCTAATTCAGATTCATTACGTACCATTCCATTTATATCCAACATCATCATCTTAGTTATGTGCTCGCAAAAAAAAAAAAATCATCGCCACTTTAGCATTCCCATCCAAACTAGATCTAACTATGTTGTACTCCTACCATCAATCAAATCTATTGAAAAACCAACAACATTAATTTGTGCAATTTCACTCTTAACATGTACAGATTTATGTTGTTGGGAGTGGGAGGTAGTTTTCTTGGCTGTGCATATTGAGATCTTGGATTTTTCCATTCCCTATGATATTAGTAGGTTTGGTCATAGCTGTTGGAATCAGATGAAATGCAAGTTTTGCGGTATGCTTCATGTCTCTATAACTTCTGTAATAAGGAATGCCTTTGGTTTAGTGCGCTACCTGCTGGAAAGTGATTAATATTTACTTACTCAGTTGCAATGGAAGGTAATTGAATATTTCGGGCTGGTTCGGTGTGCTCCTTATTTCAATTCAATGAGGAATTCCAGTTGGATTAGTGTGATGTATTTTTGACATGAGGTATCAAACACAAATTAGTGGCATTTTAAGGTTAGAACTTAGAACTGATATGGCACTGTAATAGCAGAGCATTTTACCAGCTCAGATCAGTAAACAGAAAGAAAAGGACAAGGCAGTGGGTAAGCAAGCCTAAGGTAAGCGCCTGAAGATACTTTAGATCAGGGACAATTGAGACTGATAGTGTACGCATCCAAATTTTTCCCCATGGAACTGTTTTACTTGTAGTCGGGGAAGAGTGTGTGAGGGCTTATGTATGATGCCCATGTTGTTAACCGTCTTTGTTGCCCATTTCTTATGGCAGTATGTGCTGCCCGCTGTTGTGAGTTCGGCCGTGTGGTTCGCTGGGGGCATGTTGGCTGCTATGGTGAGGATGCCTGCGTAGTGTGTTGTGGTGAGAGGTGCCCTAGCTAATGCTGAAGGTCAAAGCATCCTTGCCATTCGTCTCGATGATTTCGCGTTTCTCCGACTCAAACTCCAGTCAACATGTCCTTCGTATTTGTATGTCACTGCCCACGGAGTTTCCATGGTGTAAACGACATATATGGTTATTTTTTGGTGGTTTAGATCATTTATGGCTTTCAAATCCGAATAGACCCATGGGGTCAGCAAGACACCATTAAATAGGTGTAGACTAAGGTTGGTGTTGAGAAATATAGTCCCACATCGGGCACATAGAGCCTTGCACCTCAAAATATAAGATCTTGAGGATACTCGTTTCATTGCCAATTGGTTTTGAGATGGAACCTCCAGTTCTAATATGGTATCAAAGCAGGCATTTCGTGTCCAACCCAACGGCCAATGTGCTCCTCCACGTCACCCATATATTCGTCTACGTGTTAAGCTCATAAATTATGCCACACATGAGGGGGCGTATTGAGATATATTGTCCCACATCGAGCACATAGAGCCTTGCACCTCAAAATATAAGATCCTGGGGTTACTCCTCTCATTGCCAATTGGTTTTGAGATGTAACCTCCCCGGTCTGTGACTCAATGTCGCAGCGGTTGGCAAAGTTTCTAAGAACTCCTACATAAGTAGTTGTGGTAACTGTGTAACAGTAACAGAAGTAACTGAGGCGGTAGACGGGCGCTGGTCTGACTCGTCGGTGCTCTCGAAAGTCGCAGGGCACAAAAGGGTTTCTATTATAGCTTATATCCGGGCACGGTCCTCAACAACTTTTTTCCTTCTTAATCTAGTATGGCGAATGTTGAGATATACCACAAACAAAAACCTGCAAACCAGTCCAAGGTATAATAGTCACCTCATTAACTTATCACAACGAAAGCCTTTCGAAAGTGTAATAGCAAAACAACGGCGATGTTTGCGGAAATTGCAACAAGATCTTGCATGCAAAACAAAAAAGAAAGTTTGACCTAATCAAGACTCGAATTGCATTGCTAAACAGTTTGTAGTCCGTTTCTATAATAATAATAAAAACCAGATTCGTCAAGATCTCTGCGAAGAAACTAACCATGGTTCTGATGATAAAAGTTCGCAAACCTTAATCGTCGAGAGTCGTCAACCATCACCTAGCTGCTCTGCCGCCGGCTGACAGATCAATAACCTGATCACTCTAAAAAGAGAAAGTACGAAAACCAGAAACTGCTGGAGCAGAATTTTTGCTCCGTGTCCGTAGGTTTGTACAAAGGAAATGACAACTACTGATGTAGCAGTAGTTTTCTTTGTACAAACCTACGAACACGGGGCACAAACTGTGCTCCATTAGTTTCTGGTTTTCGCACTTGCAGTACTTTCTCTTCTCAGAGTACTGGTGATCAGGTTACTGATCCATCGGCTGGTAGCAGAGTAACCCAGGTGGTGGTTGACGACTCTCGACGATAAGGATTTGAAAACTTCTACTATCAGAACCATGGTCAGTTTCTTCGTAGCGATCTCGACGAATTTGGTATTTATAGAAGCGAACTACAAACTGTTTAGCATTGCAGTTGATCAGGTCAAGCTTTCTCTTTTTGTTTAGCATGCAAGATCTTGTTTCAACTTCCGCAAACATTGCCGTTGCCTTGTTATTACACTTTTAGAAAGGGTTTCGTGGTGATAAGTTAATGAGGTGGTTATTGTACCTTGGAGTGATTTACGGGATCTCGACATTCACCAGACCAGATTAAGAAGGAAAAAAGTTGTTGAGGACCGTACCCGTGCCCATACCCGAATCTAGGCTATTATAGAAGCCCTTTTGTACCCTGCGAGTTTCGAGAGCACCAACGAGTCAGACCAACGCCCATATACCGCCGCAGTTACTTCTGCTGCTGTTACAGTTACCGCATCTACTGATGTATGAGTTTTTATAAACTTTGCCGACCGCTGCGACATTGAGTCACAGACCGGGGAGATTCCATCTCAAAACCAATTGGATGAGAAAGAGCTTAAAGAATTGCTTCCATGACAGAAGAGAGTCGACAGGCATACATGTGTCTCAAAGTTATTCCAAGACTATATATTAATACAACATAGTATGTATGCATTTATTTTCGTAAAAATGAAACCAGTGTTCTGCACTATATATTAAGGTATAGGATCCTTCATAATTTTGTAAGGGACTTTATCTGAATTTGTACTAGGGTCAATCCTCAAAGATGTCTTCTACACTAGTCGGAATTTCAGGGTCAAGTTCACTAGATATGTTTTTCGATTTTTGACGATATATGTTAGAGAACCTCCCGACCGCATTCTTTGAAAGTTTCTTTGGAGACTTAGGCCCAACTTCATTTATTATCGAATAAAATTTGGTTGGAAGGCTAAACTGAGAATCTCTCACATCTCTAAATGAATAGGAACTTGGTAACTCAGTAGAGTTCCATGTTGGTGATACAGGTGCAATGGATTGAACTCTTGGAGGCTGCCAACCACCGCCATTTCCTCTTAGGGGATGATAGGGAATATGTTAAGAGTTTTCCCTCTTTTACTTTGTGAGATCATCTATGCTTGGTTCACGAGTAGAAGCACCACATTGATGGTGGTCCTTTATATATGTGATTATATAGGGCTTCCACATAGTGTTCTCCTGGACTCCATGTCATTTTGGACGTGCCATGTCATATGATTGTGTTGGGGCTGATTTTAGGTACACGCATTATTGTAGGAGACACTTGTCATGGTATATGACGTGGCGTACATGGCGTATGTCGTGTGACGCAAGCACATATACTTTAGAGTTTTAGCCAGCTCAACCGTATGTCTGCTTGACTCTTGCCCTATGTTGCAAGCTCTTGAGCATGTAGTGATTTTCATTGGTCTGGTTATGCCATATATCCAATTTGACGGTGCAATTTGATGGTGAGAGCCCTTACTTATAATTTGTAGTCCGCGTCCATATAAATCATACTACATATGGGGAGTCTGTGTTACAAAAGTTAGTAAAAGCATTAAGGTTCTAGCAACGAAAATATGGTAATCCTAACCTAGGAAAACGGAGAAATTATCCACAGAGCAAGGAATAAATAATTAAACAGAGCCTACGAACTAATCTACTTGGAAGGACCAGATTGGATGTTCTAGAATCTATTCTACTTTATATGCGTAGGTGCAGCTGAATGCTGATGACCCCAAGATGGAAATAATAATAGAATGTTGCCATAATTGCTTTAAGTAAGGTTGCAACAACATTATGTCATCATCTTTTAATCTTTGTCTGCCATTTCATTGGCAATTGTCCTTTAAACGTTTTATTTAGATTCCCTACTTATTTTCTGAACTTTCTAGTTACTTTCTCAATTCCGTTATCAGAACAAAAAAAAATCTCAATTCAAGTGCATGTTTTCTCTTTAGAATTGTGCAATATCTTCCAAATGATAACATATAAACAGTACTGTTCTCTAATCATTTGTTTGGCAGCTGATTATGATCTTACAGGGCAGCTGGTGTGGCCAGGTGCGACTTTAATGAACAATTACCTCTCCAAAAACTTGGACATGCTCCAAGGATGTTCTATCATTGAATTAGGTTCTGGTATTGGTAAGTGAAGCAATCTTACAAAATCTCCAAGATAATTTTCTAAGGATATGCTGTGGAAGTCTGACATGTGGAGACTTTGTTTAGATATTTGCATCATTAAATACTGTTTCTTGCTAAAAACGTTCTTTTTATGTGTTAGCCATATTAATTTTGTCTAAACAATAAGTATGGAGAAATGACAAAACTGTGGGTTAGTGATCCCTTTTTCTTGCTAAAAACGTTCTTTTTATGTGTTAGCCATATTAATTTTGTCTAAACAATAAGTACGGGGAAATGACCAAACTGTGGGTTAGTGATCCCTTTATTTTGTTATACATGACACCCTTGGCATCTTCTTCATATTTTCAGTGATGGAGCTCAAGATTATTTCAGTAAATTAATTTGTAATAGGGTAGAGTCTAGCCAAGCAGCTAATCTATTAGTCTTTCCGAAGACATGCACAATATCAAAGAATTCAAACTGTTCACCTCAAGGAAAACCATATTTTGGGGGCTGATTTGGTTTAATACAAGAGTTTGCCAGTATGGGATGTCCAAGAGTTATTACTTATTAGTGTTTAAAAGTTAATGCATTTATTTGAGAGTTGTGAAGTTCAAGGGTTTTATTTATTATTTATGAGAGTTATGAAGTCTAAGAGCATCTCCAACAGCATGGTATGTTGTTAAGGTTTTCCCATACTTTTGCAAAAAACCCTTCCAACAGGAGTATGGGGTTCAACATACTCACCCCCATACCCCTCCAAAGTATGCGAAACCTGAACTTGGGGAGGAGTATGCGCATACCGCCTGGGCACTGTTCAGCGCCGAACACTTTTTTAATACAGTTGGCATCTATTTCTCCCATCACAACTTCTCTCTCTTGCCTAGGCACTGAACCGTTGAGCACGTGATTTTTTTTTAAATACACGTGGCATCTCTCTCTCTCCCATCACAATCTCCCATCACAAGTTCTCTCTTAAAATCGTAATTATCTGTTGGATGAAAACAGTATGCGATTCTAGAATACTGGTATGGACCGTATGGTAAACCGGAATCGCATACTCTTCTGTTGGATGCTCTAAGAGTTAGTTTTTATTGTTAGAATTAAACAAGTTCAAGAGTATTTTGTTTTAAAGTTATGTAGCCTAAAAAAATGCATTTTGTAATTGGAGTTGAGGGATTTTTTGGTGTTTAATGAAAGGGGCGGAGTGTATTTCCAATAAAAATTAACTCTTAGACTTCATAACTCTCATAAATAATAAATAAAGCCATTGGACTTCACAACTCTCAAATAAGTGCTATAACTCTTGGACTTCATACACTAGCCAACTCTTCTATTGCATCAGTTTCCCAATGAGGAGTCACCATCTTCAATATCTAGTGCACTGCACTCATGGAGTAGGTAGTAACAATGATACTGTCATAGCCCTTAATATTTACAAGTGTTCTCTCTCCACTCTTAGAACCATCAGTGTTAATAAGCATATGGTCCACTGGAGGGGGCTCCCATTTACACAGCTTGACCACTTTATGAGTCAGTTCAATGTTGCTGTTGAGTCTTTGAACAAACTCTCTATTAGAGGTGTTATCAATTGTAGTTTTTTTTTGCCACAGCAAGCTTCAGCTTCACATCTGCCAAGGTATTCCGAACTAGCTTGCGGGCCAACAGTTTTTACTATTAAAGATCCTTTGGTTTTTCTCAAACCATATGTGATACAAAAATCCTTTGAACACTTCTTAATGTAGACAATTGTGTCACTCCAAGAGAGGTGGTCAATACACCAAGCACTCTTAAAATTCCTTGAACTAATGTTTCTGTAGTAACCCAGCAATTTGTGAAGCTCATTTCACACATAAAGAGAATAATGGCATTGAAAGAACAAGTGTTCCTCATTCTCCCTTGCCTGCCAGCAAAGTACACACTTAGACTGTCTGATAGTTCCCCACTTAACTAGTTTGTCACGAGTCTTCAGAGTTTTTTTAAGAGCATCCACAGCAGCCTCCCTTGAAAAATAGGGAGCCGTTGTGACGTGGAACTCTATTTTTGTTTTTTTCATTTTCAAACTCTTTTAAATAGGGAGCCAAGTAACCATGCATGTACAAAATAAAGGAGAAATCACTTTTCACTTTCCACTTTCCACGTAAGGAGAAACATTTACGTGGCTACCCAAATCTTCTTTCTCCTTCCTTATTGTTGAGGAGAGAGTGTAAAAATAGGGAGGAAAAGAAATTTAAAGAGTATAAAAACATTTTTCAACTTTATTGCCTCCCTAAAATTAGTTCAAGGAGGCTGCTGTGGATGCTCTAAGAGTCAGCCAAGCTATCATGCTATGCCTGGAGATATTATCTTTCAACCGAATCAGTTTGGCCCAACTAAGAATAGCCTTCTCAGATCTAAAAAAATTAAATGTTAAATGCTCTTCAATGACTAATCTCCCCTTGTACTAAACAGTCCAAGTAACTTCATTAGGACAGCCATGGCATTGCGTACTTATGTTCTCGTTGTTTTGTTTTTGTTGTTTATGTGGTCTTGTATGTAGTTGACAATTTGATGGGTTTCGATTTTCTTTTTATCCGCATGTATCTCTGTGAAATCTGCGATTGTTTTGGGCCTTTGGTTCTTGGGTTCGATGATGTAATCTCCTCATATATCTAAAAGGAAAAAAGCTATTAACACTTTTCTTATTGCCAAAAACTAAAGTTTCATCTTTAACGAAGATGTATGGATGTGGAACCTTTGTGCATTCATTGCGGTGTTACAGATGAGTTCATTGATCATCTACTCTTATGTTGTTCGATTGTGATGGAGATGTGGAATCATTTCCTTACTCTCTTCTGTTTCTTTTGAGTATTTGAGTGGAATTTTATACTTTCTTTAAAAGCATGGTGGTACAAGTCACTTAGAAGAAATATTGGAAGGGATCTTACTCCGTATGCGATTGGATGGAGGTATAAAATATTTCTTTAATCTCTTCGGTGTCTCTTGGAAAAGTTTTGTGGAATAATTCCTCTTACATTGTCCGATTGCGATTAAGGTGTGTAATAATTTCCTTAGTTTCTTCATTGTCTCTTGGGTATATGAATGGAGTTTTATTTCAACTTTAAAAGCATGGGGGTGCAAGCCATTTAGAAGAAAGATTGGAAACGGTCCTTGGGGTCTTACTCTATACGCAATTAGATGAGTTTTCCGGAAGGAGGTGAATGATAGACACTTTTATAAGAAGGTTAAGACTATGGAGATGATCATCTTGGACGTATACGCGACTATCTTGTATTGGTCTTCATTTATAGATATGAAAGGGGCTACATTTGAAAATCTTGTGACACGACGAAAGGACTTAATTACTGCGAATCCGGTTTGACGTTGAGTGTCTTGTATTTTTTTTCCCCTTTTCTTTGCCTTCGGGTTGTATTTTCCACCTCGGAATATTTCCTTCAGTTGATCAATAAAATATTTGTGCATTCTCTTAAAAAAAAAAAAACTAAAGTTAATTGTCTACCACTGTGTGTTTCGAATAGGAAATTTATAAACTCAGTCATCACTATTTTAGATTTTCAATGACGGACCTGTTGTTGATCTAATTTTTGTTTAATTGCTTGTGGTTTCTAGGTGTTACTGGAATACTATGCAGCAGATTCAGCTCTGAGGTTGTTCTCACTGACCACAATGAGGAAGTTCTCAAGGCAAGTTCAAAAGTTCCAGTAATACTTTCTCTGCTACATTTTCTTAAGTTAGTGTATCACTTAACTTGAGTTCTATGTATCTTCATCGTTGTTCATTTTCAGCTTTTGAAGAGAAATATAGAGCTCCATTCATCTGCAAGTAATTGTGTTGGTAATAAAAACTAATATTTGAAAATTGAAACACGTGCATAACCAGAGATTGAAATCCTGACCTGCCATTTGTTTGTAGAATTAGCAGCTGAGAAACTAGAATGGGGAAACACCGACCAGACGAACCAAATCCTAGAAAGATATTCAGGAGGTTTTGACCTGGTCCTTGGAGCTGATATTTATATCCTTATTATCAAACATTCACTTTTTTAAGCTTATGTGGGTTTATATACTTTGTGGGTGTTTTTCATTTGCGATAATAGTCACATTGGTTCAGACTTCAAACTTCTTGACAATAGATAAGCTTTCAACAGTGTAGCATTCGTCCACTTTTCAACACAGTAGATCAACTGCTCCGGATTAGAGGAAAAAACAACTGCAAATTTATACTGGCTTATGTATCTCGAGCCAAGATGTAAGTGAAAATATTTAGCAGTTCATTGACATGATAATTTCCTAATTGCTCACCAAGGTCTCCAACATTTATTTAGCAAGTTCTGACATATATGTCTTAGCCACTCTTCTTTAGAATAAGCACACTATAGGAGTTATAGATTTATCCATTGAGGTACCATGATTACAGGTAAGGACGAACCACGAATGTACATGTGACATAGTGAACATTAAATTTTGACTACCCAAAGAAGAAAATCAAGAATAAAAGGCTTGTGTAGAATAAACAACTGCATAGAGGTAAAACTTTGACGCCGTGTACCGTTAGATGTGTAAAAGTGTAATTAACTCTTAAGCCCCATTTTTTTTTACTCCAATCATTGATTACCTTTCAACTATGTTGGGAGATGACTAAAACTAGCTTGGTTTATTCTCTTATAAGTGATGCTCTAGGAATAATGTTTGAGACAAACAGGGCAAGGCGCTAGGGTTATTTACACTCCTATGAATGATGTATAGATCTAATCTATGTGGGTGTATATCTTAAATAAAAATTATATAAAGATTGAATATCATTATAGTAGCTACTCAACTAGGGGATTCATCTCACTATAGCATTGTAAGATCAACTCTTCGTAATACTTGAGATCATAGTTCTATGAGTATATTGAAGCATATATGTAGAAATTCTAATTAATAAAGAAAGGAAAAAGGATTAAAAAAAATACATAGATCAACTGTGGTCTTCTTACCCTTTATCCCCTGCATCTTATCCATTCATCTCCAATTTTGGATTTTTCAATTTGAGTCCAGTTATTGCATTTCAGAACATTAGCTCTTTGTAAATGGGATGTTACCAGTTTGTCTCTATCTCCATTCATACACTTAGGAAGTGGGCTGGGCATATTTGATTGAAGAATTTCTTTTTAGAAGTTTTGGAAGTCTCATTCTAATCCAATTATTTATGTTGTTCATTATTTCTGCAAATATTAAAGCAAGACTCATTAGTAATGATTTTGGATAAAATAGAGTCGTAGATAAAAATATGTGGGATTAAATATTTTCTTATTTGCATACCCATCACCAGGCCAATCCCAAATTTGAACGCCTATTCTTGACTGATCCCATCCTAATTGTTAAACCATGTAACCAAGGTATTGCTCCATTCTGATGTCACAAGTGCAAAAAAACCTCCTCATCACCACCACTCTACGGATGCAAATTATACCAGTCTGTTCTTTGTTCTTCATTACATTTATATCCTCAAAATAGGTACTACTACCGTAAACTGCATGACACTCCATATGGAGCCATTGCAGAAGGCATATTGAGTAATGAATGTTGAACTATGTACTGTATTAATGGAAACCGTTCACCTTCTTGTTCATCTGAAGCAAGCGCTTTCTTTTTCTGCAGATGTGTTCTATATTGTCTTTCCTATCTTAGCCCCCGTTTGTTTCATACTGCCGTGCTCTAATTTCAGATCCCTTATATTCTGTACGTTTACCTAGAGAAGAGTGGTGGTGGTGTCGGATATCTGATTTGTCCCTAGTTTTTCTTTGGCCAACCACAGTGATCCGTGTTCATAATCTATCACCATTTGCCAGACTAATCACTGGGGCACGTGATGTGCACCCCCCCCCCCCCCCCCGGGGCTAAATCCTGGGCTTAGAGGTGCCTTGTCGGCAATGTCAAATTCGGGTTCTCTGCTTCTTCAGGCTTGTTCCCTCAGTGATATTCAAAAAATGTCGTATAAAGCTACTGCCACTTTCAAAGTATTGTCCAAGGGCAACCGTCTTCTTGCCCACAAATCAACAATGTGTCGTTTTCAAATTTTGAACTCTCCCAGAAGGACCGAGTTTAATGTACTGAAAAACCGATTCCATCTTAACTATGCTTTCAGCCTAGGGTATTTATTCAATTCCCCTGAACACCCACCATTTGATCACAATTTTCTTGACTGACTTACCGACTTAAGTACTTAAAATGAAAAGCTTTCCTTGTAAACAAGAATCAGAAAACATAAAACCAAGTGAATCTACATAAGTTGTAATGATATTTACGGGAATACCACGGACAATAGTGTGAAATGTTTTTCCTTGGGTACTATTTTAACCGAACGTGTGAAACTGTTAGCGCGGGAACAAAATGTCTGTTGATAAGAAGTAGAATTTGAAGATTTATATCTGATGGACCATTTTCATGTTAGTTATGACGCTGAACAAGTTTATAACGACTTGATTGAGCAGCTCCATTGTATTGATTCATTTTGAAGGAGGTGGAAGTCCTTGGAGGGGAGAAAAGATCAAAAGAAGTATGGAAAATGAGTGAGAAGAGAGAGTAGAAGAGAAGCGAGTTATAATCAAATTTGAGCTTTCTAGCCTTTCAAGAGGATAGCAAGCTATATTAGCAGGACTTCATTCACTTAGATTGTCCACCTTTATTAATAACAATATACTCACATTAGGGCCTTTACATCTCTCAATGTGAAATTATGTTTCTTAGCCGTTATGTTTATAGGAGCGGTGGGAACGTGTCACTTTTTCTAATACCACAATAAAACATCTCCATTTTATTCTGATAAGTATGACTGAGGCTATCTTTTTCTTGCAGGATGGATACTATTGTAACAACTGAAGCTATCCAACATGGTATGAAAGTTGAAGAAATACCAGGTACCAGATCTGTGGTTGGCAATGGTGAAGGTGTCATTTTTGAGATCACCCTTAGATAGTATCCCCATTTTTCATTGTATTCTTGTAGCTGTTATTTGATTGTCAGATGTAGATCGGAATATCAATATTTTCTAACGATTAATAACTTTTTGAATAGGGTTGCAGATTACCATGTAAGAAATTTACTTTCACTAGATTTTATGTTTATCAGAAATCAAAATCTCGTGGCAGTCTGGCAGAATGACTTTTAAGGACGAACGAAATCAAAATCTCCTTCAGAAACTCAGAAACTGAACGTTTCCTTTTTTTAGCACAGCAGTCATATACATCTGATATTAAATTTAACACATGGTTATATGTATTGTCGTACCTGCCAAGTCTCGAGTTTTGGAATTTTGTGTGCCCTTTGGTGGTGTCAAGAAGTTTTTCAGGTACACAAAAAATGAGAGGTTTTGAGGTTCTTTGCTACATAAATTCAATTTGGTAGGTTGTCAAGGCTGCAGGAAGTCTATATCAAACTACATGTTGAAGATCGAGGAATACCTTGTAGTCCCTTTTGAATTCTTCTAAAAGTGAAAACATGATGTGTTTCAAAACAGCTCACTATGTTGTTTGAGTGCAAAACTTCACACGGGCATGCTTTAAGTTACTTTTTATAGAGAGCAATAAATAGCAGCATGACTAGCCAAAATGAACATACGAAATCGAGCTATGCTTCCAAAATTAATTCATAAATGGCTTTAACAAATGAAAGTATTTGTGGTCGTTTTGTATCTTAGAACATGGCATTTGTTAAGATGGAATTTCGCTAATAAAACCTTTAAGATAAACTTCATAGTTTTTCTTTTTCTTTTTCTTTTCTTAATTCAGTTTGTAGTTGGACTATATAATGAAACCTGTATTACATGGTTGCACCCATGAGCAGAGAGAATATAGGATAATGCAGCACTCACGGTTCACTATCAGCACTAAACATTGCTTCAAAATTCAAAGCTAGATTTAGGGCTGACAATGTTAGACTAATTTCTTTTAACTGAACATTATTAGAATCCAAGTAAAAATGGCATTCTTTTAACCATGAGCAACGGCTCCTATTTCTCAAGCAACTTTTATTAGTAATAATACGCTCTGCTAAAATCAGTCTGCTCACAAGTTATTAAAAATTTAAGAAGTGGTGCATTCTACAATTATTATTTTCTTTTTGATAAGAATCATATAGTTTACATCCAATTAGAAGCGTTCAACCCCCCACTAGAACTTGAATCATTTACGGAGTAGTTACAGAACTAAAAGGAATCACGAATCTGAGCCGACTTTTTGTGGGGGCTGCATCTGCAACCTCCCCTCTCGAATGCATTTCTTTGTATAGTTGCTCTGATCCCTGGCCATCTCCGACACAATAAGATATGCTTTACGCAGCATTATGCAACAGGACTTCCGACTTTATGGTAAGACCTTTACCATAAGCAGCAATCAGAAGAGCCTCAGCACGGCCTGCGAGTATTGCCAAAGAGTGGACTAAGGAGAAGGAATAATAATATAAATATCTCCTATTCTGTACTTTGTGTCAGAATTTTAAGAACAGTACGTTACCATGATCTTTCTTCCTCGTCAATTGGGAACTCAAAAGTGGAAATAACGTGGAAGCAACCTTCCTGCTATCATCCTGTTAAATTCAATAAACCATTTGATATTAGTACGGAAAATAAAATACTGCCACACAAACTAATGAATGACTAACTGTGACAATGCAAATCGAACTAAAAACGCAGTGCACTTATTCTTACAGCAAGAAGATATATTATATTCGCAAAGTCAATATATAATATAATATACTTTTTCACTATAAATGAACTGGTGATGCTAATGTGCCATAAATAAATCATTAAGGATTTTTTTAAAACTTCTAAGAGCTCAGTCCAAAAAGAAGTTAAATGTAACATATGCTTCGAGTAGAACCTGTCTCCAACAGAGAGAAAGAGGTTTGGTTTGCAAGCAGAGCACATCTAGTAGGTAAATTTATTATATATGTCCTTTTTCACATGACATATATTTGAATTAACTCAAAGGAAAACAGTAGTGGGAATTGGGAATTGGGAATCTGGGGAGGAAAGAGAAATATAATTGGGATACAGATATTCTCAAATCCAATTTATTAGGTAAATTCATGGGATCAAATGTGTCAAAAATAAACTTGTACATGCTCTTCGAAATTGTGAAGGGTGGAAATTGGAATGATTACATTTTCTCTGCCAGGAATTACTAATGCCATAAATCGCATTTTCAACTCAAATTTTTTGACTAAATTTAGGAAGCAAACATCAGTAAGCATACCTTCCTTTAATTTTTCATGTTAACCCAAACAAGGATAATTTCCATGAATTCTCTAATGGACCTTTTATAATCTAGGAACCAAACACAGCAATTATGGCAAACCCACTGACCTTACTAGAGCAACTTCCAAATAACTCAAAATGCTTCTTCCATAATCGAGAAGAAACTGGAACAACAGAAAAACCGGAGGCAACTAGAGCACCAATCCACAAGCCATATCCAAATCCTCCACCCCACCACCCCTTCATTAAGAAACCAAAAATACGAGATAAGTAAACACACTCATTTATGATTGAGTATAATAATAGTTAGAACATGTAACATTAGTGTAACTGAACATCTAGTAGTCCCAAAATTGGGGATAAGATGTCTTTAGATTTTATATGGAAACAAAACATCAAAAAATGTTATCAGATTCGAAAATGCAGTAATTACTATAGAACGACTGATCAAAAAAGAAAAATTCTTGGATCCAAAAACAAAAACAACATACAAGGAACTCCACAAAAACAGCTTTTCTTGAAGTTGGATAGCTTATAAGTTATTTGAGTACTAGAACCTCTGTGAAAGTAAGAATTCGCAACTGGAGGAGTGAGTTGGTAATTTCTGCAGATGTTCATATTAAATATCTGCTGGCGAACCACTTCTTGACCATCTCGAACATATCAAAAAGCTTTCAAGCCTTGTAATTGATTACTCTTTTTTCCTTTCCAGAAAAACTCGTAAACCACATCATTTCTGGAGTTGTCTCAGCTTGAACCGGTGTATATGAGTATCTTACAGAACATCAACAACAGGAACGTCGTGAGATATTAGACAAGTTGACGAGCTTCAACAATGTGAGCAACAAAATCGATAAGTTGAGAGGAAATTCCTAAATCTCTAATTGATCTATAGAGTTTACTTTGCTGTAAGTATTTTAGATCTGAACAACAATGAGGAAAGTTAAGAGTCAAAGACGTTGAAAGATCTTGCATACATTCCGAGTTGGAGCTTCGCTATATGATCGAAATTATACTCGGGGAGCAGTGAATCTTAACCTCTCAAGATTCAAGAATCATGGAAAATGGTGAGGTACAGTTGATCCCTAACTGATATTGTTCATCAACGCGAGGACCACACATGGCAGGATGTAGAATGAGTGATAGCCTGATAGGTAATGACGATTTTGGGTCTAGCGTGAGGTAAAACTCGAGCCATGAGGGACATATACAGGCGTTTGTGAAGGTACTTATATCAATAATAGCGGGTTGCACCACAAGTGCGGTTCCAGCCACATCACTAGTAAAAGCTACTTGTTGATAAGGAGGTAGATCCGTGGATGGCATAACATTGACTTACCAGCTGAGGATGATGATGTTCACTCGAGGATGACAACGTCTCAGGGTCTAGGGAGGATGGGAATGTGCCGGTGAAGAATTTTTGAAGTCTTAGGATTGATTCTTTAGACTTTGAGAGTAGAGAGCATACATTCGATTTGATTTTTTAACTTAGAGTTCTATTACTCTATTCATGAGTTTGTTTTCGTATTAGGTAGGTTTTGCCTATGATTTATCTCAGGTGCAGACCACACGCCTAGGGGCACATGGCAATATGTGACCTACACCAAAGATGGATACAAGAGTAATTCATCTGGAAAAATCAGAAGAAAGAATAAAACTGAGAGAGAAATAAAACAAGAAATTGATCCAATTCAGGGGTTGGGAAAAACATATACCGAAGAGGGACATGCATCTGACCTGCTTACCATCTTGTGGGAAAGGTGTTGATTGCTCAAGATATGCGGTAGTTCCTGAATCAAATAAAATTTTCTTATAAACACATACAATCATTGTGCATTTATTAGACTGACTTCGATCTTACATAATTATAAACACCCAAAGGAATCTATCACAGTTCAATATCAAGAAATGATGAATAAAGACTATTCAAGAAGTTTATTAAGATAAGTTAACTAATTGTATAGCACTATAGAAGTCTTTTCTTCAGAAAATGAAACTGGAGCAACCAAAAATGGGTCTTGAATGCGTATAGAGCACTAATTTATGGCCTGCAGTTGGACTAGTTTGGTTGCTAAAGCTTTAGTCAAGCTTGTATCCACTAAGCGGAGACCTCTCCAAATTTATCCCTTTGAACCCCTTTCTAATGGACGAGACCCATATGTATAGATCAAAATCTTAGGCGTTAGAAATAGTCCCTGGAGTATTTTACTGACTTGAGCATCAGAGGGGTGTAAGCAACACCACTGTGTTCCCTCAAGCTCCGTGGCATTGTTTGCTCGTTGTTTCACAGGAGTCATTGCAGCAATTTGAAACTTATATTAATGTAAGACTCCTTCAAATTCGCCAGCACAAGACTATTCCTTCATTTGTTTTCAAGGAATCTCTTGATTGAACTAACTGAAGCTTGTTCAGTTGGTAGGGCTAGTGCTTGGTAAAGCAAGAGGTCCTGGGATCAATTCACAGAACTAACAGCTCACCTTTAAAAAAAAAATTAAGACAGGGTTGTTTAGGCAGAACCACCACAAGCATCACAGAGCAACCTGTAGAGAATCAAATCCTAGTATCTCTCATACTCCATATCTATTGCATTTTCATAGCATATCTTCTTTAAATTTTTAGAGAAGGAGCTTGGAATCAATATACTCAACATCAGAATGAAAAATTGCCTTTACCCTCAAAGTTTGTCAAATATTCATTTCAGCAACGGCCCCCCGGACGCTAACTTCCTATGACCACAGTTTTTGGACAGTCTTCCAATTTGACTTGACTTGAAACACGTGTCATCATCCTAAATTGGTAACCTGGAGTGTTTGGGTTTTCAAGTCACATGAAGGTAAAATTGGAAGACTGACAAAAACTATGGTCAAAGAGAGTCAGCGCACGTTGACTCAATGTTAATGCAGTTTTTTTTTTTTTTTTTTTTTGTGGGGGGGGCAAAAATAAATATTTGACATCATACTTGGGGGGTAATGACACATTTTAATTTATTAGTGAGGGGTAAGGGCTAAGAAATTAAATATTATATCAGTAGTGTTTCTTCCGATGGGCGGAGTTCATATAATACTACTTTATTAGTTTACCACCTTGGCACCTTCTTCTGTTGTTTTGGAGAAAGTACACCCTTTACTCATGGGTGCATCTTATATAGTCTAAAGATAAACCTACTGCATCTTGAAGATTTCCTATACATAGGTTTCTACATAATTGGATTATGCCTCAAAAAAAATTAATTCTAATAATTAAAGACAGTTCATATAGGGAGATCTTGCTTCCTACTTTCTGGCATTGAACATTAAACTCAACTAGATGCGACCATTACTAACTGCTAGGTTGAGGCTGAATAGTTGCATTTATATATCTTTCTTTGTCATAACACCAACAACAAAATGAGGAAACGGAAGATAAACATAGATATGGGCTGAGAGTCTATGGATGCGTAGTTCTTACCCTCATTGGGGAAAGTCCTTATACGGGTTTAAGCAATCACTTTGAGCCACATTTGATAGGCTGAGTACCACGACAAAGTTTGTATATGTGCAGATTCAGGCATATTACACGATCTTTGACGGACAAAAAGATGGTCGCAGCACTAAATCAAGTTAGTACGTGTATAACATTGTAGATTTGTACTTACTGGAGACGATCCTGAAGAAGGACAGCAATTTGAAGTCATTCTTGGTGACAGAGTTTGAGATCAAATGTTTGGTTCGTTGAAAAAGTTGCAATCTTCCAGCTCCAGTGAAATCAATTTGCGATGATTGAAGTCTGCTAGTCATTGTTGCTTACTCCAAAGTTGAGAGGCATGAGACTTTCAAGAGCTGGTTGAGACCATGACTGCAAGAATTTAATAATGGCAAAACTGATTTTTCATGGGAGCTGGAGGGCTATATTTAAGTTGAAGCTGTTTTTCTTAGCATTCATGTCCATTGGATCTTCCTCAGTTTATTCTAGACAGTATTTCTAAAATATGCTCTAAACTCTGGATAGTTATGAGAGTGGAAGAATAGTGCCGTGCTATCAGATGGAGGAAGGTGGACGAGGACTCCTATGTTTGAGATCAACATGCTGTTCCTTTTATAAGACATATACGGTGGACTGCTTCCAAACATTCAGCACATGGGTTGGTTGTGCTGAAGCTTCTGAAGGTAGTGGTCTTTTGATCTATAAAACTTCATGCAGATTGTTCATGGATGTGATGAAACATTTTTGGGACTACAGAGGAAGCTAAGACAATTGTCAAATATCTCAATGTGAATTCACAAGACCACTAAGTTCAGGAAAGACCCTTAGCACCTAACTGGATTCCTTCAGATTTTAAGCAGAAGTTGGGGTATGATTCCCATCTTTACATTGAAGCCCTGTAACCAATTTGATTAGAACCTATAAGTGGTGTATCCCCCACCCATATTGCCAACTCTATATCAAAAATCTCCCGCTACCCTCCCCATTGTTTAAATTGATAAGTCATGTGGTCGTACCCACGACCACGCGTAGCACGTTTCGTACATCGTGTGCACGCTTTCTTATTTAGTTATTGTTATTTATTATAATTGCTTGAATAATAAGACTAGTTTCCTAATTAGATTAGTATTAGGGTTTATATTTGTGCTAGGTCTCTTCTCCTATAAAAGAGAGTCTAAGCTTAGCTTATTTTGAAGGTTGGTTTTAGTGAGAGAAAGGCTTAGCCTTAGAAAGAGATGTAAAGTTTGGGGTAAATCTAAAAATCCTAAGTCTTCGACCCTTTATTTTATGCAATTGAGAGATCTTAGTTTTAATTGAGATTAATTTAGCTTCCGCAACTAGTTTCTAACAACTCCGTGGGAGAGATGTACAGTTTGGGGTAAATCTAAAAACCCTAGGTCTTCGACCTTTTATTTTATGCAATTGAGAGATCTTAGTTTTAATTGAGATTAATTTAGCTTCCGCAACGTAGTTTCTAACAACTTGGTACCAGAACCACTAAGATTCTATGGTTTTTTTTGTTTGTTTTTTTTTGCGACAAGCAATGGTGAAGAAAACACCAAAGAAATAAACACAATGCGAGCAATTGAAAACGGTAGAAGAGTCTTCCAAGTTGTTTATGGAGTCTAACAAGGAACTCACATAATCGAACAAGATGATATCCAAACAACTTGAGGCGATGCTTGCCAGATTGCGTGCCCTCGCGAGTTACGATGGTGAGAAAAAATTTGTCGACGCCATAGAAGATGAAGTAGAAGAGAAGAAAATTATTGAAATCGCAAGGTTAGAGGCGGGTGTTGTGACGGAGGATTCAATGAGATTAGATGGAGTAGGCTTGAAGATGAACCACTACAAGGAGACGACGGAGATGGAGGATCACCGTGCGATTGACGTTGTAGGTAGGGAAGACGGAGATGTGTTGAAAAATTATCTCTCAAAGTCCCACGATAGGGTCGCGACTTTGATGCAAGAAGTTCACCCAATTGACGTTTCCGGTCATCATGAAGTCCAACCGAAGAAGACCGACACCACCCCAAAACCAATACCCCAAGTCCGAAAAATTATGAATTCGGGAATAACCTTGAAAGACGACAAGACACAAAAACCAACGATTGGCGTCGCTGAAGTGCTCGAAAACCCAACCGGAGTAGTGGGTCAACGAGTATTAGGCGAGGAATCGTCAAGGTTTGGCTTGGAGCTGACAAAATTGTGATGAAGCCGAAGGGAGACGGCGATATTTACAAAAAAAATGTTAATTGGAGTTGTTCCACAGGTCAACCCAAGCAAAGGTTTCTAGGTCGAGGTATTGCTCATAGCTTGGATAGCGGAGTGGTCGCAACCACGATCAAAGTCGTCGTGGCAACCATCGAAGTTGCAGGCTGCGAGGACTTAAATCATCGAAGAAGACAGAGCAAATCTCGCACAAAAATGATTTACAATCGGGAGAGAAAAGGCTAGGATCATGTGCGCCTCATATGGCTCTTGCCTTAAAACAAAAGGATTTTGGTCCGTGCCCAGCAGTTGCCCCGACCCAAGCCATCAAACCTAGCAGGGACAGCCTATGCCAAACCCAAGCTCAAGCAAGTCCAACAAGAACTGCGAGCCCGGACCAAACAAGCCCGAGCTTGGCATACAAACCGCAGTTTCTGACGACAACAACCTTGGACAAACCTACGCCGACACACGCTCCAGCCACTACCACAACGGAACCTACAACTACTTCGGCGACAATACCAACAATCAATGCGTCCCCGAAAGAGGTATCCATGTTCTCATTTATCGATCCATTTTTGCAAGATTTAGAAGACTGTCCAAGTATGAAAATAAACCAGTTTATGTGGACTCATGACGAAGTCATACACGGGGTTTTCGATAGAATAATTGTCTCTTTTCACAAGCAAAAGCAACTGGTAGGGCAAGTACCGTGGGAGGATTTCTAGTTATCCTATTCTCAGGGTTATTCCTTCTACCTTTAAAATTCGAGGACGAATTTTTCAAAGACGGGGAGAGTTGACAAGTCACATGGTCGCACCCACGACCACGCATAGTACGTTTTGTACATCGTGTGCACACCTTCTTATTTAGTTATTGTTATTTACTATAATTGCTTGAATAATAAGACTAGTTTCCTAATTATATTAGTATTAGAGTTTCTATTTGTGTTAGGTCTCTTCTCCTATAAAATAGAGCCTAAGCTTAGCTTATTTTGAAGATTGGTTTTAGTTAGAGAAAGGCTTAGCCTTAGAGAGATGTAAAGTTTAGGGTAAATCTAAAAACCTTAGGTCTTCGACCTTTTATTTTATGCAATTGAGAGATCTTAGTTTTAATAGAGATTAATTTAGCTTTCGCAACATAGTTTCTAACAACTTCGTGGGGGAGATGTGTAAAGTTTGGGGTAAATCTAAAAACCTTGGGTCTTCGACCTTTTATTTTATGCAATTGAGAGATCCTAGTTTTAATTGAGATAAATTTAGCTTCCACAACGTAGTTTCGAACAAAAATAATCCAAATTTTGTAGATGAGATTATATGAATAGTTTTCATTGATAATTACTGCTCTCTGCTATCCTAATAGACAAAGTTTTGTGGTCTACTTTTTGTTGGAACAAGTCAGTGGCACCACAAGCCAGAAAAAAAGCTCTCAAAGTGCACTAATGACTCAAGATAAATTTGTGTCAAAAAGAATCTTTCAAAGCTCGATCTGTCTCCTGTGTTGCCACGAGAAACAAATCACATCTTCATGGATTGTTGGCCATGTGCAGAATCTAGAGAAATATTCTTAACATCTTTCGTATCTCAAGAACCAACATCAGTCTGACTATTGAAATTAAGTGGATTTAAAAATCAGCTGCTTCTGTGCACTCTGCTCTAGAATTACTCGATGGCTTTGTTTATAATCTACGGACTGAGAGGATAGAGAGGATCTTCATATCAAAAGGCCAAAAATCAAGTTTCGTCTTACTGAAACATCCACGAAGGTCAAGATTTGTTCAGAGATGGATTTGGTGATAGTTCTGCTACTAAGGTTCTGGGAACACTGTTGGAGCCTTGGAGACAGTGGTGACTTTGGTGATTGTTCTTTCCCCTTTGTTTTGGCTGGTAAGGAAAGCAATAGTTATCATGATATGAAAGCTATCAGACAGAGCTAATGACAGGTATGCTCAAGGTCTTCAGGATATATGGGCTGCCACTCAGTCTGCTCAAAATATATTCTTTATTAGAGAAAGAACGAAGCCTCCTTGGAGATGCAAGGCAATGATGAGAAGCATACAAAGAATGGAGGAAAAACTTTGAAGCCTTTATAATTAACCATGTATAGGCTAAGTAGAAATGTACTGATATTCTTGCCCTTTTGCTAACTTATGCGTATCCCTCCGAGTCCTTTCCTCATGACATATGTGTCAACTGTCAAGCAAGATAAAGATGGATGCCAGGGGAGAAAAATGTTTCCTCAACTATAACTCTCATCATTTTGAATTATATAGATAGGTCACCGGATCTTGCCTTAACCCCAGCTTACCTTCAATCATATAGATACTTTCTTGTGATCCATATCTAAGAAATGGGTCTTTATTTCACATCGGAAGTATGAAAAGGTCTTGTGAGTGATACTGGTAATCTTAGAGCCAGGGTCGTTCTATAGAATAGTAAGTTAATGATGTCTATGGAGGCCGTTTTACTGATACAGGTCATTATTAACAATTAATTGGCAGATTAATCTACCTCTCTCGCACTCTGTCAGGTTTACCCTATACATTCAGTTTTGTTAGCCAGTTGTCCCCAGTTATGCGCCGAGGACACCATATCTTGATATCTTCAGGACAGTATTCTTAGTTATTTGAAGTGTTCACCTAGAAGACGGACTTTGTTTGGTTTTCACAGGGAACTACTTTTCAAGTTTAACAAGATACCTTTTGAGTAGGGTCCGTAGGGTCTACGGTATATGAAAGCAAGAAACAGTCTTTGGCTGTTAGGTTCCGTCTCTAAGCCGAGTTCAGGTCTACGGTATATGAAATATGCAAATTCCTTTGCTTACTTTCTTAGAAGAATGTGGATACTCTGTTCATGAGCCTGTGAGATCACTAATGCACAAAACTTCATTCAACAGGATAGAAGAAAACATATCAATGTAAACAAACACTTCATCTAGGAGGAATTCTATCTTGCCTTGTTTTGTACACTTGTGTCAAAACTGCAGATCAGCTGATTACCAAGTATGTTAATCAAATTGGGCATGATAGATATTCACACAAATTTCAGAGGGGACGTTGGTTGTATAGTTCCTTCCTTTTTTTTGGGTAAATAGTCACCCTTCACGGTTAATACCACGCATTGCTATATTATTATTCATACTATCATAATAATATAACAACAACAACAACAAACAACAACAACAACAACAATAATAATAATAATAATAATAATAATAATATTGCTAATATTGCGTTAATTTTATTATTATTCTGATATCATTTGGACCAAGTATTATTATGTATATTGCAGAGATCATTTCTCTCTTCCATTATTCCCCTTCTAATGCAGATGCAAGAGCTTATGTTGCGCGTTTCTCAAGGCAAAACGGGAATTCTCATTATTTTCTTTTTATTATATTCATGTTTACTATTTCAAAAAGTTCTAACCAAAATAAACTTTGATAGGTTTCTTTTTGTGCTTAGAATTTTATTTACGAGTTTCCTTTTGGTTTTAGAAGTTCTATTAAATTGGAAACTCTAGGTCTTTGTTTATTGTTATAGAGTTAGGTTATTTTCCTTTAAATAGAGATGATGTAATAGCTAGAGGACCATATCTTATTCAATCAAATATCCATTCAAGTTTCAAGCTTTATGCTTTTATGTTTTCTTTTAGTTTTCCTTGATTAATTCAAGGGTTTGTCGTTTCTTCGACAATTCGAAATCTATCAATTTATTTCTACTACGTTAATTTTCTATTACCTTCCTTCCCAATTACTCATGTTCCATCTTCTTCTACTAAATCTTACTTTTTTGATTGTTCATTATTAAAGATAACACCTCAAGCCAGCTACGGTCAGCGATGGCTACTAGCATCACATTTAATCAAATTATCATTGAATCCTCTCTCGAAAGACTGGGATGGTTTCCATTTAATCTAGATTTTACACCACCATTCTTTACCTACATTCACGGTGTTGCCAAAAACCCTTGGTTTCTACCGATTTTATTAATATAGAAAATAGTTAGAAGACTACTTCTAGATGGTATTGCAGTGATGGTTTTTTAAGAATCCCACTTCCTCGAGTATCTTTAAACAAAAAACTATAAGGGGGTCCAATTGGAAATAATTACAAAAGGCCATATATCCATGTCGAAGCTTCCATGAGTCCAAGATTGAAACTCTACTAAAGTTGAATCCTTTACTCAACCACTAGTTCAAAGATATCAAATCAGAAACTTTATTTAACAGGTTAGATAAAGTCCACATACCAAATGGGGCGTCAAAGCTCCGCAGTAGCTGAGAAATAGATTTTGCATCATGACGCCTTCGAACCCCTTTACCAACCAATACTTGCAAGTAAGGAGTATCAAAAACCTTGAAAATGAAAATTTGTCATAAAGCATCAACAAATTAGTTACTGACGTCATTTTATGTCAAAATCTATTTTGTACTATAGCATATACAATATCAAGCAGCATCAAAAGACTAATTAATGATATGATTTTATATCAAAATCTGTTTTATAATAGAATATACAATGGGAAGCACTCTACACAACCGTTAGAGAAGACAACTTAATACAAAATGGGCAGGGGAAGCAAGCACTCTCCGATCAATCAACAATGAGAACACTTAAATAGTTTAATTAGTGTTAGTCACATGCGTTACACGGATCTCGACGCAGTTCTCTCTATCGAGATTTTTATATTTAATTATAGTATTATTTAGTTCCCAATAAATCAAGACTATTTTAGTAGGTCTCCACTTAAATGGAGATCCTCCATATTTACGCTTAGTAGGATAAGAATTACCACAAATTTAGAAAGAGAACTAGGACTAGGTTTCTCTTTTTCGCTTCAAAAAGTGTTATGCATCTCCTGCCGAACAATTCAAAATCAGTTTCCTGTTGATTCTTTAATTTGTTGCTTCTGCCGAACAATTCTTAACAGATCTTTTATTATTTGTTGTATCTGTTGAACAATTCCGAACAGATTTGATATCAGATTTAGCCCAGTTTGTTCTTCATCAACAATGGTGACCAGAAAAAGGTGGAGGAATACCTCCCGCTTAAAGCACTGGGTTTGACCAAATGATGAAACTGATGTTGCAAAACATTACCCAATAGGTCGATGCAGTTGAAGGCATGATGAAGGCAGACAAAACAAAGAAGGCGTCATCTGGACAAACACTAAACCAACTCACCCTTCAAGGGTGAACCCCTTCTCCGGACATAAACTGGCTTCTCAACTTTCTGCTAATTTTGAAGATCTTAACGGCAAAAGGATCGAGAGCAAGGTGAAGGAAGACGACGATATAGACCTCAAACATTCATGAGCATATCTGGCAAAAATGAAGGTGCAATCTTATATAAAGATTTTTTCTTCAGCCAGGAGAGAAATTAGGAACATGTTTTCATTTTTGGCAAAAATGAAAAAGAAAGCAAGAATATTGTCAACAGTTACCCAACAAAACAATTCAAATCCTCATACCCAAACCCCGGGCATAGAGTACGCCCAGCACCCTCAGTACGAAGGTATACAATTGCATCGATGTATCCATGTGACTCTCTAAATGTTTCTTTTAATAGTTCACCTTCACCAGCTTGTGACTCGATGGTATACAATTGCATCGAGTCCAGCAAGGGAGCAGGCGATTAGCACTTGTTTTTGTATGTGCAGGAAGTTGGGAACAATCTATTCAAGAATTAGTTTTCCTAACCAATCCCAAAACAATACGTAACAATAACAAGCATCACAACAATGCAACATCATCCCAATAAAAATAACTGCAACAATTAGTAACTCTAACACGCACCTGAGCAGAACAAACCGAATCGCCCTGGAATTTCAAAAGCGCCAACGCCCCAGAAAGATCCGGGTCAACCCCGATCATCCACTTCAATCCAGACCCATTCACATTTCTCAACTCCTCAGAACAAGATAGTGAGGCTAACCAATTCTCCTTAAGCTCAGCATCCCTAACCTTAACACTAACACTATCCCTCTTTCTGCAACTTTCAATGCTAAATAACTTGCTCAAAACCCTAATTTTGGAGGGATTGGAGAGGAGTCTGGTTGTAGAGCTTGGGAAGATTGAGTTCATCAAATGTGGTTGTGGGATTAGGTTTTGTGAGGAGAGAGAGTGAGCTCCTCCCTCCATCCTTTTTAAACTAAACTTGGAAAACGTAACGGACTTACCTTAAATTACGTCCAAAGAACATCCACAACTTTGAGAAAAATAGTGGTGAAATCTCGTAATCCAACAAGACAAACTCCACGATGTAATTGAATTAGGTGGAAGTGGGGTTTCTAATGTAACACGTGTAAAGAGGCAGTGTTATATTGTCTGCGATAAGGACTATTTTAGTAGTGATCAATTATTGAATGTAAGGTCGGGATAATAGAACCCTCCAAGAGAGCAAGGGCTTCTTTGGGATACCCAAATATAACCAACTTTTATCCTTGGATATTTGGATGACTTATTTTAAGCCAAAAAATACAAAATTTAAAAACCTAAAAAAACAAAACTTGCCTTCAATTTAAACTACCTAAAGCCACTCCTACCTCCAAGAGCATAGTATGCTGTTAAGGTTTTCTTATATTCTTGCAAAAAAAAAAAAACCATCTAACAGGATATGGGGTCCAGCATGCTCACCTCCGAAACTTGGAGAGTGGTATTCACATACCGCCTAGGCACTAAACCGTTGAGCGCCCAACAACTTTTAAATATAGCTGTCAAAGCGCTGAACCGTTAAGAGTGCGTAAGTTTTTTTTCCACAAACTCTAGGTGTTCTTCAGTAATGCGCCCCCAACCCATCTCTCCAACGACTATTTTTTTTATTTTACCCAATTTCTTCAAATAAAAATGGTAGTTTTCTTAAATTATCCTTGAAATAATTTGTTTCACCCCTTCCAATCTAGTTACCATTTTTCAACTCTTTAGCATCTCAAGCTCTATCAACATGAAATGGAGACCAAATTTTCCTAAAATTCATACTCTCAATACATTCCATCAACGCAACTTCTGAAATCACCGAACTACTCCATGCCCCCTTTTTTGCGCCACCCAACGATTTTGTCAACGAAAAGAAATGCGATAAAAGTTGTTGGACCAACCTTGAGGATCAAACGCTTGCCAAATATTGGGTCGCACACTCGCAGGATACTCAAAACGGTAACTAACAAGATGAATCTAAGTTTTGGGGGGAAATAGTAAATAGTTATGAATGAATAAGTAGTGTGAAAACTCGTGCAAGAGCTGCCTTGAAACAACGTTGGGGGGGGGGGGGGGGGAATCCAACGACAAACCGTATTTTTTGTGTCTTACGTCATCAAAGTTCGCAAGGCGGCGGGAGGTACGTTTCAATTTACATATTTATTTAAATTTGTTACATCATGATATTTCGTTTAGTGTTTAATTTTGTTTTTCTTTGTGCGTAGTATGACCGTGCGGATACTATGTTTAAGAAACCGAGAATAATCGAAAACCACACAAGTTTGGTATATATATTATAAAGAAGCATCCAAGATAGAATTTGGAGATCGTCCATAAAAGCGTTCATGAAATGCAAGTTGGTGGCGGCTCTAAGTCCAGCTCTAAGGCACAACAAACGCCTTCAAATGCAAGTACGATGGTTTCAATGGGTTCGAACCCCAAAAAATAAGTTGACTATGACGATGAAGTGACGAACCTGGTTTATTCATCTCCGGGGTTAATGAATAGGCCAACGGGGAAAAAAGACAAAATAACATTTTGACGAAGTTTGAAAAGGCGATCAAGGCCCATGAGGGTATAACGGAGATGGTTGGAAATA
The DNA here is from genome assembly GCA_014058105.1 of Kingdonia uniflora. Lineage (NCBI taxonomy): Eukaryota > Viridiplantae > Streptophyta > Magnoliopsida > Ranunculales > Circaeasteraceae > Kingdonia > Kingdonia uniflora. The sequence goes on along the minus strand of JACGCM010000201.1, from coordinate 232,697 downwards.
GTGTCAAGTTAAGGCAAGAAGAAAGGGAAACATAGAAGGCAATGACGGCGGAACATCTCGAGTTATATCGAAAAAAATAATAAAGGGAACAACAAATTCGAGACATAGAGATTATGGATAAGAATTTGAGTGGAATGGATAGAGATACCGCCATGTGTTGGATAATGTTAAAGAACGAAGTGATCACAAAGATGATGGCAAAACACAACGCTACGGGTTCATCGAGTACTAGCGATGGTAGTGATAATATGCCTCATCAAATGATGTAGTTTAAAATCTAATTGTGTTTTTCAATAAATATGTCGATTATTTTGAAATGCATTATAATGTTTTTAGTTTGGAATGAATTGCAACTTATAAAGTTTGGAACATTAGTGAAATTGAAATAACGTACGTAGACATGAAAATAACCTACGAGTATAAATTATTGAAATTGAAATAACATCTCAAGCATTACGTCAAACAAATTTCCAACAATGCTCCATGAGATCGACTTGGAGTTTGAAATGTTTGTTTTCATTTCGGTACTTCAAATGTTTCCCAAGATATTTATCGAAATAGTCGTTCGTAGAAATACCTCAGGAAATCTTCGGTGGATACACAAATGGGTCATTCGCATCATCATACTTGTAATTATGTGTCGCCCAATTACGTTCATCGTCGGTAATCATATTATGCAAAATAGTGCACGTGTACATAATCAAATTTAATGTTTCGGGCTTCCAAAAATGTGTGGGATTCCAAACAATTGCAAAACGAGCTTGTAAAACACCAAAAACTCGTTCCACAACCTTTCTAACCCCTTCTTGCATAGCTGGAAAAAAAATCATTGTCGTGATTGGTATTAGATTTGTCTTTACAAATGTTCTCCATTTCAAGTAAATACCGTCCACAAAATAATAAGTAATATCATAGTCGCGACCTTCAACTTTGTAATTTACGGGAAGAGTATTTCCCATTGTAAGGTTGTTGAACAATTTGCTACGTTCAACTACATTGATGTTATTGTTCGACCCCGACATATCGAAGAATGCATGCCAAATCCATAAATCATACAAAGCCACAACTTCAACTATAATTGTTAATTTTTTTACTTTCTCCATTAAAATTCTTTTGGTACGCCTTAGGGTAACTCTTCCAACCCCAATGCATGCAATTGATGCTCCCCAACATTCTCGGGAAACCCCTCGCCTCATTTTATTTGAACAACCTTGCTACGCCGACTGGAGCAGGAGATCGTAAGTACTCATCTTGATATATCATTTTTCAAAATTTATCCAACGCTTCAAAGGCCGTACTCTCTGTCGTCCGACAATACTCGTCTGTCGAATCACCAGGCGTGTCATATGCAAGTATACGAAATACATACATTATTTTTTGATAACCCGTTAATCCTTGTGTGTTTGACGCATTAGGCTTGTATACGAAATAAGAGTCGTACTCGAAAATACCTTAAAGAATGCATAAAAATAGATCATGCGACATCCAGAATATTCATTGAAAATATTCCGCATCGTAAATCAGTTTTACTTCAACGAAGTAATCATCCAACATAATTTGATTGAAGATTTTGTGCTTGCGATTGACTTATTTTCGACCCATCATCGATCCCTCAACCTTTTTGAGTAACCCAGATTTGAAAGCTTCATATGATAACAACAAATTTAAATGAGAGCTTTGACACAATGCGTACTCTTCCAATAACTCGTCATCTTCATCAGAGGAACTTGTCAAATAATTTGCGAGATGGCTATTAGTTAGAAACATCTTGCTTGAGAACTAAGAAATTGAGATAAATATAGTTGTTTGAATGTGTAGAAATGTATGTGTTTGATAAGATATATATGAGAAATAAAAGTGAGAGATTTGAGCGGGAAATAAAGGCGGAAGATTTTTGCGGGAAATATAAAAACATAGCGACATAGTTCAAATATAAAACTAAGAAGTCCGACATTAAAACATAACGACATAAGCAAAAATAAAAGTATAACGGCATAGCTCAAATGTAAAACTAAGAAGTTCAACATTAAAACATAATGACGTAAGCCAAAATAAAAACATAGCGACAAAGTTTAAATGTAAAACTAAGAAGTCAAACATTAAAACATAACGACATAGTTCAAAATAAGTAGTCTAAAAAATGGACATAACGATAAATGACAAATTATCATAACTGGTATCGATGAAGTTGTTCCTGCAACTCTGTAATTTATTGTTTCAACTCTTGATTTTGATCGTAAAGCTCATGTACGTGGGCACCTCTTTCTTTGATCGTCACGTCTCTATCAGTGATCATACCAGTATAATGCTTGTACATCGAAGCTGTCCAATCATACGTAATCTGTTGGCCACCGACATACATACGTCTAGACTCATCCAAATACTGCGTGTACTACAATAATAAAATGTGTCATGAGCAAAACTTATATATGTAAATAAAATGATATAAAAATGATACAATATCAAATTAACCATCTACCTCTATATCATGATATATGCAAGAAGATGGTACCCCGGGGACGTCGCTAAGGTAAGGTATGGCAAACAACCTATCAATGCCATCAATATCAATAACTCTAAACTATCATGCAAGATCAGCACTGGTATCTATATTCTTCTGTGTGAACTGTATCTCTTGTGGCATAGAATGTGCAAACCTCAGAGAAATAATCCGCCCTCTAACCGCTTTTGGACCGATCACAACAGCGTTGATCGTCCATGAGTAGTATGGTAAAATGTACGGTGTGGAAACCCTAGCCCAGTATATATCGAAGTTGATGTGATCTATGAAAAACTTCACCATCTACCCATCCCTGACTTCTAAACGGTCTAGATAACGATCCCCAAGTATCTGATGATCCTCAAACATATCCTGAGCGGTAAAGGGTCTGCTGGAATACATGCAACCCCAAATACCTAAAGAGGAGACCCCCCTACCAAATACCAAGTATGTGAAAGGCTAGGAACATGAAAAGGTAACATTTTCCGTGAATACCATCGTACAACTGGTAGGGGCGCATCCTCGTAACCCTCAAAACCTTGTTGCATCTTTAAATATAAGTCTCATGGATACATGAGATTGTTTAACCTTCACATCTCAATTTGAACTCTAGCAATACTCACGTGTTGTGCATCCCCCTATTAACTTTCTCCATCAAATTTACCCTCGTCTATCGAGTTAATATTGGGAAATAAAGGTGCGCGTCATTGGTTGCCTCATCTTGAAGTATATGGTGGAACTTTGCTGAATATTCATAGTACCAATATTCAAGCAAACTCCACCAACTACACAAACCCTTCACGCCCAAAAAGTAAGCGTCGAGGCCCGTGCATAAATCCCCCAAAATGGCGGAGGTTCAATCATAATCATCTAACCTATCTAGGTCGGCAATCGCAGCCAAATAACCTAATCTAATCGTACTTTTACTATTGGAGAAGAAGAGTTCGGCCATTAGAAAAAATATAAAAGCCCGGGTCGATAAATGTCATGTCATGGGATTGTTTTTATTTGCCTCAATAAACCACTTTATCCTATTTATCTTTACGGCCCCCGAATGGGGATCATTTTCCCCCAGAGTGGGAAAAAATTGGTGATATATTCCTGGCATTTCATAATCAAAATTAAACGGCAATGGACGATTTCTGGGATCCCCGATAGCTATTCCTATTATCATGTAAAAGTCTAACAGGGTAAAGCTCATCTCCGTGTCCACTAAGTGGAACGTGTGGGTGGTTGGTCACCACTTCCCTGAGAGTTCTTGAATTAAAGTTTTATCAATTTTTTTCGAGCGCCTAATATCTATCAATTTTTCCTATACAACATTTAAAAAAATTACCGAATGGGGAATTCGCTAGCCAAGCCTTTTGTTCTTTGTGCAACTTATCGTAGTTCTTCACAATCATAAGCATCCAGCCACAAAAGTTAGAGCATCCCCCTACATCATCACCAACATGGCATTTCATCAAACACATTGTTAATCATCAAAACATTTATTTGAGACATTTTATCAAACACATCGCTAAAGGTCAAAAAAATCTATGATTTTTTTTTCTCATCGTGATTGTCGTAACTTTCTTTGATATATGACTTTTACCCTTCAGCAACACAACCACGATCCTCATGCTATTAAGATGAATATCGAGGGGAAGAGGTGGGTGTGTGGGTCCTTCGTCGTATAAGATAAATCTCTCCATTACCGCCTTGCAATTTTGGCGTCGGGCAGTGTGATTATAATTTTCCATCAATTTTAGCATCGGTGTAATATTCTTGCTTGATTATAGGTTGTGTGATGAATTACAGTGGTGGTGTTGGGTGTTGGAGTGTTTGGTTGTAGGTGTTTGATGGTAGAGTTGTTTGAATGAGAAGGGAATATGAAAATTAACCAAGTAACATTAACAGACGGTATGCTCTTTTCTGTTCAGCGCCCAACTTAGATGACAAATTATTTGGTATTTTTTGTTAGGCGTTGAACGGCTCAGCGCGCGGCCAAAAAATTGCAATTCTCTGTTGGATGAAAACAGTATGCGATTCTGGAATATCGGTATGGTAAACCATAATCACATACGTTTATATTGGAGGTGCTCTAACCATAACCCCCATTTCAAAGTAAGGGTAGGCATATTGATCTTCTCCTGCTAAAAAATCACATTGAGACCTCAAGATACTAATCAACACAAAAAAAAAAAAAAAAAAACTTGTGGTATACATCTCTCTTCTTGTTCTCACTAAACTATATCTTCTCTCGTGTCTCTTCAACACTCTATTTTTCTCGCTGGACCTCTCTTAGCATATCACGTTTGTTGATTCAATCGACATCTCTTCTTCTCTTCCAAGTTTGATTTTTTAAACTTTGATTTTCAAGAACTTATTAAACCCCCAAAAATCAAAAATCAAATCCCTACCAAAAATATTGCCGTAAGCCGCACCTTGCAATTACAATAGTCACATTTAGGGGATACTTGTAGTGAAATCAGTCACCATAAGTACCAACTTGTTGTAGATTAAGAGTCAAAACTTGTTACTTGCGGTACTCCATTAAAGGTTTGAAGAGAGTTTTGAAAAGTTTGGATGAGAGAGAGAGAAAGAGACAAAAAGAAAGAAAGAGTGAGAGGGAGAAACCATTGCCATATTTATCAATGGGAGATTGACACGAGATTGAATTTGGGAAAGAGATTGAGTTTCCACCGTAAGCCGCGGGTTCACTGCAATTATGAATATTTTTCCGCCGAAAGAACCAATTTTCATCTGTTGTAACCGTCTTATTTTTATATACCAAAACTAGTCATTTACATCATATTTTTTGGGGATTGATCAAGTTGCAGCTCCACAACAGTCTGTAACTCCAAATTTTCACTGCAAAGACTAACTTGCGGCAATGCAAGACGTGATTATGTCGATCCAATTTAAAGTTACGAGAGTTTTTCTTAGATTTCTTCTTGTCTTCAGCAAATCGATTTGAGTTTTGTTATAATGGGATTTAAGTTACAACTGATTTCTTCAGCTAAGATTTAATTTGGGATTTGACTTTGGGTATTTTATAAGTTTCAGGGATGCTGGATTGCAAAATCGGATATTATTTTTTGGGGGGAGGGAGAGAGAGCTGCAGAGGGGAGAGGAAAAAATAAAGTTTAAGGAGAAAAAGCATTCGCGAAAGAAGAGAGTCACAATTTTATTTTATTTTATTGTTTGTTTAATGTGTTCTCGAATTATGCATAGATAGATGATGAGGTCAAATTTAAGCTTGACTGGAGTCAACCTACTTTGACTTCAGTCTTGGGGTTGGCATTGCCTTTTATGGGGGCGGCTATTATCCCGACCCTCAAATCTAATGGTTGTATTTAAGCACTTTTGTTTATATATGTAAACAATGCAAGACAAACATGTACAACTGTTTTAATGACTTACAATAGAATCCCCCGTTTCGAAGTAGTCATTATAGGCGAATTCTTTTAGATATGTCTTCATTGTTTGCTTGTACCCTAGAAAAAAGTTTGCACCTTGTTGCTGGGAAGGTAAGAAGATCCAACCCTAAGCTCCCTCCATCTGGCACATGCTACTCATTCTTTACGACAAACAGAAATTAAACACATTTTTACAGTTTTAACCAATCACCATCAATTTTTTCTTTCTTTTCGGAAATTAGTAAAAGCAAAATTTGCTAGAAAATTTATGGAGAATTACTTATATGGGCCGACCTGGCAAAATCTGGGCGAATCAAACTACCATAAACTTGGTCTGAGCTATCTCATTTACCCTACACTGTATAGGTATAATGTTTATTCGTTAGCCAATTTTACTCTTGAGGTGGCCCACTTTTTTTTCTCTCTCTCCACCCAAATAAATGAAACACAGTTGTGACACCCTTTCTCTCAGTCTCTATCTCTTTTTTCTCTCTCTAACTTCATCTTCTTCCCATTCTCTCTCTCTAAACTACCATAACTCATTTTCTCCAAAACCCTTTTTCTTAAGGGCATTATCGTTTCTGCAATTGACCCAATTTACTCCAAAACGTGGGTAAACCCCCTTCGTTGAAAACATCGACTACAAAATATATTTGACCCTCCAAAAATCTATTCAGCATCATAACCCCCTTATTTGAATTAATATAATGCTCTTCTTCAAATTCAACAATGGCTACAATAGTTGTTATCTCATAGGTTTTCTTGTTGAATTTGAGCTTTTAGTGAGTTGTTATCGATTCTTCTTCATAAAAGTTGAGTGAGAATTTGAAATGAGTTTTTATCTCTACTGAAAACTAATTTCTCCGCCCATTGTTTAAGCTTGTCATATATTTGACATATAAATGTTTGACAAGCCATTTAATAAATTGAAGTATTGATAACTCGTACTTAATTTGATGTGAGTGGTTCAAACTCAAGAGAGTCCAATTAATTTACAACTTGTACACATTTATTATTCATAATAAACAAATAAATGGTATATAATAAACTTTTTCAAATAGCTACAAAACAAAAGACAACTAAAACCTTTGTTTTTTCATAATCCTAATTGCAAGGCTGTAATTAATGGGAGAGGATTCGCCTACACTCTCTCTTTGCTACACTCTCTTCCCACCTCTCATATTGCCCACTCAGCTGCCCACTCAGCTCTTTTTTTTTTCTCTCTCACTCGATCATCTCCGACAACTCATCGCGCTCTCTCTCTCTCTCTCTCTCTCTCTCTCTCTCTCTCTCTCTCTCACACACTCACTCACTTAGTCTCAAGTTCACTCACCGTGTCTCTCTCTCCACTAAGCTTAACAACATACTCTCTGTCGTTCAGTCGCTGTCACTCACTCCGTATAGTCCTCCGCTAACTCCTCGCTCTCACTCACTCACTCACTTACTCTCTCACTCTCTCTCTTACGGTGGTGACCAATTGTTCTGCCTCACAGTCGGCATTCCCTTTGTTATACGGACATTTAAAAAGTAAATATTGGCATAATAGATTCTTAGAGGAGTTGGGAGAAAGCCGGGAGTCATCTTTCGAAGAATATAATTGAAGAGAATATGTTTGGGATTGGGGACCTATATATAGAAGAATTTGTATCATGGATATTGTCGATTTTCCCAATACATTGACAATTAATTGTCGAATTTGTAGAAATTGTCGAATTTCTACAAATTCGTCAATTAATTATCGAATGTATAGAAATTCGACAAATAATTGTCGTATTAAATTCAAAAATTTATTTTCGAGTACATAACTCACACCTTAAAAATATGACTAAGTGTTGAAAGGAATCCCCATGAGCCCATGGCCCAATGCCGAATCATAGACTTATAATAATAAACGGGTTTCCTAGGTCGAGCAAGCCCATGGGTAAACCCATGCACCCAAGCTAGTTTGCACACATGGGTCGCACATGCGCGTGTGACCCACCAACTCTCACACACATCACAACAAGTTAAGTGATAGACTTACTTATATAGTAGAGTTGAGTTTTCTTCATATCCAATGTGGGACTAAAAATACTTAATTTCATCATTCAAACAAAAAGAAAACCAAATACCATTTGTATTTTCAACACTAAGTCATTTTTTGGGTTTGAGAACTTCTCTTGTCTCGACAATAAATTGTCGAATGTGTTAAAGTTCGACAATAAATTGTCGAATTTGTATGAATACGACAATTATTTGTCGAATTTCTATACATTCGATAATTAATTGTCGAATTCATATAAATTTATAGAAATTCGATAATTTATTGTCGATGTATTAGGAAAATTGACAATATCCATGATACAAATTCTTTTATATATAGGTCCCCAATCTCAAACATATTCCCTTCAATCAGATTCTTCAAAAGATGACTCCCGGCTTTCTCCCAACTCCTCTAAAATCTATTATGCCAATATTCACTTTTTAAATGTCCGTAGAACAAAGGGAATGCCGACTGTGAGACAACAATTGATCACCACCATGAGAGAGAGAGAGAGAGAGAGAGAGAGAGAGAGAGAGAGAGAGAGAGAGCGATTGAGTGAGTACGTTGTTGATCGTGAAATCGACAAAGAGAGTAAGTCGACAGAGACTACGTTGTCGTCGCTCAGTGGAGAGAGAGACACGGTGAGTGAGCTCGAGACTGAGTGAGAGAGAGAGAGAGAGCGACTGAGTGAGTGAGTGAGTTTCGGCGAGAGAGAGAGTGAGTGAGTTGAGTGGAGAGAGAGAGTGATTTTTTTTTTTAGTTTTTTCTTTTTTGGTCAGCTGAGTGGGAGCTGAGTGGGCAAAATGAGAGGTGGGAAAAGAGTGTAGCAGGTGTGTAGCATTATGTAGAGTGTAGGGGAATCGTCCCACGTAATTAACGATAACATTTTTATTTTTAAACCAATAAGAACGAAGAATTAGATTTTAGGCTCAACCAAGAGTCTAATACCACTTGTTTCCTTCTGTTGTAAATGACCATACAACTAGGCAGGACCCTTAATTCTCAGCCACAAGCACAAAAACAAAGCATTAAAGCTATTCTCCCCAAACCAAAAGCTTTGTTGGATATATCTGTCTCTTCTATCAGCTCTTGTGAACTCAAAATAACAAGTCCTTCAAAGTTCAAACCCTTACTTGCTTCAACATAACAATCAAGGGCTAAAGTCTTCACCAGAGGTAAGGGTATTGTTTTACAATATTCTAGTATTGGGCTCTCCTTAAATCGTTCTATGGTTTCGGCTTCTCTTATTTATGTATTTAGACTTCCTGCCTATCTATGATATATAGAAGTAAACTACAAGCTAAGTCTAATTATGAGATTTTCAGGCTCGATTTGGGTTTAGTACTGACATATGCAACTATATAAGCAACCCCGATTCAGTTTTATGAACAACGTTTACATGTTTATTTTTCAGGTAACAATGGATTGGAATATCAGTAGAGACAGCGATGATGTATTAGTAGTTCCGCGTAACAAAGAAAAAACATCGGATCAGTCTCAGTTAGATTCTTGGTTCCAATGGGCGGAAGGTTCGAATGGTTTGAGCAACATGTGCGGAAAATTCCCGCGAACTGAGTATGGTGATGGATTTTCAGATGATTGGCTTTATGACCAGCTAGACGGCCTAAGGGCGATGGATCAAACAGATAATTTTTTCATGTAAAATTCAAAACTCATTATATTTTTCGTAAATATAGATATGCTTTATTCGATCCCTGTTGGATGTTCTTCAACTTACTTGCGTTATCTGTAAATATATGTACTTACAGGAGTTCGCTGCCTGGAACGATTCTACCTACTGTGGAAAATGTGTACCAACCCGTACCCGTCATTCCTGATTCGAAGTGCAGCGTGGTGCCGTTTTTTGAGAATAATCCTCTAACAGAGGTGGTTATAGGCAGCTCGGATTATCTTAATACTCCTCCTCTATCAACTGATTGGAACATCCTCGGAGATACTATTCCAAACTTCATGTTGTTAGATCCAGAGAAAAAGAAAGCTACTCTGCCAAGAAAGGTAAAGAAAGATGCTATTACACGATTGAAGATCGATACATTCAAATTTAACTAACACATATTTGGTCAAAAAATTGAACTAATTGTGGTAATGCTTGTAAATTTCAGACAACGGTGTCTGTGGTTTTGGCACCTGAGAAATTCTACATAGAAGATATACCTGTTGAAGTGGAAATATCGTCAGAGGTGACAGTGTTGAAAGAGCTTGCCGTTGTGATGACTCAGGTAAAATAAATGATCTTATATAGCTAATTGAAGTCCAGTTATTATGTAAGTTCGATTTAAATCCTGACTACTATTATTTTCCTTTTAAAGTTGACCCAGAAAACTCGTATCTGCTTTCGTGATGCACTATACCGATTTGCTAAAAGCACAGAGAGCAAACATTTGCAGAGCCAGTGCCAGTGCCAGAGCCAGAGCCAGAGCATAAATGTAGAAGTCACTATGAAGAAGCCAAGGTACATACATGATATAATTATATGTCAGCTAAATTGTGGCTACTATATATGTCGCTAAAGATGTAATATCATGGTTGGTCATTTTACTAAAATGAAATTTCTTTTTTCTTCCAGGTCTGATAAAGTGAAGCTTATCGAATTGGAGTCGAACAACTTCGATATGACCATAGCGAGCCTCATGTTCAATGAGAACAGCTGTGATGCACAAGCTCAATCTTGTGTAACATCTGTTGACCTAAGCGAGGATGCAACGACAGCCACTTCCTCTACAACTTGAACCAGTTGGGTCCGTATGCACAATTAGTGCGACACGACAAAGAGGTTCCCATCTTTGGCAGAATATAGAATAATAAAGGATTCAGTTTGTACAAAAAATATTCTGAGTAACCATATTGTAATATAAGTTTATTGTTTTTCAAGCAAAATTAATAAAGAGACCCTTAATGGATTTGGCTCAAAGGTTGTCTATGCGTGTGTTTGAACCCCCATAACAGGGGGTATGGCATTGATGCTGATTGTAACTCCATTTTCCTGTCACGGGTTTGCATTAGTCCAGCTTTAGCTGGAGGTCTGGTGATCCCTGAGTAATTGAACTCATAGATAAGGAATAGCCATCTAAAAGTTGTTTGTAAGAGACCGGAAACCGAATATGCCAACTCTCTTGAAATATAGTTTTGCCAACCCTTTCTTTCAACTATTACAACTATATTATGGGGAACAACTAACATGGGTCTACTGTTTTTTTCCTTTTCTTGAAAACGAATTTTGACTACTGTACATTCTAAAGATAGTGAATTTGGGGGAAGGAGCTGTTCGTGAGAATACTCAAGATGAAAGGGGTATGTGTGTCAAAATCAAATGTAGGTATTAGTAGATGTGTTATGTCGATGTGAACAAGGTTTAATTGTTAAACCTTTGTTGTCATGATTATCCTTGAAAGCTTTACATGTTTGAATAAAATTATCAAAATTAAATACCTGAAGCATGTACAAAAACTGAAAGATCCTTAAATGGATTAAAACATTTCATCATCATCCAACAATATGTTTCAAAGGTGATGGATTCGTAAACAATTCAGTCTGCTATGAGTTGTCATTTAAACGGACTGTAAACAATTTGTTTACACAATATATGTACTAAACTAGAGATAACAAAAACCACAGAATAGCTTGAGGAGTACTCTTTGTATCTCGGTCTTGGGGAGTAAACTTGTCTCGACCTAAGGATTGTACACCTTGAAAAGCAGGACATATTCACTTCCTGTTTTAGGCTATTTTCACCGTTACGGGGAAATAGATAGTATTGAAACCTTTGCTTCATTGCTATATGAATCAGATCCAATGGAGGGCCTAGCTACCTCCCGCGGATTAGCCACTGATTTCCCTTGTTCTCCGTTTGGACTGATTCTTGTTGCCGACGTTCTCATAAAACACGCACTTTTTCCTCGCTGGTCGACTTCTCGGACAAAATTCACAATACATCATTTGAGGTGCATGGTTTTTGCTTCTTTCTACTAATTCTACCAATTTGATATGTTAACTTCACACCTATGGTTTTGTTGCTTTTTCCAGTTGGGTCTTCGCACGTGTGGCCTCTCAATATGGCAGTATCGTTATTCGCATGTGCGAACATTTCTGCAAAATTTGAAGATAAGCAGCAAAATCAGATAAAAGTAAAACTCACCCTAATTTTCACACAAAGGAGAGAGAGAGACGAAGCCCTAATCATGCCCTACTCAGTGCGTGAACGACTCTACATAGGCAACATCAGTGACGCTGCAGAGATTCTCCAGAACGGGAGCGACGAAATCACACACATATTATCCCTATTTAGCTCAGCATCGATATCGTTCTTCTCGGAATGGCGGTCCAATATCGTAATCGCATCGAAAGAGATTCGGAAATGTGTTTCTGATGACCCCAAAGAGAAGGTTTTGTATTTGGTGGAGTTTGCAGGGAAGGAGCTTAAGTTTGTGAGAATGGCGGTTCCGTTGCGCGATATGGAGAGCGAGAACTTGTTGGATTGTTTGAATGTTTGTTTGGACTTCATTGATGAGAGTAGAAAAGAAGGGGGGTCAGTTTTGGTTCATTGCTTCGCTGGTGTTTCACGGAGGTATGATTACTTTATTTTTAGTGTTTGTAGATTGGTGGGTTTGATATATTTGGTAACTTATGATGGAGTGTGAAATTTTGTTAGCTAAAGTTATAATATGATGTTAGTTTCGTGAACTTGGAGAAATGGGGTTAGTTTCTTTTTAAGAAGCTGTGACTATGTAGTTTAGAAACATTGGCGATGGGGGAATATTTGGGTGGCAATTGGTGACCATTGGGTTATCCGAGTTGTGCTCTCTTAACTGAATCTAATGGTTATCCGAAAAATGTCTCTTCATCACCACACATGCACACTACAGAAAAACCAAACTCCTATTGAAAGAGAGCTTTAGAAAAAAAAGGCCCAAATTGTGACTCTTATAGAATGAGTCACCCTACTCCATCTCAAACAAAAACCTGGCTAGTTGCCAAAATTCACGAATAGATAACGTGGTAACTTTTTTCTTTTCCACCTCACCGTTAGTTACGGAAGAGCACAACACGTCTACTTGATCACAGAAGACAAACGAGATTATTACTCGTAGCACGAAGAGATCGTACAAGCAAGGATGAATTACCTCAATCTTGAGCAGAGATATACCAGAAACCCACAGCAGAAATCGTATATTTTTATACAAAGATCATAGCTCCGCCACTACTGAAATCAGAAACCGGAGATTGCAGTAACCACAACAGAGACCACCAGGAACCTTCAAAGCTAGTTCTTCTCCATCGCCACAACCCATTTCCAAAGAATCCAAACACTGGAATTGCAAATTCGAATAGATGGGTATTCTCCAACCCTTCTCAGAGATAGATCTCGAGCAGGACCAATTCAACCACCACTGGAAATCAGATTTGGAGATGCTCAATACAATCAAACCTTCGAATCTGATTTGGCTTTAAACGCAAACTTTTTAACCCTAATGCAAGAGCTTTGGGGTAAGGGGTAGAGAGATAAACTCACCAACTATTGAAGACGGCAATATAGAAGAGAAGATGAGTTCAAAAAACCCTAACTTCCAATAAAAGTAGGGATTAACAATATGAATTTAGTCATTGGATTAAATACCCAATCTGTAAGAAGCGGGAGTACTCGTGGCAGTAGAGTTGTGTTGCTAATAGTCGTGGCAGCAGAGATAGTTGAACACAAAATTGCAGAGAAAAAAGGGATATAATTGCAAGATTCATAGTATGTATTTCTGAAACGATCTGGGCAAAGGAAAGATTGTAAAGATGTAGAAATGTCAAAGAGTCATTAGAAGGCGAGGTAAAAAACATTGCCAGAACTATATAATCCGACGAAAAAACCATGAAGGATGCAAATAAACTAAACCAAGAAAATATATTACTGGATTTTGTAGTAATCTGGCGACTACAACAAAGCGTTAGGTCGTCTTCAATAACGAAACAGCTTTGATACCATGTAGAAATAAATAAGAGTAATTTTTTATTCACTCTTAAGTTTATAACAGATTACAACCTAGCCTCCTTTATATAATAGGTCTCTAAACTACTTTTACTACTACCTAATGTGGGACTAAAGTAGATATCTAGATATACTCCAACAGTTAGGAACTGTGGGATCACCGGAGAAAACCGAAACACTTGATTTGTGAAACTATTTTTGGGATACCAAGTAGAGCATAATAGTTTATGGATTGCTTGTTAAATTTCTTTTGGAGGGTGCAATTCAATGCACTTATCGTTAGTTGCAGCTTAGTTTAAGAGGTATGTAAAACATTGGCGTGGAGAAAGTAAGCATGTGAGGCGGATTAATGAAAGTATATAACTAAACAAAAGATGAAGAAGACATAGGTAATTTTTGTTATATTTGAGTATTAGGTCTAAGTGAAGAATTTAGGTTACGGATCAGTTTAGTAACGGATGTTGTGAAATGTGATTATTTTGTGGGAGGACTTAGGCTGTGCTTGGTTCTCTTAATGGGATGTGTTTTGTATGCTATTGAAATTGCACCGGGATGTGATGCAGGATCTTGCAATGCACTGCCAAAAGTAGTGATTGGTTTACCTTCTGCGTGTGTGCATAAATTCCTCAAAAAATAAATAAATCCCAATTTTAAATTCTCTGTAAGTCCATTTATGACGGAAAATTAATTCTCGGACTCCCCAGAATCTTCATCATTGATTGAAATTTGTCGAGAGAGAGAGAGAGAGAGAGAGAGAGAGAGAGAGAGACTTTATTGTTTTGTGAATTTCGTTGGTGTCATACGTGAATGCACGCCACTGCAGCCTGTTTTGGACTGCAAGCCAGTGCGGATGATTAATTGTTGCAATGTGTTGCAATACACAACGGTGCAGCAACTCGAACCAATCATTTGCAAGTCTCAAAGCGACGCAATCAGATGCATCGTGGCGTTGTGAGCCAAGCACAGACTTAGAGTGATCAGATTAAAAGGTAAGCTTAGGCAAGAATGAAGAAACACACGTACTCATTCTTTCTACGAGATGTAAATGAGTTTGTTGTAATTTTAACTTAGAGTCGCCTCAGTTACTGCGAATATATTTCTTGTCACTAGCTTGACTGAGAGGTCGATACATTGCCTTAAAAAATCCCTATATAATCCTCTTAATGTGTCCTGCTTTTGAGCGAGGGTCAAGTAATCAATGTGATAATCTTGAAGCTAGGAAATGAGACCGTAATAAGCTAGCAGCAATTCATCTCTCCATCTCAAACTATTGTATAGAATGGGGTAATACATTATCCTAAATCAGGCTCTGGTTCTAACTATGTTGAAAGTGTCTTTGACAGTCTGCAAGATTCTTCGATACTCTGTCTAATGTGCCTTGATAATGTCTGGGCTTGGTTATGTGCAAGGGTCTATATTTTAATCTAGATCTAGTTATAACCAAAGTTTTGAGTTTTGTTTGGATACACCTTCAAAGATTTGTGGTCCAAAAGGGAAACACATCAAAAAGCCTACCTGAAACTGGTACATGAAATACAAAAGAAAAAAAGAAAGAAACAGAGTTCAAGACTTATCTGTATCTGGCGCTCTAGGAAGTCTTGTCTCTTAAAGTCTTTACTTCTTTGGTCTCCATTATCGCCTTCTTATCCATACCATTATGGGCTCTCTGCATTGTACTTGGTGAAAGGGCATCATCACTGGTTAAACCTTCACTAAGACTTGGGGCAGTTATGATGTGATCTAGTCCTCGTCTAAGGAAGAAACAAGAAGAGCCTTATCCTTTGTTCTTTCTCCAAAGCAACTTTTCTATCATCTTAACTATCTCCTATGTGAGGTCAATAGGAATGTGAACATCCATACCACTAGTAGATCTAGTAGATACGTATCTAGCAATTTTCTTTGGTTTTTCCCAACCATCTTTGTCTACTACAGACTTCTTTAGCTTTTCCAACCAACTCTGTCCACTACTTTCTTAGTGGTGTGAACCTCATCTTGTTTGTAAGTTTAGATGCCCAAGTCATAGCTTTGGAACCACATTTTTGTTAACATTGCTAACATTCTTGGGACAACTTAAAGTGCGATGTCCAAAAACCTTGCACTCACTACACTTTGTGGGAATTCTATTGTACTCCAACTTGTCATGTTTCTTAACACCCTCATTAACAATGGGGACGATACTCGGAAGATCCTTGTCCTATGGACCTCAACACAAACTCTAGCAAAGGACGTCGTATTCCGTTGTATACCAATGGAACTGGCAATCTTTGCCATCCCATGAGGGGTCCATACGCGAATAGGAACTTTTTTGAGATTAGCCCAAATTGGAATAGTCTTCAACTTAGAAACTTCAGTCTTAATAAAATGCCTCCAAGGCCTACTGTACTGATGAACAACTTGCTAGCAATGAATTGAGGTCTCATCTCAAGCACTCTTTCCTTGTCTTCACTAGAAGAGATTTGAAGAAAAAAGGGTTGTTATTTTAGACAGTAACCTCTACCGACCCTTTCAAATTCCAAGCCTTTATTAGGTGTCTCTAACAAAGTTATAATGTAGTCTTTTGTCCACAAAATTTTCAACCCAATATGATTCTAATTGTATATTGCTTTCCTCAAATTCTTCTGCCTTGAAAGAAACTATAGGAGTACCATCAATGGTCTCAAGAGGAGTAAAATTGAGTTTAGTAATACAATTTGTGCTTGAGGGGGAATTAAGAAGAGATCCCGACATTCCATTGGAAGAAGAGGAAGCACAATCTGAGCCTTTAATAATCAGGTTAGGAGTCTAGCTATGCAACGATTCAGCATCATTTTCAATGTTATTATCCTTTAACTCCCCGCAAGAAACTGTAAGAACACCATAAACACTTTTAGTGCTAATACCAACAGCACCCAAATTTGGAGCAACACGAGCAGAATCATCAATCCCCATTATAGCAGGTTGTGCATCACATTTGCCAGCACATTTTATCAATTATTATGCAAACTATGATCACTGTTAACATCAAAATTATGAATTAATTTGCTTACCCCCTCGACTTGAGCTTTTTTAAGCCAACGTGATGGAACTTCATGTTGCTTTCCTTCATCGTATATGTGTCTCAAGTTATTCATATTATTTTTTATTTTATTTTTATAAATTTAAGAGCTTACACCTTTCTTTTTGTGTATGTTGCAGTGCAGCTATCATTACAGCATATCTGATGAGAACCGAACAATTGTCTCAAGAAGGTTTAGATAAATTATTTTGTGGAAATCGGGTTGTGATTCTGTTCTTACTCTATTTGGTGTATATTAGAGATTATTTGATTTTTTAATTTGTTTTCATATTTTTTTTTTCCTTTTTGTTTGTCTACATCCTTACAGGCGCACTTGAATCATTACGATTGAGCTGCGAGTCCGTTTGCCCCAACGATGGTTTTCTGGATCAGGTGACGTGAGGCAGTTTTCTATTCATAATACAACACTCAGAGTTCATTTTCAAAAATCTCATCTTAGGGCTAATATAATTTGTTATTTATTTGTTTCCATTGCAGTTAAAAATGTTTGAAGATATGGGTTTCAAAGTTGATCCTGCCAGCTCCATATACAAGCGATTTCGCTTGAGAATATTGGGTGGGTTCCGTACTCTTTTATGATGCTTACATTCATTGATGTTTAGCTTCGAGATGTAATTACGTGTAAACATGCCTTTTTTCCTTTGTGTGCATCTGAGAAAATTTTATTTTGTGTAGCACTTAATGTGACTGGTACCACTAGTTCTTTACTATTGTTTCTTTAGGGCTTTCTGTTGCGCATGGTGAATTATGTTGACCTTTTGTGAACACTTTCCATTGATTCATCTCAACTGTCTCTAATGCGAGAACCGTGTTTTGACATAGTCCAAATCATCCAATTAGTGTGTTATACCCAAAATAGTGCACTTAAAGTAGACTGGCCACACTAGACAATAAGGTGTTTTTTTTCTTCGTATGTGTGTGTTTTGTTTTGTTGAATGAGAAGGATTCAGGGTACCCTAACCTTGTATTACCAATAAAAAGATAAATCATAAGATTCTTTTGTACATTTTACCAGTAGCATCCTTAAAATAATAGACTTCACATCCTGAGCAAAAGAACTAAGGGAAAGTTCAATAAACTCCTCAGTAGGGTGGAGTCTACCAAAGTAATCTGCTGCACGATTCTTTCTCTAAAAATGTGCATCACTTCAAAATGATCTAACTTATCAAGGAAGGTCTCCAATTCTGATCATAATATGTCTAGCTTGGCAAGGAGCCTTGTGGGGATTCTTCAGATAGTAAACTACTGTAGATGAATCTGTGCTGAGGCAGATCTGTGCCTAAGAGACCCATTTCTACTGCTTGCAATTCCAGAAGGGGGGACAGCTTTCTGGCTAGAGGACCCTGATGCAGCAGCCAGGGCCATCACCCTTGTGGTCCCTTAGTATTACCCCCAACCACCTTCATCATTGATTATTGAACCATCAGTGTTTGGTGTGTAAATATCAGGGGCAGTAAATCACTTGCATCTAATGGTGTTCTTCATGGTCTAGTTTGCTAGCAGGTTAAAATTCTCCATGAAACCCCTAATTCTTGGGTTCTCTGGGACAGAGCAGTATTTGTATGAGACCTTCAATCTCCCCTCATTAATAATTATATCAGCAATGGCAAGAGGTTGATGTTGCTTGTCTCTAAATTTTTTTGAGTTTCTTTCAGGCCATGTATGGTATATATGGCCATTAAACATCAGCTTCATGATAATGACACTATCTCCATTCCTAGTGCATTCTTTGAGAGCCTGTGGTATTTCTGAGTTCCAATATCCACAGCTTCTATTGTAACCTATTCTCCCAACCAGGGCTGCCCATTTAGTATTGGCAAATGTACAGGAAAAGAACAGATGTTCTTCATCTTCTTCTTCAATATCACAGAGTATACATGTTGCAGGTTATATCTTTCCCTAACTGAACATTTTTTCCGTGTCTGAGCCTTTTGGATTGCAACCCGGCAATAAAATAATGCTTGGTAAAGATCTTGTGAACCAGATTAGTTTTCTTACCAGTCCACTTTAGGTTTCTCTTGTTTATGATTGTAAGTATCTTCGAGGTTATACACTCCTGACTGTGAGGCTGACCAAATATTTTCGCCTGTAGAACTATGATGGATGTTGACTTCACTAATTTGATTAGCAATCCCTGTAAATTTTCTTTTAGTGGGGCCAGCACATGTCCATTCTCCATTTTCAAACAAATTAGAGGCATTAGCTTGTTTATTGTAGACAGAGTTATACCTGAAAGTGTTTGGGAAATGAGGCATAAGTATGTCATGGGGTGCCAGGGTCAGCCCAGCGTTCACTTATACATCCATCTCCATAAGTGAAGCATATGTCCACGATTGCAACACTTAAAAGTTGGAATAAGGATATGCCAAAAGTTTTTAGATTTAAGGTTGCCATAGCCCCAATATGCCTCATAATAGAAGCTTTGTAACAAAAGCTGAGGTCCCTGATCCCAAGTCCCCCTTCCTTGGTAGGAAAATAAATTCTCGCCCAACTCACATTAGGATAAGAATGAGAGAGATCGTCACCTGTCCTTAGAAATCTCTTGCAAATAGATTCCACTTTAATAATTCTATAAATGATGGAGTACCAATAAGCATGCATTGGCTTTGATCAGTTGAGTTCTGCCAGTATAAGAGGCCTTGCACTTCCAGGATTGAATTTTAGAAGTTAGGTTGGAGTCAAGAGCATGCAGTGCAAGTGGGTGATCTCAGCTAAAATCAGTGGCAAAGGTACTTAACTGGCAGCTCCCCTTTATTGAAATCCAGAATTTGTTTAATCAAAAAGGCTTCAGACTCCATTTCTGTGATGTACACTTGGTTTTTATTCAACTTAACATCAACTCTGCAAAACATTTGATTTTACTAATAGAATCTTTAAGAGCCAAGGCAGAGTTTGTGTTTCTTTCTGTGGCCATTAAGTTATCTGAGTGTAGGTGGGTGATTCTTGGATCCTTGCATTTAGGGTGAAGACAAAAAGAAAGGAGGAGATGGGCCCCCCTTGTCTTATGCCCTTCTTGCTTTGAATGTAGACTTGCACAACGCCATTCACCACAATAGAGACATACATTGCATCACCCACTTAATAAAGCTGTCTGGAAAGTTGATTTTAGTAAGTGGGTCTTCAATGTCCCCAAATGACTATATCATAGGCTTTTCTAATATCCACCTTAACTGCACACCTCTTAGGTGTTACGTAATAAGTTTTTAGTTGTTGCAAATAGGTTTTTTCCTAACACAATGGAGATTGCCCAACCCGGGGTTGCCCTAAAGCCCCCCTCAAATTCCTTAATCCCTAAGCATCATCCAAGGTCATGATTTATTATCGAACTATTCTGAGAAGATAAGTGCACTCAATGCATCATGCTAACTGCCCAATAACTTTCTTTTAAAATTTGAATGTTTTCCCTGTCTCGATTCTATATAGCTCTACTCACATCTAATCATCCTCTCCATATATCTCTAGTGTTGGGACATTCATAGAATATTGCCTATCAGATGGAAGCCATGTTTTCTTATATAGGAAAATATTCAGTCATTTCTCTCTTTTTACTGTGGAGGATGTTATTGATAGCGGAAAAATAGGAATGTCACTATCACATCCCCCGTAAAAAAATTATTTGGGAAGATTCACAGTTGAGTTTGTGGAAAAAGACAGAAGTTTACTTGTGTAAAACAAAATGGTAAAAAAAAATGAGTGATTCATTTTTCTACTTATTTTCATTTTGTTTGAATTGATTAAACTTTTAATCAAGGGTTAGAGATTATCGTCCCCATCCAAAGAGAACATCTCAAGAAAACCACGATTCTAAATAGTTGTCATATGTATTGTTGGTTCAAGGAATCAATGTAATGTGCTATCTTCAGGATTATTGATTTCCCTAAAATCCTAGAGAACAAACTATTAAAAAATCGTATGTATTAGTGGCACACAACGTTTGCCGTGTTGATGTACATAGTTTGTGAATGTGATCAGCGCATGGCATACATCGAGCTCCTTGGAGTTATTTTGAAATATGCATAACATCCTCCACATTTGCGGGAGAGAGAAAATTAATAGATAGTTTTCTATAGTGATAGATGATACCTCATGAGGTACCTTAACGTCCATTTAAGTGTTTTTTTATTCTACGAATGTCCTAATAACAAAGATATGTGGAGAGGATGATTAAATGTGAGTAACGAGTATATATAGTTTAGATGAAGAGAGATTTCATTCAAATTGACCAAAGTAAATTGATGGTTAGCATGGCTTACATGTACTTATCTTCTAAGAATAGATAGATAGACAATTTATCATTCTCTGGGGTGTTGCTTAAAGTGTAAGAAATATGGAAGCTCGGATTGGTATTCTTGTGATGAGATAAAAGTATGGCACATTTCCCAAGAGCATGTTTTGATTATATGCCTACAAATTTCTGGAGGTTTATGTTTACCAAATAGATTTTCTTGGACTCATTTTAAAATGAGTCAGAAGACCCTTTATGTTTTCATGTCTTGAATTTTTCCCAATGTTTGGTTGCTGCTATTTTATTTGGTGGTATGGTAAAGCATTTTGTTATAATTATTTTTCTCGACTTTGTTAATTATGATGTTGACATCAAAAGAGTGGTGATAATTTGAATGATATTTGAGTTACAATGAAAGGTGGGTGCAACTCATGATTTCAGGAGATTCATATAACCGAGGGGACAGGATAGACAGTGCACGTTTCGCAGTTGATCCCGCGTTGCCCACAGAAGCCATACCTATCGGGAGTGCAACATTTGCAGATGGAGGTAATAAATCCAACCTTGCCTACCGCTGCAAAAAGTGCAGAAGGCTTGTTGCAGTGCAAGACAATGTTGTTGGGCATACTCCTGGTGAAGGAGAGACATGCTTTAATTGGCAAAAAAGAAGTGGGAACTATTTTAACAAGATTGATGAAAACGAGTGCTCTTCGATCTTTGTGGAACCCCTTCGATGGATGACAACAGGTACTACTCGTCAATCTAGTCTAATGTTTAAAATATTTTCCATTTAATATGTTGAGCCTCAATCTAGACGTAAATACTGTTACATGGAGTGTGGGTATGATTCTTCATTTCCTGAAATCTAGGACAAATTATTATATAATTTCGTAAAAAAAAATCTTGGACAAGTAAATGAGTATCCTATCCTGTCTTTTCATTCTAATTTGGTATGGCGATCTCTAGATTTTGTTAGATAGATCTTTTCTTACTTTCACCCGGACCAAATTGAACAAAATATTTTCTTAGAAACGTTTTATTACTAAGAACTCTTGTAATGAACTAATTATATGTATCTGCTGATGATTGAGATGTAGGAAAGTAATGAGCATTTGGCAATAAAGAAATTAGAGAGTTGCATATGGAAATATACATATGGCTTCTAGACGTGTATGAAAACATCAGGTTCTCGTAGAATAATCTTTTAGAAAACTTCATTTCTTGGAAGTGTTGTTGCATGTATCGTACACTGTTTGGATCTAACCAGCTTTGTAACTGTCTATGCTGCTCCTAGCATCATCAATGCCTGGTTGTTCATACTATTACTTCATACTGATCCTTATATTCTAAATGAAGAGAGCTAGATGAATTGACAATGTAATTGATTTTATTGTCTTTTATCTCGTCCTTGATATATGTGGTCTCCTAAATCCTACCAAATTAAGGGTATGGTATCTACATAAATCCTATGTATAAGCATTAATGTTTGGAATGGGATCAGTTATTAATAATCTATTTCCCTTTTTCATCTAGTTGAAGAAGGTGGTGTGGAAGGTAAGCTTTCTTGTGCGCATTGCGACGCCCGTCTTGGTCACTTCAATTGGTCAGGCATTCAATGCAGTTGTGGGAGCTGGATCACCCCGGCCTTTCAGCTTCATAAAAGCCGAGTTGACATCAGCACAATATAGAATCCTTTAATACTAAAAGGGGTATCCGGTAGATCATATGGACAACACCTCATCTTACAACTGTAAGGTGGAAGACATACTCTAGCTTATCCCCTTTTGAGAAAGGGGGAAAATATAGAAAAAAGTGTGGGATGCGATTATCACCCTCCCAGTAATAATTTTATTAAGCATGCATGCTGCAATATTTGCTAGCAGTGGTGCTGTAGACTTGTTATGGCTCGAGCTTCTCTATAAAATTGCCTTTTGTAACTGGTGAAGATGGAGTTGACATACGAGGTTTGAGTGTCTCCGTCTTGTAGTCGTTATGCAAGGTTCTTATGATTAATTATTTTTGCTTGTGTCATAAAATCCTCATGATTAGCATTGGGCTTTTGGCCAGTGGTTGTTGTACCTCCCTATATAAAACCGGTTTGCCTTAAAAAAAATAAAAATAAAAACTCTATTGATTAGCCGCATTATTGATTAAACGGGGTACTTTATGTGAAATGATATGTTTAGAATGGATACAATTATACAATATTTGTGAAAGAGGAGTCTTTTTGAACAACTACAAATGCTTAAAAAGATGGAGAGTTTGCTCTTAAATGTTGTGCTCAAATCATAGGGAATGGAAAAGAAATATATATATATTTTTTGAAAGGATCCGGGGCTAAAAGGAAGCATACTGCCAAAGGAGATTTGCGGCAATGATAATTCCAGGCATTCCTAACTAAAATGCCCAAGTCAAAGACATTATTAGAGTATCTCTTAAAGTGCCTCGCTACTTTGGAATCCAAGGTGCCAAAGGATTTTCAACCTCCAACAGTGCCTCAGTGACTTGGATTTTCAACTCAAAAAACAATTCTAAGACTCAACCTTGGGTTTTTACTTCACGATTAGGCGCCCAAGTGTTGGGCGTCTGTTTGTTTTCTAACTGGGCACCTCATTTTTATTTATTTATTTTTTTTGTCACAAAAAATTCAAATCGAGCACCCAAGTCTTAAGCACCTGATGACTTTTATTTTATTATTATTATATTATTATTATTAAAAAAAAAAATGAAACATACGCCCAAGTGTTGGGCACCGGTTAAAAAAATCAAGTCAGGTACTGTTGGAGGAAATAAAGTCTCACTGACTTGGATTTGATTTTTTTTCCAACCAAGTCAGTGAGGCACTTTAGGAGATGCTCTTAACAATGGAGAGTGGAACACACCTAATACTAGAAGTAGATCATTAAAGATGAGTAACATATAACAATGAAGAGTATGCCAAAAGAACCTATGCTATTTTTTTGAAGCCAAGGGTTCACCGGGTTCATCATATTTCACTACTCTCCCAACTACTTCCCCTAGGGCCCGTCACAAACCTCACAACCTGCACGTGCCGTTTAAGTTGAGGGTAAATTCTTGGTAGGTTAGCTAAAGATGAACTTAGCCGGAGTGTGGTGACTTATTTCCAATACTCCGTGCTACAGTACTCCGACCTGCTACAACACTCCGACCTGCTACAGTACGTCGAACTACTACAGCTACAATACTTTGAATAGTAACAGCTACATTAACTCGAACTGCTACAGTACTCCGACCTGCTACAGTACCCCCAACCTGCTAACTCGAACTGCTATAGTAACTCGAACAGCTACAATACTTCGACCTGCTACAGTACTCGAACTGATACAAATACAGTACTTCGACCTGCTACATTAACGCATTTATTTGACCTCGTCAACAAATACGTGACACATTTATGGCGCATTATGGAGCGGTTACAAAGAAGAAGAGTTACTCAAGCCGTTACTCGACCATTATGAAGACTCATCAAATTTGATATTATAACGTTCCTCATTAAAGTAATATTGTAAACAGTCATATTATAAGACCTATAAATAAACTAGATAGCTACAAATTAGAGAGGCTGCTCTGAGAACCTCTAAGAGATCTTTTTACATCTCTCTCTCTCTCTCTCTCTCTTTGTAATAGCTAGCAGTCTAAATATACTTCTCTCTCTTTCTAAAATTCTCAGGAGAGGTTGTGGTTTTTAACCCATTCAAGGGTTTTCCACGCTAAATCTAGTGTTGTTTATTTCCCGTTCATAACTAAACATCCTAGATTTTGAAGGTGTAAAACGCTATCTTCGTGCAATACGAAAATAGGCTATTACACGCAGCTATTCCGTGGAATATACGGGTCATATGCGGGCCGAGTTTGGGCCGGGCTATATGGGTCCAGTTTGGTCCGAATTCGATTAAACTTGTTGGAAATACGAAAAGTCCTTAGCTAAAAAAATGAAAAAACCATAGAAGGGGGGGTGGATGGCATGGACTCCTACCTATTTATTAATTTTTGTGAAAATTTGAAAGGGGGATATAAATCCTTTACTTTTCTACAAGGAAGAAAAAAGAAAAAAATACTTAAAATGAAGTGCTCATTTGGCATTGTCATATATTGAGGGGGACATACACCTTACCTCTTTAAATAATAAAAATGCCTATTCTAGTTCCAACTCTTCTTCTAATCCTTGGAGCAACTTATCTTGATTTTTGTCTTCTGCTAAATACCAATCTCTTAAGTACATGGTCGTTTCGATTGTATCAGGCGCTAAATTGCTCCTATAATCTGTAATCAACCGCCTAAAGCTGCTAAAAGTTGCCTTAGATGCTACTGTAGATACTGAAATTGTAAGAATATCGCGGGCCATAGCAGCTAGAATGGGGAACTTGATTTCATTAACTTTTCACCACTCCAAAACATCGAAATTCACATCATCTATTGTATCCAAATCAAGGTAACGACTCCACTCGTTTGATCCAGCTATGGGCTCCTCGACGAGTGTTCTTCCTTATTCTTTCTGCCACAGTTTGTGGTTAAGACAAACTTGATTCAATATGCGTTAATGGTGTGTTACTTACCACTCTTTTCGTAATCCTTAAAAGGTGAAGGAATAACAAGTCTAGCCAAATCAATTTTATAACTATATGTATAATGGTAAATGACTTCTTTATAAAAAAATTGTAATACAATAAGCTTATTTTGAGGGTTTAATATTGTAGCTACGACCCAAACCAATGGAACATGTTCCCAATATAATTTTATATTTTTTGTACATCTCGCTACAAATTTCTCAAAATTGTATATTATGTTTATGCTTAATAAATACCTCACAAATGTTAACTAAATTCCTAATAACTTTACATGATGTAACATGATAATTTTTGGAAAAACATAGTGTTGCATCGTAAAAAACTTTAAGAAAATCTTGTAATAGTTTTGCTACTACCCAATCATCATCACTAATGGTGTGATTAAGGTTTTTTGCCATTTGATATTGTGTAATTGGTTGTTGTAAAGAAATTACTGCATTTAACATTAAATATGTAGAGTTTCATCTATGTTTAACATCTATAGGTGGTTTTCTCAATTTTATACTTAAAGCTTGACATATTTTCGTAAAATTTTGATAACGCTTTTGTGAACTATGCAAATAAAGTGTAGTTTGCCTTACATTTTCTAAAACATCTTTACATACATCTAATCCATCTTTTACCATAAGATCAAGAATGTGGCAACAACATCTCACATGAAAATATTGGCCATAATGCTGAATAGGCAATCAATTCTTTAATTCATCACTTGCACGACCATTTGAACTAGCATTGTCCAAGGAAATATAAAATATTTTATTTGAAATTTTATACTCGTTTATTGCGTCAAAACAGAAGTAGTGATAGTTAAACCGCCGTGTGGGTTTTCAAGTAACCTAAACCAAATAATTCTCTTTTGTATTGTCCATGTAGTGTGTGCCGTAACACAACAAAATCCTAATTATGATGAAGAGCTCTACAAATAACTTGTAAGAGATATTTTACGAGAAGTATTTTTCAAAAATATATTTAATTTTTCCTTTTCACTTTTGTAGAATTTAAAAATATCGGCTTTAACAGTATTCCTACTAGGTGGTTGACATAATTCTCCATATGTCTTGCTTTCCCTTCTTTTAAATGACTCATTTTCGCATAAGCTAAAGGGTTGTTCGTTAACTACTATATACTTAACTAGTTCCTTATGGGCAATCTCTTTATTAAAGTGAAAACTTGTAAGATTACCTGTAGGATTCCTACTTAATTGTGTTTGTGAGGGATCTTGATTTAGCTTACAATCTTTCATATGTCTTAAAATGTGGGAAGTGCCGTGACCTGGAGAGACAATGTATCCTTTTGTTGGACAATATTTACAATAAGCCAAAATAGTCATCTTATCTGGGAATCTTACCTGGTCGGGATGTAAACCCTCATACCTCCTAAACCATTGCCAACCTCTAATTTAAATTCTTGTGCTCGTTTTGGCTTTTTACTAGAGGAGCTAGAAATTTTGGGGCTCGGATCTTCCGAGCTCGGAGGTTGGGTTGGTACTTCATCTTCGGTATCAGAGAATGTTGATGTAAGATTTGGATCATTTTTAGTATGCCCTATATAGGGACTTTCGTCCTTTATCTCCATGATGGTGATAAATCTTTTTCGTGACCCCATTCTGTAATAAAAATTAGTTCATGTTAGGAGTTGGGTCCAAGCCCAAGCTAGGAACCCAACAGGGTTGGGGTGTCCTATATAGACTCCTAGCAAACCCATAGGCCCAATAGGGTTATGGGAAGAGTTAGAGTAGAATAGGGAATCCTTCTGGGTTACCTTTATATATCACTGTACTATCTACAGAGAACACAGTTATGATATTCAATAAATCTCTTTCTCAATTTCTCTCATGTTCATGTTTTACTATAGTTCTGTTCTAGATTGATCATATCCCAACACATTATCAGCACGCAAGCTATAAGAGCGAGGAGAACAGATCTTTTCGTCTAATAAGAGATTTCACGGAAACTAACCGAGCAGAAGAAGAGGTATTTTACGTTTTTTTTATACCTATATTCAGATCCATAATATATCATAGATCAACATGTTTCGAAAACCTATTTTTTCCCTATTTTTTTTGGATTAAAATTTAGGGTTTTTAGTGTTTTTTACCCTTGATAAATGGATGTTTTTGATCGTGTATATCTTTCACTGTGGAGATCGTACTAAGGCAAGACTACTTCGGTTGGATAGCTTACTCCGAGGGCTTTGCAACGATATATGGAACGTCCCTGGGAGATGCTCCAATCGCCAGGAATCGCTCGTTGAAACTAGGCAGTTTCACGGCAAAAAAGGCGGGGTATTTTGATCGCTGACCTCATCAATTTTTTTTTCTCTCTCTTTATGACATCATCCTTATCAATAGTGATGTCAGCCGTGGTACATGTCGAGGACACATGGCGCGCTGACATGGTACGGCACGTGCGTGGCACGTGAGGTATGCCGTGACACGTATGACACGTGATAGTTACCGGACTATCACCGGAGACCGGCCACCGGACTCTTGCCGGAATTTTCGTCGGAAAATTTGCCGAACGGTCGCCGAAATATTCTTCCCGGTGACCTGAATATTCCTTGCCGTTCTGGATCAGTGTACGTGTGTGACACGTGGCAGTGCACGTGTGTGGCACATGTGTGTGGCAAGTGTGTGTTTGACACGTGTGGTGCATGTGCGGGGGGCACGTGTGACCGAGTCAGACCGGTTCAAAACTGGTCCAGGCACTAAAATGGCTTTAAATCGCTCTATTTTTGGTTAAATTGATCCCAATTTTTTTTGAAAAATTCCTATAGACTAGACCTACCCCGTGGGGGACCCTTTTTGTTTTTTTTTATGCAAAATATTTTTTAAAATTTTTGGGAAGAGGTGCCTCGTATAGGAACATTGGCTCACTTATATGTGATATAAGTACATGAAGTAATACCTATTTAAGTATCTTTACGATAGCTAATAGGATATTAATGGTATGCCCCTAGGATACTAATTATCATGATCATGGATCACAGATAATGTGAAACCAAGACTAATTTAGCATACGACTGTGAGTCATATCTAAATCATAGTTAATTATCCAAGACAAATAACTAGAGCTCAATTGGGAATTGGCTTAGTCTTATTTCTAAAAACTTGGTGTTTAAGAAACTAATTTTTTGTATCTAGGTGTAATTAGATGTTGCAAGCATAATATTTAGAGGTATATAAACATTAATAGCAACCTATAGTACCTTAGACTGTTAGTTCAAAGACAGGCCTCATCAACCTATCTTGTGAACCCAGCTGACTTCAGGATGGAACCACTTGTCAGCTAAACATCTAATATCCCTCATATTCGTAGCAAATGGATCATTTGGCTAGAATATACCTACCTTTATAGAACTTGAGGGCTTTAAACACCTTAGTTCTCATAATAAGAACAACACACATTTAGTGGTTTTGACTAGCTGTCTTGGCTAAGACTCTATTAAAATGCACTTTAAAGGTTAAGATCACTAATTTTTAAGGTAAATTTGTTATTTAACGCTTCATAAGATATGAACAGGGTTCACCTATAGATAATGATTGAGAATCACTGACTTCTATACTATGAATTGCCTTTAGTAATGATTGTCGATCATGTACTTTCAAAGGATTTCATAAGGAACACACACATCTGGTGGTTTTGAATAACAATCTTGGCTAAGATTCTATTAAGACGCACACCTAAGATTAAGATTGTCATTTTTACTGGGTAAAATTTGAGATTTAATTATTCGACAAGAATTTTATGAGTTTTAGGATATGAACAGGGTTCAACTATAAGATGATTATGAATCATTTTTTTTAGCTTTATTCTTAGTACTATGATTTTTCTTTCATGCAATTGATATATTTATCAAAGATAACCTCTTATTACAATCTATATCTTGCATTAAAGATGTCTGCGACACTAAAAAATGTTGAATTTCTACCATTGCTACTCACAAGAGCCAATTATCTCACTTGGTGCATTGACGCTGACTTATTTTTAAGTCTCTTGGTCTGCAAAGGACCATCGTCAGTAGAAACATGGAAGATCCCATGGACAAAGCAAGGGCTTTGTTTATCCTCCGTCATCATATTCAGGATGACCTGAAAACTGCATACCCCAACAAGGTTGAGCCAGCTGACTTATGGGAAAGCTTACCGCGCTGTTATGGTCCTCATAAGACCATTATGCTCCCAAAAGCGATGCACCAATGGAACACCCTTAGGTTCCAAAATTTTAAAACGGTCACTGATTACAACTCTGCAGTCTCTAAAATCACTTCTACACTTGAGCTGTGTGAGAAGAAAGTCACTGATGCTGAAATGATAGAAAATACTCTATTAACCTTCCATGCTAGCAATATTGTAATTCAAAGGAAATATTGGCAAGAAAACAAGAAGAATCATGAAGTCTTGATTCAGGCACTGCTCCTCTCTGAGAAGAATGATGAACTTCTGATGAAGAATCATGTAATGCGGCTCTCAGGGAGTACGTCGTTACCTGTGTCAAACAATGTTCAGTTTCGGAGAAACAACATAGCACGTCGGGGACGAAGATATGGAAGAGGCAGGGGAGGCTACCAGGGATACAAGAATGGTGGTAACCAGAAACCCTTTGGCCTTAGGAGAGGTAAAGGATTTATGAAATCCTGGATACTAGGCAATGCGAAGAAGGAACAACAGACTGATCAGGGATCTACTTGCTTTAACTACGGTGACATAGGACACTGAGCACGGGAATACCATGCACCACGGGTGGCTACCGATGATAGAGTCCAAACCCACTAGACAGTTGTTGATACTAACTCCGCCCCTCTGGTGTTCGCAGCGTCAGACTTTTTCAACGACACTGATGTCGTCATTGATCGACATACGGAGTAATCCGTAATGATATCTCAGTAGACATGTGATATCACATTAGAAAGAGCACTAGTAGTTTCTTGTCTCACAGACTTGATTTACTTTTTGTTGTTAGTATTTTTGATTTTGTTGGGAAAATATCATTTATATTTCAATACAGTGCTCGTGACATACATGAGATTCTCCATTTTTTCCAAAAAGCGACTAGTAACTGGGTCGGAGCCCGGTGTCGCCCATCGACGAACATTTAAATGTTCCGTCCAGGTGCGAATCGCACCACAATGTATGAAGATGGGACTCTCAACGTCGGCCTAGTATTATGTGGGTTACGATTCGCATTTATCACTGGATATTTGGACCCACTGACGACGTATATACTACAGGGCAGATAATTATCACTTTGATAAAATAATATTTCCAAGCATTGGGGAGAGAAATGACAGTCAATGCTGAGGATGTTTCCAAGAGGTCTTGGAAAATACCATCATTATCTCATCTAGATCCCTATACATAAGTTAGGTGACAAAAAGGTTCAACAGATTTCAATCCTCTAATAGATCGCAAATGATTTGCTAGACGCATTCATAAGCACTATTGAAGTACCGTAAGTGTATGTACCTGTAAGTAATACACCTACATAGCAGAAGGTTCTGGGGGAACTAGTTCTGCAGCAGAACGTTCCAAGGGAATTAGTACCGCAAATGAATTTGAGGCTCGCGCTTAGTGCGAAACACCGTTGGAAGAAAGTATTCTGAGCCAGGGAGCTGGAGAATAAGGGACAAATATGACTAATGGTGTAGTCGGTTCATCAAGGATGAAACTACCCATTTACAAGGTATTCATATTCGTTGCTGTATTTGCCATCAAGGATGAGGATTCAGAACCAATTATTGTAAACGACTGTGTGTTGTTATACATTAACAAAAGTAGGTGTCTGGAATCCGAGCGGAGCTCAGCTTGCGCATAATGTGAAGTGATACCATTGAGCCTATCGGTTATAAATGGGAAAGGTACAGAAATACTATTAACTCGGAGATATAATTTGGTCAAGGCAAGATTAGTTGCCCAGGAAATCTTTAAGAGATCTGGCATCGATTACAATATGACCTATTACCTGGTTATGGACGCTATAACGTTTAAGTACTTATCAATCTGTCAAGTTGTCGGGGACAAGCTAGACATGCGTATGATGTAAATACCGCATATTTATATATGAAACTAGATACGGATATATACATGAAGCTACCTGGGAAGGTATAAGGTTCTGGAAATAACTAAGCCCGACACACGAGGTGTGTACGTAATAAAACTGGAAAAGTTATTGTTGACTTGAAGCAATGGGCCCATGTGACATAGTTGACTGAGTATTTGAAGGTCAAGGACTTTGCAAATATCTTTATGTGTCCATGCATTCTTATACATAAATTAGCTTCAGTATCATCATAACAGTATACTAAATGATTTGGAAATTATTAGACCTCCGGGGGAGATCATAAGAGCCGCCGAATACCTTGGGAAGGAATTCAAAATACAAGACCTTGGGAAATCAAGAGTGTCTCAATTTACAGATCGAACATCTTTATAGTGGCACTCGTACACCAAGCAATATATATCGAAAGAGTTATCTAACACTTCGATATGGATGTAGCACACGGTGCTAAGTCGTTTATTGCGCATCCAATACTTGGGTGTGGACAACGTCATCTTCCACCATCTTAATGGGGGGGAGAAACTCTTGGGGCCGTGGTATTAGGTAGGTGGTGCTTTGCTATAGTTAGTTGGGTATATTAGACCCAATGACTCATTCGCAGTGAACTATTTGGCTTGCCATAGTTCTGTTCCTACCCAAAGGCACTGGATTGAGATCAAGCACATTCTGAGATATCTCATCGGTATGAAAGACTGGAGTCTGTTCTATCTATAACTTGGCAAATGGGACATTACAGGATACGCCGATGCAAGATATTTGTCAGATCCTCATAAAGGCCAATCACAATCGGGTTATGTATTCTTGTATGAAGATACTGCGATTTTATAAAGATCAGTGAAGCAGACAATGGTCAATATATCCTCAAACCACGCGAAGATTCTTGTACTACATGAAGCAGACAAATAATGTTTTTTGTTACGGTCTATGATCAACCATATCAACGGGAGTTGCGGTCTGAGTTTTATCTAAGATAAGCCGACGACACTTTATGAAGGCAATGCAGCTTGTATCGTTCAAGTCAAAGATGGATTTATTCAAGGTGATAAGACGAATCATACTTTACTAAAGTTCTTCGACATACACGAGTTTCAGAAGACGAATGAGATCGATGTTTTTCAAGTCCATTCAGAAGACAACTTGGCGAATCTATTCACGATGGCTCTTGCATATCATACATTCAAGAGATTAGTTCATGGAATCAGCATGTGCAGTTTACAAGATTTCTAATCTCAGGGAAATTGACGTCAGGGGGAGTAGTCCCAGCTTAGCGTGGACACATGCGTGTTGTACTCTTTGTCCTGTTAGTACAGTTTTTATCCTAGGAAGTTTTACTGGCTGGAGGTTTTGATGAAGCAACGTATACGCGTCCACAACCTATACAGGGCATATGATTGTACTCTTTCCCTACACAGCTTTTTACCCAAGAGGTTTTTCTAGGAAGAAGTTTTAATGAGGCAAGTCGTCCTAGTATGGAACACCCCAAGGGGGAGTGTTAGGAGTTGGGTCCAAGCCCAAGCTAGGAACCCAATAGGGTTGGGGTATCCTATACAGACTCCTAACAAACCTATAGGCCCAATAGGGTTATGGGAAGAGTTAGAGTAGAATAGGGAATCCTTCTGGGTTACCTATATATATCACTGTACTATGTACAGAGAATACAGCTATGATATTCAATAAATCTCTTTCTCTATTTCCCTCCTGTTCATGCTTTATTATAGTTATGTTCTAGATTTATCATATCCCAATAGTTCATTTTAATTACAAGAACTAGAATATATATGACATTTAATTATGTGGAATGTAAATACTCAATTTCTAGAGCTAACACAACATATGACTTTTAATATAATTAATTAGGTCTTTTATACTATAATATTTGTGTAACATGGGTAAGTCAGGCTAGGCTTTGATTCCTAACATAAATGCTCCACCTTGCTAGTACCAGCATGTCTAGCAGATGTTCAGTCCGCACGCCCTTGGAAGATGCCGCAATGTTGTCAACAATGAAGGAACGGTGACGTCACATCTAAAACTGGTATTTTGCGACGCTCGGCTTAATTAAGTATCCTATGAATCTGTGGTGGTACCCCGGTCCGGTACCTCCTATTCCTCGGGTCATGACCTCCTTTGGAAATTTTGCTTATGTGTTTTATTATTATTTTAATTTAACATATTGTTAGAACAATATGGAAATGTGCGATATGGATTTCTCCGTATCTCTATGTGGAAGGTCTCACTCGTTGAGAATTCCTTTGGGTAATGAAATCCCGCGGAAGAGCCTAACAGTTAATAACCTTTATTATGTTAAATGGAATCCTAACACATATTAAAATTAAACATTCCAAGTAAAGCATTTAAATCTATAATCAAATTTGTAACTACACAAGTTTACATGAATAAATTTACAAAATTATGAATAACACATTTAAAGTCATTTATTAAATTCATGATAATGCTCCTCGAGATCCTCAATACTACTTCTATAGTTTTACTTAGTTGCCAAATCAAGTGTCAGCTTAGGATACCTTCTCTTATACTTAAAACAAATGAGGTGTCCAACTAGAGAAGCCAAATGGGTATCCAACATTGGAGACAATTAGATTGGGCTTGGGGCATAAAGATAAATCCTTTTATGTTTCACAAATAAATAAAGATAAAAGCATAAGATTTTCTGGTTTCCTTCAGCAACAAATTCTAAATCTATCTCTCTTTGGTCTCCTTCAATATAAAGCCAAAGAGTTTAAATTCGTATCTCTCCTCTCCATCCAAGCCTAAGGTAAAGTTGTATTTCTTGGTTTCCTTAATTGTAAATCTTTTTTCAGATCCTAAGAATTGTTTCCATAGTTGTTTCTTTCGGATGGTGATGGTGATGCGTTTGGTGATGTGAGGGTGAAAGTTTAAGAAAAGAGGATGTACTGTAATTGCAAAATTAATCGAGTATTTGCTAACAAAAGAGGAGATGGTGTACCTTAGATTTTACTCTGATGATAATACAAAGAATGCAACAACCCAAAATCGTAACTACCCGAAACACAACAACCAAAAATCAGAAACTCGTTACTCAACACACAGCAACCAAATACGGCAATATCAAAATGTAGCTCCAAGAACTCGCAAGCAATCCCACGGCATAAAGAGCTGGAATAAGTAGAGAAATAGGGTAATAAAATGTTGGTGTTGGTGTTGGTGTTTGTGAAGAGAGAATTAGAAATAAGAGTGAGCTTGAGAGTATTGATGTTGGTGTTTGTGAAGAGATAATTAGAAAGGAGAATGAACTTGAATGATAACAGAGAGCAAATAACTTGGAGAGATGATAGAGATGTTTGTAAAAATAAAACTAAGAGATTTGGCCTATTTAAAACTCATCTCTAACTTCTCTAAAATTATCTTCAGCGACTCTAAAATTATCTCAAGCGGTACAATTTTAAGTTTGGGTATGATTCGGGCTGGGCTTGGGCCAAATTTTGATTGGGCTTAGTTTGGGCCAGTTCAGGCTGGGCTACGGGTCGTCCCACTGCTATAAAAGGTTGCCCACAGCCTGCCCATTTAATTAATCAGGGCGGGCTATGAACAATAAATAGACTGAGCTGGACGGGTTTGTTTGCCGGGCGGGCCTGGCCGGGTCTCGGGCTTTGTCCCATATTGCCAGCCCTAACTGTGACTCATTCGATCCTAGGATATGTGCATCATTGGCACATTCCTTTAACCATTGTTCCAACCCAACGTTGGTTAAAATGATCCAGCAAGGCTATAGATCCTTTTGAACCAAAAGAACCTATTCACTGTAACTCTACTGAGGGAATCGCAAGTGGTAATATTAGCAAGGGATTACAATATTGTCTTGACAAATTTAGCTGCAGTAGTTTGTTTCATTTTATGTGATTCAACGGTAGTGTATTAGAATAACATTCGAATTTTAATGTTAGATAATATTAACATCATTTACAAGAGATTTTAGATGAACATTGTAGACCTGACTGGACTATAATTTTATTTTGCTCTGAGAACTCATTTCACCATATTTTATGCCCTATTAGCATAATTAGGAGTATGAAATTAAAATTGGGAGATTTTTTTATAATTGTAACTGTTTGCCTTCATTGATATCGTTAAGGTTTTTTATTTTTAAATGCATCTTAAAAAAGGACATTGCTTGTACTAATAGCAGTGTGGTCATCCACCCACTATAAATAGTGTTGGATATGAACTTGAATCAAGATTGTCGAAGAAAATTGAAGATTGTCGAAGTCGTTCGAACAAAGAAGAAAGTCGTTCGAACGAGTTGTTCGAGAACTTTTGGTACTCTTTGGAATTTTGGCGCAGGAGTCAATCTCGTTCGAACGAGCTTGGATATCGCCTGAACGAGATGTCAAGTTTCTAGGGCTGGAGACCAATTGGCGTAAAAGTCATTTGAACGAGCTTGGTGGTGGTTTGCACTAGAAGTCTGTTTGAGACGTGAGTTCTGCCTCGAGATCCGTACTACTTGTATTTTTTGTTCCCTATTATATAAAGGGGACTTAGGCTATTTTGTTAGTTATCTTTTGGTGAGTTTAATCTTGGAGAGGCTTGGGTTTGAAGAGACTTCATTAAAGCTTTAAATGCTTGAGAGATCATTGTAACCTGTTTGATATCATAGTGAATTGTTCGTTGGGAGTGGTTTTTCATTCGCAAGGGTTTTCCACTTCCTACCTCTCGGAAACCTTATTGTGTTCTTTATTGTTCTTGCTTGGTTAATTATTCTATTAGGGCTTATTCCGCGTATCACTCTTGTAAGGGAAGAGATAGTAACTACCTCGATTCTCAACAATTGTTGTCAGAGCGAGTACTAGGGCTTGTGTGGTGAAAAGCGATGGCCGATCAAAAGAAGTTGAAGATCACAAAGTTCAATGGATCAAATTTTGGAGTCTGGAAGATGCAGATAGAAGATTACCTCTATCAGAAGGATCTCAATTTACCGTTGGGTGGAGTTGAGATGAAGCAGTAGATTTTAATACTGCTAAGTGGGCGCGATTGGATTGCAAAACACTTGGAACCGTTAGGTTAGCGCTATCATCTCATATTTTACACATGATCTCCAAAGTTTTGATTATGAAGGGTTTGATGGAGACGTTATCCGCTATGTACTTGGAACCGTCCGGGGAAAATAAGGTTTACCTTTTACGGCGCTTGTTTAATTTGAAGATGAAGGAGAATGGTAGTATACAAGCTCATATCAGTGAGTTCAATACCATACATGCTCAACTGGAATCCATTAAAATTACTTTTACCAAGGAAGTGAGAGCGTGGGCTCCTCTAGGGAAGATGCCAGAAAGATGGGAAGGATTCATTACATCTGTGAGCAACTCATCGGGGAAGGAAGATACCAAATTTGATACTATAGTCTCATTGATTATGACTGAAGAGAATAGGCGTAAAACATCTAAATCCTCTTGGAGTTCAAACGATAGTATGTTGAACGTCGAGGAAAGAGGAAGGTCTTACAGAAAAGGGCCAAAATTTGGAAGGGGTCGATCACAGTCAAGAGGGAAGTCTAA
Organism: Kingdonia uniflora; assembly: GCA_014058105.1. Taxonomy (NCBI): domain Eukaryota; kingdom Viridiplantae; phylum Streptophyta; class Magnoliopsida; order Ranunculales; family Circaeasteraceae; genus Kingdonia; species Kingdonia uniflora. The sequence goes on along the minus strand of JACGCM010000201.1, from coordinate 195,322 downwards.
ACCACCTGGTGTGTACTGGACTTGTGGAAAGAAGGGCCACTTCAGGCGAGATTGTAACTCTTCTTCTTCTAAAAAGATTGATGATGAAGAAAATGATACAATGAACCTAACAGAGGAGGTTAGTTCTGACGAGGCTCTACTACTATCGTGTGACGATGTTAACGAATCTTGGAATGTTGATTCGGGCGCTTCCTTCCATGCTACTACGAACGTAGGTTTTCTGACTAATATTGTTAAAGGTGATTTCGGTACGGTCTTTCTTGTAGATAAGAGTGCATGCAATATTACAAGAAAGGGAAATGCTAGGTTGTTGTTGCCTTCAGGGGGAACATTGGTTTTACAGAATGTGTGACTTGTACCTAAACTGGGGCATAACCTTATATCGGTTAGTAAATTGGCAGATGATGTCGGATATGAGTGCACCTCTGGCGTAACCTTCTAGAAGGTTACAAAAGGAGCTATGTTGGTAGCTCGAGGCTTGCGACAAGGAACGTTGTATAGAACGCAGAACATAATTTCCACAATTTGTGCGGCTACTCCGGGGATTGATACAAGTACGTGACATAAATGGCTCAGTCATATGAGTAAAAATGGGATGAAGATAATGACAACGAAGGGAAATCTAGAGGGTCTTGCTGAGGTTGATCATAAGTTTTGTGAAGAGTGTGTTCTTGCGAAGCAGAAGATGGTCAGTTTCAAATTATCTGGAAAATCAAAGAAACCTGGAAAGCAGGATCTTGTACACGCGGATGTTTGGGGGCCAACTAAGGTGTCTTATCTTGGTGGTTCTCATTAATATTGTACTTTTATCGATGATGCTACTCATAAACTATGGGTGTACTTCGTGAATAACAAGTCAGATGTGTTTGATAAATTCAATAGGTGGAGGGCTCTAGTTGAAAATTAAACGGGTTTGAAACTGAAGTGTCTCAAGTCGGATAATGGGGGTGAATACTGTAGTGATGAGTTTGAAGACTTTTGTGCATCAAACAGGATTTGGAGACAAAAGACTATTCCCAGAACACCGTAACAAAATGGTGTTGCAGAGCGCATGAACCGAATAATAAATGAAAGAGCGAGGAGTATGAGACTCAACGCTGGATTGCCAAAGTATTTTTGGGCGGATGTGGTTAGTACGACGGCGTACTTGATTAACAGAGGGCCTTCGACGGCTTTGGATTTTAAACTTCCTGAAGAAGCATGGATCAGTAAAGAGGTAAACCTTAATCACTTGCGTATTTTTGGTTGTACCTCATATGTGCTTGATAATTCAGATACAAGGACCAAGTTAGATGCAAAGTCGATGAAGTACATTTTTATTGGATACGGGGGTGATGAGTTTGGGTACCGGTTTTGGGATACGAAGAATCAAAAAGTTATCCAGAGCCGTAATGTTACATTCAATGAGGAAGTATTATATAAAGTTTTCAAAGTACATGTGAAAAGGATTCGAGGTGAAGAAGCGAAAAGTGTCGACATTAAAGATGATGAACCCTCTCGAGAGGATGATGAAGAAGTTGTTGTTGAGTCTGATGCACTGGATCATAACGAGGAACCTAATGATCTAGACATTCCAATAACACTTCAAAAGATGCCGAGAGTTGCAAGAATTTTGACAAGGTATATAAATTCTTTAAATCACTTGTTACTTACAGATGGTGGTGAATCTGAAAGGTACAAAGTGGTTTTTGATGTGGAAGCCAAGAGAAAGTGGGAGCTTGCTATGGATGATGAGATGCAGTCATTATCAGTTAATCGAACTTGGGATTTAGTTCGGTTATCAAAGGGGAATAGAGGATTGCACAACAAGTGAGTATACAGACTAAAACAAGAATCTGATGGTTCAAAGAGATTCAAGGCTAGACTTATGGTGAAGGTCTTTCAGCAGAAAGAGGGTATTGATTTCGATAAGATTTTTGCTCCTATTGTGAAGATGTCTACTATTTGGGTTGTGATGAATATAGTTACTGCTGATGATTTGCATTTTGAACAACTTGATGTATAGACTGCATTTCTTCATGGTAACCTTGATGAAAAAATTTATATGAAGCAGCCAGAAGGGTATTCAGCTAAAGGGAAAGAAGATCTTGTGTGTAGGCTTACGAAGAGATTATACAGTTTGAAACAAGCGCCGCGACAGTGGTATTTGAAGTTCGAAGAGTTAATGTCCAGAAATGGCTATTCGAAGAGCAATGCGGATCACTGTTACTTTATCAAGAATACGAGGAACTCATATATTATTCTACTTATGTATGTAGATGATATGTTGGTAGCAAGTACTGACATGGGAGAGATAGTTAAGTTGAAGGAACTGTTATCCTGGGAGTTTTCTATGAAGGACTTGGGTACGGCAAAACAAGTTATTGGTATGTATGTTACAGGGGACAGAAAGCGGCGAGAATTGAAGTTGTCTCAAGCTGAGTACATCGGCAAAGTACTGAAGCGATTCAATATGGATGGTTCTGAAGTTGTTAGTACACCATTGGGAGATCACTTCAAACTATCAAAGGATTATTGTCCAAAGGCGCAGAAGGATCACGATGAGATGCGAAAAGTTCCTTAGCAATCCGCGGTTAGTAGCCTCATGTACGGTATGATTTGTACAAGACCATATATTACCCAAGCAGTAGGAGTTGTTAGTAGGTATATGAGCAATCCAGGCATGGAGCATTGGAGAGCTGTGAAATGGATACTAAGGTATCTAAAGGGGTCTCAAGATATAATATTATGTTATGGGGGTTCTCAGATATGCTTACATGGTTTTCTTAATTATGATATGGCGGGTGACATGCATAGGCAGAAGAACACTAGTAATTTCATTTTTATATTGGGAAGCGGTACATTTATATGGGTTTCTAGGCTACAAAAGATTATAGCTTTGTCTACGACGGAGGTGGAATGTGTTGCAGCTACAGAAGCGTGCAAAGATATGGTTTGGCTCAAAGGGTTGATGAAAGATCTTGGTAGAGAACAATTCTCTCCTAAGTTGTATAGTGATAGTCAAAGAGCTATACACTAAGCGAAGAATTCGGCTTTTCACTCTAGGACCAAGCACATTGATATTCAGTATCACTATATTCGCTCGCTCCTCGAGGATGGCGCGTTGAAGCTTATGAAGATTCACACTGATATAAATTCAACCGATATGTTTACCAAGGTGGTGATTTTTAAAAGTTGACGACATGTACAACTTCTGTGGGTCTTCAAGATTAAAGGTCCGGGTAGTGCGAGCAATTCATTTGGAGATCTAGAGATGGGTTACGGGATTTGATCTCAAGTGGGAGATTGTTGGGTATGAACTCGAATCTAGATTGTCGAAGAAAACTGAAGATTGTTAAAGTCGTTTGAACGAAGAAGAAAGTCATTCGAATGAGTTATTCGAGAACTTTTGGTACTCTCTGGAATTTTTGCCCAAGAGTCAATCTCGTTTGAACGAGCTTGGATGTCGTTCGAACGAGATGTCAAGTTTCTAGGGCTGGAGACCAATTGGCATAAAAGTTGTTCGAACGAGCTTGGCGGTGGTTTGCACTAGAAGTCTGTTTGAGACGTGAGTTCTGCCTCGTTATCTGTACTAATTGTATTTTTTGTTTCCTACTATATAAAGGGAACTTAAGCTATTTTGTTAGTTATCTTTTGGTGAATTTAATCTTAGAGATGCTAGGGTTTGAAAAGACTCCATTAAAGCTTTAGAAGCTTGAGAGATCATTGTAACCTGTTTGATATCATAGTAAATTATTCGTGGGGAGTGGTTTTTCATCCGCAAGGGTTTTCCACTTCCCTCCTCTGGGAAACCTTATTGTGTTCTTTATTGTTCTTGCTTGGTTAATTCTTCTATTAAAGCTTATTCCGCGCATCGTTCTTGTAAGGGAAGAGAGAGTAGCTACCTCAATTTTCAACAAATAGTTCACCAAAAGATTGTTCCACATTATGTATGGACAAACTCAAAATAACATGGTCGGTCTATAGTAAAAATTCTGCCAAGTAAAGCCTACTGCAACTGGTACTATAAGACCCATGTTCCCAAAGTGGACTACCAATCCACTTCTTTTTATCTTTTTTTCCCCAGGTAAAAATACTGAAGGAAAATTAATAGCTAACCTATGAGGGAGCTAGATTACCAACTACTAATAGCTTAAGTGGCTGGTACCTTATGCTCTCATGAGATATCGGGAGGCAGGTCAAGGGTTCGATTCTCATCTTCGTGTGGGCTTCGAGGTTGGTATGAGCCCGTTGGCCTTGTTGGTCGGTTTACATGGTTCGTGTGGTTTGCTGACAATTGCACGAACCCTAGGGGTTCTAGTCGGGAATTGACGATCCGCGGACGGATACCTCTAGCTCAAAAGGAAAAAAAAAATTAAAAATGGGGTAGGCAGATAGCTAACCCGCTTATTTTGATTGGCCAACAAGGCAGGTACAACCTGAAGACTTGTTATTTGGGTTTCCCGAGTTATTTATTTTCATTTATCTCCTTGCCTAAGAAAATGGAGAATTTCGACATATTCGAAAAAAAATTGCCGCTTCGATTAAAATTAAGACCGACCAACATGGGCTCGATATTTTTTTGAAAGTGTTCCCGCTCCGATTAAGATGGGGAACGACCAATATGGGTTTGAATTAATAAGGAAAAAGGTTGCAACATCTTAAGATGGTAGGCCATTTGAGTTGTGAGGTGGCGAAATTCTATTAGTGGGGTAACTCTATCTAGCTCCCCCCAGAATAGGTGATTATTTCTTTTTATTTGTAAACTACCTGTGTTTACTATAAATACAGGCAAATAATAGATAAGAAAGGACCAACAATCTACAAACCTCACTATTTTGTTACTTTGACCTTACAATCATTCCAAATTCTGTAATAACTAGCAAAATACTTAATTTTACATCATAACCCTCCTTGAGGTCGTGGTTTTTCTCAGCTTTTACTGAGTTTTCTACGTAAAATCTTATTTATCTAGTCTTATTGCATTCTCTTTACGAATACGTATTGGAAAAGATTCTCCTCCCGGAAAACACGCCACTACAATTGGCACCGTCGGTGGAAATTATCACACTTTTTTTTACCATTACTTATCTAAACACCATCTGATGACAAACATGAACCTGAGAAGCCATTCCAGTATCGTAAGAGATCAGGAAATACCAGGAACTGTTGATCTACACGGTGCGGTACTCTAGCTTCAACAACAAATTGCCGCAGAAAAGGCCCAAAGACTGGAAGATCAGCGTGTCAACGCTCAAGCTCTTCAAACGGAGAAAGACGAATGGAGGAAAGTCTTAAATTAACAGAGTCAAACACATCAGAAAGAAATAGAATGCTTGAGGAGAACATAAGATCGACTCATTGGTCGACAAACGTCCCCTCCACTCGCCCGAAGCGAGCATAAATCAAGAGAAATTCAACGCGATAATTTACCAAGGGAAGACGAGCTACAGATTTCTCGATCCAGATCTGGGAACCCAAATAAAGCCTCTCAACATTTTGATTTAACATCTTCAGCATCAACAACTCAAAGAAGTCGACGCACGCGCCATCAAACCCCCCGCCTGACAGAAGACTAATCAGGGATCAATTAGAACCAGAAGGGCAGGGAGATTTTGTTCCTCGGGTTGCAGCCTTACCATTTCCCCCATAATAGTTTGTCACCTTGGATGACCCTCAACAACAGGATCCAGGCCATAAACTATGATATTCTAGGCTGAAGATCCGTGCTTGATAGAATCGAGACAAACCCTATCTCCCCAAATCTCAAAATTATGCCTATCCCAGAAAATTTCTATATGCCTTAATTTATTCAGTATGCAGGCCTGACTGACCCGCTTACACATGTTTGACATTTCAAAGCCGCAGTTGGGTTATATTCCAAGTTCGACCACATGCTATGTAGGCTATTCAATATGAGCCTGAAGGAAGAACCGCTCCGTTGGTTCCATTCTATTCAAGAGGCCTCCATCACCACGTTCAGCCTGTTGCAACATTTTTTTGAATCCAATTGCGATTATGCTAGAGAGTGAGAGATCACTGCCGATTCCTTGTTCAACTTCAAGCAAGGCGCGAAAGAGACCCTGGCAAGCTTTTATAAATGCTTCCTACAAAAAATAAGGAATATTAGGAACTCGGACCCTATAATCGTAGTTCCAGCATTCACCTCCGCCCTGCACATTGACTCAAAAGTTCGAGAAGAGCTTACTCTGCACAAACCAGGAACAGTCACAAATATGATTGATGTAGTTAATAACTACATCGAACTGGAGCAATCAAAGAAGGATGAGATGAAGAGCTCGTCTGTCATCCATTCTTGGGAAACATCTTCGACCCCATCCCTAGGAATAGTCACTACTGAAGCGCCCAAATAATGCGACAGAAACACCGACAACAATATAAGAAGGTATGGAAAACCTGACAAACTTGTCCCAGTTCTGCCGCCAATGACAGCAACTCTCTCCGCTATCTTGCCGACGATAAATGGAGATGAATATTATCGTACACCACAAGCTATTCATGATCTTCCCAATAGACCACTATGTCAGTATCACAATATGCGTAGCCATGAGACTGACACCTGCTGCTCCTTTATACTAATCTTTCATCGTATCCTATTAGCTAGAAGACTCCACAATTATGTCATCGACATCTAAAAGTTTCTCGAGAATAAAACAAAAAATAAAGAAGTGGAGCAAAATTAGGCCCAGGGAAAGCTTGCCACCTATATATGATCGAGATTGAAAAAGGGAAGAAAAGAAAGCAAGACGATTGAATTACATCTTACTGTAAAATGACATCCTCAGACAAATCAGTAAAACTTCTTCCAAGCACAAACAAATTGAAATGTCCTTACCAAATCACTTTCGAAGATTGTGACACCAGCCACGTTAAATACCCTTATGATGACCCTCTTGTTATTATGATCAAAGTCAGATAAGACTACCTACATACGCTTCTCATCGATACCGGGAGCGCCACAAATGTTTTGTTCAGAAGAGCAATTGAAGTCCTAGGCCTTACAAATTCGGTAAAATCTTCGACAACAACAATCATGGGCTTCAATGGTTCGAAAGAATTAGCTACGGGAGAGATCACTCTGCCAGTTCAGGCGCGTTCAGAGACTACATTTGTAAAATTTCTTGTCATCGATACAGAGTCCAAGTATTTAGGAATTTTGGGATACAGTTGGTTACATTCAATCAAAGCAGTGCCTTCTACTTATCATCTAGTACTGCGCTTTCCAACAGATCATGGAATATATGAAATTAAAGCCATCCAAGCAGTTGCACGAATGTGCAAAAATACCACAACCAACCCTCATACAATCAAACTTCTTAAAGTATAGCAACTACAACAAGATGAAACACCCACATTCGAATAGCATGACACTGAGATGGTCGAATCTGTTGAACTCGATGGCCCACGATGCACAACCTTCATCGCTTCCAAATTATCAACCGACGAAAAAGAGGCCATGATACAGCTACTTAGGAAGCACATCGACATTTTTGTATGGACTTTCCAAGAAATGCCTGACATCGATCCTTCAATCGCTCTCCACTGACTCAATCTCCTTTCAGACAGTAAAGCTATCATTTAAAAATGACAGAATTGTGCTCCCCGACTCCGCGATGCAGTAAATGAGGAAATTGATAAACTCCTTCGGGTAGGATTTATTCGGGAAGCTAGATATCTAAAGTGGGTTTCTAATATCGTCGCGGTACCGAAGAAAAATAATAAAATCAGGGCTTGTGTTGACTTCACAGAACCCAACAACTTCACATCTAAAGACAGTTTTCCGCTACTACTAATTCTGCAACTTCTCGACTCAGTTGCAGGACATGAACTTCTTTCTATGATGGATGCAGCCTCTGGTTATAACTAGGTTCCACTCGCTGAAGAAGATCAGGAAAAAACAACCTTCGTCACCGACAGAGGTCTCTACTGTTATACGGTAATGTCTTTTAGTTTAAAGAATGCAGGCGCTACTTACTAAAGACTTGTAACTACAATGTTCAAAGATCATCTCAGCACAATTATGGAAGTCTACATCGATGATATGATATGCAAAAGATTGAAACGATAAGACCACCCATTAGCCTCCAAACCATTTTTGAAATCATTCGCAAGTACCAGATAAAACTTAACCCAGAAAAATGTCAATTCGGAGTCACATCTAGTAAATTTCTGGGACATCTTGTCAGAAAGAGAGGGATAGAAATTGATCCAGCATAAATCAAAGCACTCATCGCGATGCCATTTTCTCGAGCAAAAAAAGATGTTCAAAAATTTGTAGGAAAGATAAACGCTCTTCACAAATTTATCTCAAAATCATTTGGACTCCTGACTGTGAGATAGCTTTCCAAGATCTTAAACGATACTTGAGGCGTCCTCCAATATTGAGTACTCCAATTGATGGCGAATCACTTATAATGTACTTATCCATAACTAAAGATTTAATCAGTTTTGTCCCAACTTTTAAGCTCATCCCATCAAAGTCATTACCAAGTACCATCTCAAACTCGTACTCTCCAAAAAATAGAAATCTTGAAGAATCAAGCAATGGTCTATTTTTCATGGAGAATACAATATTTTTTTCGAACCCCAAATATCAATCAAGGGATAAGCAGTTGCCAACTTTTTCGCCGAATTTACTGTTGAAAACCCTGATTGGGAAGAACTCGAAGAAATCTTCATAGATGACTCAATAACAAAACTAGTCGCATGGTCCAAAAGCTCTAGTTGGCGAATTTTTACAGATGGATTAGCAGGACCACAAGGATCAGGGATTGGCATCGTCCTCGTTACGCCTTCTAATCATCGAATCAAGAAAGCTATTAAACTAAACTTCTATACTACCAATAATGAGACCGAATATGAAGGTATCTTACACGGTCTCGATATCACACTTATTCTCGGCGTAGAAGAATTAACAGTCTATGTCGGCTCTTTACCTGTGGCCAATCATTACAACAAAACTTTCAAAACAACGGGAAAAATAATTGATTATACAGCTCTGGTCGAAGAAAAGATATAGAAATTCAAACATGCAACAATTTCTTACTTACCTCGACAAGAAAATTGACATGTCAATGCGTTATCTTACATCTCTGCCATGCTGGGGGACAGTGAAAAAAAATCTTTAGAAATTAAAATCATCGGGCATTCCAGCCTTGATATACTGTCAACACTCCAGATCACCATTGCTGAAGATGATGATCCTGAAGACTGGAGAAGACCATTCTATACATACCTCAACTCTAACATCTTCCCCAATAATAAAGAAGAAGCTCGATCACTTTTAGCCAAGTACCCCAGATTCACCATCCAAGATCACATCTTATATCGAATCACAGGAGGGGGACCACTTATCAAATGCATCTCTCAGAAACAAGCTCATATAAAAATTAGAGAACTTCATGAAGGTATCTGTGGTGCACATGTTTCAAGAAGATCATTAGCCTAACGCGCATTCACATAAGGATTATATTGTCCCAAGATGAGACAGGACTTCGAAGACTTCGTTCGAAAATGCTACAAATGCGAAATCCACGCCTAAGACATCAAACGTCTAGCCTTAGACTTGTATATCAGCAGTGTCCTCTAGCTATTCAAATGATGGGGAATCGACATCATTAGACCTTTCCATCCAGCATTGGGAAACTGAAGATTCGTCCTAGTCGTCACTGATTACTTCACAAAATGGGTTAAAGCAGTTCCTCTCTGCCATACTGATGAAAATGAAGTCATCAAGTTCCTTTGGGAGCACATCATCACCAGGCTGTCCGCATATGATACGCTCCGATAATGGCAAATAGTTTATCAGCGCCAAAATACTTGCTTTCCTCCATAAATACGAAATTCAACTCACAACATTCACACCATATTATCCTCAAGGAAATGGACAAGCTGAAGTCATAAACAAATGCATCAAATCGGGATTACGCAAACGTCTCGGCAACAAGATAGGGCAATGGGTGGATGAATTGCTCAGTGTTCTCTGGGCTTACCGAACCACTCCTTGAGTCTCAACTGGCTGCTCTCCATTCATGATAGCTTTTGGTACCGAAGCAGTCATACCTTTGGACCTCAATCTACCAAGTACTCGACGGAAAATTCCAGATGAAGGCAATAAACTCGGTCTCTTTTGTAACCAAAATTGGATAGAAGAAACCAGAGACAAGGCCATTGCATATTTGGGACGATACCATGATACATTGAAAAAAGAATGCAACAAGAAAGTTCAAAAATAGAAATTTGGTATTGGAGACCTTGTCTTACGATGGATCCAAGATAGTACTCAGCCTAAAAATTCTAGAAAATTATTAGAAAACTGGGAAGGGCCATACATTATCAGTAACAAATCAGATAGTGGAACTTATTGGCTGATGACTGAAGACGAAATACAACTTAAATATCCATGAAACACTGCTTAACTAAAACTGCTTTACAGATGAGACATTGTAACCGTTTTCATCGATTCAAATAAACAAATTTTGTTACTTTTACCTCTTACGTTAGGCAAGATCCCTGAACGCTTATCCAAGCTTTAAATTTTCATCATCAACACGAATAATTATCCCTTCTCCCCCAAATCGATTGACTTCATTACCTTTAGCACTGCATAATAATACCATTGGTTCCAACAGATACCACCATCCTCTGACAAATCCTTCCCCTACTCTCCACACCATAGCATAGTTCACGGAACAATCACTAAGGCTTCTACTACGAAAATACTTTACCTCTGATTCCTCCTCATCTTCATCCTCCAACATCGTATTCCGCCACATTTGGGGTGGCATCCTTCCAAAACTACTACTGTTATACCCTCCTTAACCTCCTAATTTATACCCCACTTTATTCTGCCAGATTCATTGTACCGCATTAATTGTGCCTCAGGAATGATTTGACCAGATACAGTTCACTTTAACCTCAAAAATAATAAAGACGATCATCTTCTAATTCAACAACCTCTTCAGCTTCCAACTTCATCTCGACACAACCAAAAATGCTTATGTCGAGAATGAGGCGATTGTAGAAGCATATTCCCCAGATTCAACAAAAGTAAACCAGTAAAGCATAGTCAAAGACATGATCAAAGATACTTCAAGTCCTCGAGAAGATACTTCAAGTCCTCGACCTTCCAAAAGTAGCCATTGTTCCTAGTCAAGAAGAGAGCTGTAATAGATCCGCGAAGTTTGCCCACTTCCCCTGGAATAAGAGACTATTTCTTTCTATTTATAAACTGCCTGTGTATACTATAAATACAGGCAGAGAATAGATGAGAAAGGACCAACAATCTGTAAGCCTTACTATTTTGTTACTTTGACCTTACAATCATTACAAATTCTATAATAACAAGCAAAATACTGGATTTTATATCAAAACCTTCCTCGAGGTCGTGGTTTTCTCTGCTTTTATTGAGTTTTCCATGTAAAATCTTGTTTATCTAGTCTTATTACATTCTTTTTACGAATAAGTATTAGCGAAGATTCTCCTTTCAGAAAACACGCTACTACACTTCTGATTGGGCATATAGGGCCGAAGAAGGTGGCGGAGGCAACAAAAAATTTGAAGCCAAAAATGTGGAATTCGACGATTACGATGGGCAAAAATATGATTACAGAGATTATTACAATGAAGAGGCACGAACAACAGGCAGGGATGAGCCACGACCCTTACTGGCAGAGCAAAGTATTGGTAACAGGTGGATTTCTACTATTAATAAGGCTAAAGGTCAGCGGTTCAGTGTAGACCTACCTAGACCAAAGGAGGTAGAATTATGGTTAAGGCATATCGAGAAGAAGATGAGATCGATTGATTATCCTGAGGATCAGAGGGTTAGAGTGGCTTCACACTTGTTGGATGGTAATACCGATAATTGGTGGGAGACGACTGAGCAGACATTGGAGGGTCAACAAATCACTTAATCATTGTTCAAGGGGAAGTTCTTTGATCAGCACATTCCAAAAAGTTATCGGGATGAGATGGCTGCACAGTTCTTTCAGTTGGAACAGAAGGACAACATGACAGTTACCGAGTACGAGGCAAAGTTTACCTAGTTATCTCATTATGCATCTTTTCTCGTTGCCGATGAGGTTCGTAAGGCGAATAAGTTTCTCGGTGAACTTATAAAACCGATCAAGGGGAAGCTTGCAGGACATATGATTAGGTCATATTCTAAGATGGTGGTGAAGGCACAGTTGATTAAGAGCAGCTACAATGAATCTAAGAGAGCTAGGGAAAGGAAGGTTGAGAAGAGGATTGAGCCTAAGGGTAAAAAGATTGTTACGACCGCGATCGGGAAGGATTACCAGGGGAACTATGGCTACCAAGGGAACCAGGGGAATCAGGGTTATTGAAAGAAGTAGATGACATAATAAGGATCAGGTAATATTAGAGTGGTTACTACTGATAAAGCTCAGGGTATACAAATTTTTGGGAGATGTTTTGTATGTGATGAGGTTGGGCATCAGGCTCGTCCTTGTCCTCCTCGTACTGGTTAGCAGCAACAACAACATTGACAAGGAGTACAGGATAAGGACTACCTCCATAAGGTATAGTTTTTGTTATGGTGCAGCGTGAGCAGCGAGATGGCAAACCAGTGGTGGAAGGTACACTTCTTATATTTTACTCACCTGCTAAAGTTTTATTTAGCATTGGTGTTATGCATTCCTTCATATCTTAAATTAGTATGTGTTCATTTGGTTTGACACCTGAGACACTAGAGAACGAGTTGTCTGTTATTACACCTATAGGGAGATCAGTTACACTAAACCGGGTTTGTAGAGATTGTCTTATTACTGTTGGTCACCTAGTGCTTCCAGCAAATCTTATCGTATTAGAAATTCCGGAGTTTGATATCATTGTAGGTATGGATTGGTTATTGACTTATCATGCCAGTATCGATTGTTTTGAGAAAACAAACATATTTTCCATTCTAGGTAGCAAACCATTTCGATTCCGGAGTTCAGGTACTGAGGACTTGATTTGTTTGATGATTGATGCATCTTGAGCTTGGGCCTCCAGGGCCAAGCCTATCAATCAACTTTTGGTTGTTTCCAAATTTTCAGATGTTTTTGAGGAGATACCAGGCTTCCCGCCAAAGTGAGACATTGATTTCTGTATCAATTTGGTATCGGGGATTGAGCCTATTACCCGGGCAACTTATCGTATGCCACCAGCCTAGCTTAAGGAGTTGTATGTGCATATTGAAGAGCTAATGAAGTAGGGCTTTATTCGTGAGAGTGCTTTACCATGGGGTACACCAGTTTTGTTTGTTAGGAAGAAGGATGGTTTGATGAGGCTTTGTGCTGATTATCGACATTTTATCAAGGTCATAATCGAGAATCGTTATCTAATATCTCAAATTGAGGACTTAATCGATCAGTTGCGAGGAGCTCAATACTTTTCTAAGATTAATTTATGATCTGGTTATCACTAACTCAAAGTTAGGGAAGAGGATATTCTAAAGATGGCATTTTGGACTAGATATGTGTAGTGGCATGTTTTTTGGAAGAAGAATCTTTGCCTTTACTTATTCGTAAAGAGAATGCAATAAGACTAGATAAATAAGATTTTTCAAGGAAAACTCAGTAAAAGCTGAGAAAAACCACGACCTCGAGGAGGGTTTTGATATAAAATCTAGTATTTTGCTAGTTATTATAGAATTTGGAATGATTGTAAGGTCAAAGTAACAAAATAGTAAGGTTTGTTGATTTTTTGTTCTTTCTCATCTATTTTCTGCCTGTATTTATAGTAGACATAGGCAGTTTACAAACAAAAAGAAACAATATCTTATTCTGGGAGGAGTGGGCAAACTTTGCAGATCTCTAGCAACTCTCTTCTCGACTAGGCACAATGGCTACTTTTGGAAGGTCGAGGACTTGAAGTATCTTCTCAAGGACTTGAAGTATCTTCTCAAGGACTTGAAGAATCTTCGGTCACATATGGTTGTCTTTGACAATGCTTTGTTGGCTTACTCTTGTCTAATCTGGGGAATATGTTACTACAATTACCCCATTCTTGACATAAGCATTTGTGGTTGTGTCGAGAAGAAATTGGAAGCTGAAGAGGTTACCGAATTAGAAGATGAGTCATATTTGCTATTTCCGAGGTCAAAGTGAACTATATCTGGTCAAATAATTACTGAGGCACAATTAATGCGCTACAATGAATCTGGCAGAGTGAAGTGTAGTATAAATTGGAAGCTTAAGGAAGGTGTAACAGTAGTGGTTTTAGAAGGATACTGCCCCAAGTATGGCAGAATACGATGTTGGAGGATAAAGATGGGGAGGAATCAGAGGTAAAGTGTTTTCACAGTGGAGGCCTTAGTGATTGTTTTGTGAACTATATCATGGTGTGGAGGGTGAGGGAAGGAATTGCCAGAGGATGGTGGTATCTGTTGGAACCAATGGTGTCATTATGCAGTTGTAAAGGTAATGGAGTCAATCAGTTTGGGGGAGAAGTTATAATTGTTCGTATTGACGATGAAAATTTAAAGCTTGAATGGGCGTCCAGGGATCTTGCCAAACGTAGGAGGCTTCTTACAATTTTTTGTTGCCTTCATCTGGGGAAACAACCTTTAGAATTTTAGTGACTTGAGATTCATTGAGGTTCTTAGCACTGGAAGGAGGCTTTGATGTCCGATTCTGGTGAAAAGAAAACACAGAGAAATTAGTCATGAAAGTCGAATGTAAAAATAGATTGTAGTTTGATGTAATGTAATCGAAGAATGAAGTTGTCGAATATGAATTGTAACTTATTCATAATAAATAAAGTTAATATCTTCGATATTCTATTCATGTATTTGTTGAATATAAATTATAGTCTGTAAATAATCGAAGGTCAAATGTCGAATGTGAATGCACATAAAATGTTGAATGGTTGTCATAATATCTCGAATGTATTTGACTGAGTAGGTCCCATAACAGATTTCAAGGTTGATTGATTTGACTTTGAAATTGCAGAGTTCCATAGCAGAGTAAATGCAGGTGAGTTGGACTGTGACTGAAGGGGGTATAAATAGTTCTTGTTACAGCAGATGTGATGTATTCGCGCAAGATGGTGAAGACGAGATCTCAAGCCAGAATGGGGTGTTTAGACGTGTTCAGGCGATGTACTGGGTATTGTACACTCGATACTTTGGATCTCAAAATTATGATATGCATATGAAAAATTCTGAGGAGCCTGATTACGAAGGGATGTGTGAGGCAAATGCAAAAGAAGCTGAGGAGGACTTCAAGTTTCATGTCAAATTATAGTTTTGGCGTCCTCCTGAACGCTGTGGTGGTATATGGACTCAAGCGAAGTTATTGGTGAAGAGGGAAGATAAAGCTGCAGCTAGAGGTTTATGAGGTTGTAATGTTTGTAGAAGTAGATCTTTGTAAGTAGTTGTTATGGTCAATAAAATGTAATAAAAATATTGGTCAGGATGTTTTGTTGATTGAAGTAATGTGTTGTTTATTTTTCAAATTGAAAATGTACTTTTAAAAATTTGGCAATGGTAAATTGCTTTAAGCAAGTTTCTGGTAGAATGTCGAATATAATGATATTGTAGATGTTGTCAAATATGTACCCAAAATATAAGAATTTGTAGATAAAGTTGAAGTGGGGGAACTAACAAGAATAATGATTATGGAAAGATGTGTTCCTTTAGGTGGGAGTATGAAATATAAGGAAATTGATGTACATCATCTTTGTGAAAAGATAGGTTGTGTTTTGTTGCGCATGAATGTAGATAACAAAATTCTTTAAGATATGGAAGGATTAGAGTGGGAGTGTAAGAGTTTGTTGGCCCTGAGAAGGCGAAGTATCGAAGATGCTGGGAAAAGAAGTAGAAGGTGTTACATTCAAGGAGTTGAGCAGTCGCGAAGTGGTGTGATGAACAGTCACATGGGGTCTATAAATAGCTCTGATGTGGGCAACTATTCACATTTTTCAAGCACAGGAAAAATAAATCTCTAGTGCGAATTACTTTTGCTCGTTGTTAGATTGGTTGTCTATAATTGCGAAGAAGAAGATTAGCGTTCTAATTGCAAGAGCCAAGCGAGCAAAGGAAAGGGATACGGAAGCAGCGCATAAACAAGGTTAGTGATTTTTTTTTTTGTAAAAAAGTTAGCTTATATATATATGCTCAATCAAAGATTACAAGATAATTACATCCCATGGACACATGTGCCCTCACACACCCAAAAGAACCTAAGATCACGCCTCTGTTTGAATAGATTAACAGTCTATTCGAATTAATTTGTATTGGAATAGAGTATAAATCTATTCGAATAAAACTGCCTAGGCAGACATCTATTCGAACAGAAATAATTCTATTCCAATAAATTTGCCCAGGCAAGAATCTATTCGAACATAAAGAAATATATTCGAATAAAACACTCAGATTAGAGTGTATTCGAACAGAGCAAGTTCCATTCGAATAAAAACACTATGTCAAGAGTGTATTCGAACAGGATAGAATATATTCGAATAAGATTGAAATACAAGAGATGTCTTGATCATCGGAATCGAAAGTACTCCATAAAAAGAACTTCAATTCTCATAAGGAAATTTGAGCGTCCACCAAATTTTTCTTCAAAAGGTTCAGCATTGTCGGATCCTCTCCTAGCCATAATATCAGCGGAGAAATTGCATTCCCTCCATGTGTGATAGAATCGGATTTGCCGAATGCATTTCTTTAGTAGACTCCATTGTATCTTAAACTTCCAAGGAATCTAATCAGTTTTGAATGCTCTAACTGCTGTTTCGGAGTCGGATATCACCCATATATTATGCCAACCTCATGCTACAACTTTTTGAATACCTTTAAGTATCGCTAGTATTTCGGTGACAAAACAAGTTGAGATGCCGATCGCCTTGCTAAATGCCCCCAGAACAGCTCCCTCACTGTCCCGAAATACCACACCAATACCAGCAGCACCTGGGTTTACAATACCCCAAGCCATCACAACAGATTTTAACTTCATTCGGCATAGGCAATTCCCAGAAACTGCTTTGTACAACTGCATTATTGTTGGCCTTACATTGAATTTTATGAATTTTGATGGTCTGCAGTTCCTGCAAGTTGTTATGCATATTTCCTTTTGACAGATCAGCTATATACTGAATTTGTTTGATGATCTCTCTCTTCATATTAGGCAAGGATGGTGTTGTATCATCAAAGCGCAAGCTGTTCCTTGCTAACCAGATTGTCTGGCAGATGGAGAAAGCAGTTGTGATCCAAAGGTCATTGATATAGTTGCTAGCTGGTCGGCTCATTTCCAGAATGGATTTCCATGTGTTTGTACTAGATATAGAAGGCAAAAAGAAAGTATTAGTAGCCCTGAGTCAAATATTTGCAGCTGAGGGGCAGTGCAAGAGAAAATGTATTTCAGATTCCTCCAGCAAGCGGCAGAGAGTACAGCGGGAAGTGATATGGATTCCTTTTTTTTTAACAATGTCATCCAAAGGTAGGATATGATTTACCAATCTCCATGCAAAACCCCCTAGTTTCAGGTGAACGCTTCCCCTCCATGTATACTTCCACCACCATGTCGTATTCGTTTTTTTCCGTATAGTCTCATAGGCATTTCTAATAGTAAAGTTCCCATAGCTATCAGGTTTCCAGATTCTTTTATCTACTTCTCGCGGGTTGCAAGGTATTTCCAGCACATTGATCCCTATAGCCAGCAGTAGAATCCTAATATCGGTAAGTATATCCCATCCATCGGAGTTGATAAAATCACTAAGTCTAGTTGTGCATCTTTTCCATAGGGATTGTGGCATCTCAATATATTCTCTCAGGGGTATCTTCGTGGCCCAAGTGTCCCTCCAGAAGTCGATGTTAGCCCCATTCCCTACTAACCATCCCGTATATGGTCGATTAATACTAGCAGCTAGTTTAATACCTGGCTAGATCGATGACTTTTTATGATATCGGAGGAAGTTACCTGCTTTGTTTGTAAACTTAGCTTGCATAAATTGAGACCAATCCTCTTGCCTGTCACAGAAGACCCAATGGAGTTTGCATAACATAACATCATTAATTTCTTTCAAGCTTCGGATACCCAACCCTCCTTCCTTCAGTGGTTTGCAGACTTTTTCCCATTTTACAGTGATTCATTTTCTTCGGGATGGATCCCCAGTCCAGATAAAATTATGTATGATAGAATCCCCTTCCTTTATGAACGATCTTGGCCATTTTACAGTGATTTTAGTTTTGATTGTTTTTTGATTTTTTTACTGATTAAGAATGATAAACAAATAGGATTAAGTAAAGAGTAATGTTGCTGTAGAATGAATTTTGATCGAAAGTGAATGGTTTGCAAGTAGGAGATTTAAAACAGTGTCAGGGTTTGACAGAGGGTTTTTAAAATTCTAATTTAGTTGTGACTCTTATCTGTGTGAGGGTGGAAGAAATGGAGTCGTAGGGGGTTATAGATGGGTTATGGTATGGGTGGTGTGATAAATGGGTGTAGATAAGTGGAGAGAGTGATCAGTTGGTGGCGTTGTGGTTACGACGCGATTGTAAAGATATTCATTTTGATACGGCGAGATTGTCGGGGACGTTGTTTTTGTTAGGATTTGGCCGGATTTTTTGCCGGAGAAGGGGAATTCTCAATTTTTGAATGGTGATGTTTTTGGCGGGAAATAGGTAAAGTATCTTCCAGAAGCTGTTGAGTTTCCTGAAATTCGACCAAAAGTAAACCAGATTAACACATTATCGATGTTCTATTATTAAAATAAAAAGGCATCGAGAACTGAGCATATTTGTTACTAATTGAAGATAGGAATATGAATTAACTCATATTAATTGTATCGGGAACTTAAGTATTAAATATACATGTAAAATGATAGTAGCTAGGGCCGTTCACGGGTCGGGTCGGGCCGGGTTCAGCCATATTTGAATCCGAACCCGGCCTAGTCGGGTTAGCCAGATTTGAACCCGAACCGACTTTGTACAGGAACCGAACCGAATTGGTCGGGTCGGGTTCTGAACTCGGCTTTTTTTTTTTTTTTTTTTTTAAATCCACATATGTAAATCCATACAGCAAAAAAATATGTAAATGAACAGCAAAAATTAACATAAACATAAACAACAAAAATCCAACATTTGTAAATCCATACAGCGACATATGTAAATGAATCCATACAACATAAACATACAACAACACCAACATATGTAAATCCAACATAAAGAGCAGCAAACAGCAGGCAACAAAAATATGTAAATCTGGCATAAAGAGCAACAAACAGCAGGCATCATAAAGAGCAGCAATCCAGTCCAGGCTATAAGGCAGCAGCAAACAGCAGGCAGCAGAACCAGATTCCTTACAGTTTAACAGGCTAACAACAGCAGTAACAGGCTAACAGCAAAAATCCATACAACAAAAATCCAGCAGGCAGCAAAAATCCATATAGCAGAAATCTAAAATCTGAAATCCATATAAGGCATTAAGGCTATAAGGCATTAAGGGCAGTAAACCAGATTCCTATAAACAGGCTATACTCAAATCCATATAAGGCATTAATGCCTATAAACAGGCATTAAGGGCAGTAAAACAGATTCCTATAACCAGATTCCTATAAACAGGGCAGTAAACCAGATTCCTATAAACAGGCTATACTCAAGGGCAGTAAACCAGAAATCTGAAATCTAAAATCCATATATGCTCAAATGCTCAAATACTCAATAAGCTATAAACCAGATTCCTATAAACCAGTTTACAGTTTATGCTCAAATGCTCAAATACTCAACAGGCTATAAACCAGTTTACAGTTTATACTTTATACTCAAATGCTCAAATGCTCAAATACTCAAATGCTCAAATACTCAACAGGCTATACTCAACATGCTATACTTTTAAACTTATTGCAATAATCAATAATCAATAAATATTACCCATAAACTTTTAAACTTACCACAACCATAAAATATAATGTTGTCTCAACTGTTTGTGCAATCCTCTATTGATATTGATGCAAGCCCCTCAAACAATTCTAAGAAATCAACAAAATAATAAAATTGAAGTTAAGTATCATTTGACGTATAATTGCAATAATTAAACTATTAAAGTACTAAATGAAAATATTACCCGTATCAATCTTATCATATTGTTCAATCTCCTCCATAGAAGCTTGAATATCAATTGGTTTGTCCTGTGACCGAAGCCAATTTTAAGTACATATCAAAGCCTCTACCGTGTTCGGTCGTAATGAACTACAGAATGGGTGAAGTATCCGACCTCCTGTACTAAAGACGGACTCGGAAGCTACCGAAGTAACTGGAATATCTAATATATCTTTCGCAATAAGAGAGAGAACCGGATACTTAACATTATTGTCCTTCCACCAAGATAAGATTTCAAACTTCTTCCCTTCCATTTTGTCTTCAACATCCGCTTTTAAATACTTCTCCACTTCCGATGCATTTCCCGAGTTCCCTTTTTTATGCCTTTTCCATTTACTAAGGGGGTCTTCCAATAGATCACATGTCATCGTATCACCAACATGTGAAGTTGCCGTACTTGAGTTATGGCCGTTTCTAACATACGATACAAATAACCGATGTAGTGTCTTTTCTACCTTTTCGCATATCAAAGCAATTTTACCTTCATCATATAACCCCGTTAAGCCAAACTCTATATAATCAAGCTTCAGACGTGGATCAAGCACCACCCCAACTAACAACAACAGATTTAACTTCTCAAGGTCCCAATACTTATCATATTTTTCAACCATGTTCAAACCCATAGACTTCAAACCGAGATCATCATGATCACTTAGTACCTTCAAGTTATTTTTAACGCTAATAATCTCGTTGAATAACAGATCAGAAGTAACATAGTTAGACCCTGAAATTTTGGTTGTAGACGTGTAATATACTTTCAGAAATTGCACAAACAACCTAGATCTATCCCAATCAACCTTCCCTGGAGGCAAACCATCACCGTTTTTCCCTTGGAAATATTTAAAATATGTTCCATCATGATCATACTCCTCAAATCTCACAAAAGCTTCTTCAAAATTCACCGCCGCATCTAACATAAGATATGCAGAATTCTACCTTGTAGAAACATCCAAACAAACATTTCTCCGGCTATCAATTTTAGCTTCTTTAACACATTGTTTCCATTTTATCCACCTAGACGGAGAAGATCTTACATATCTAACCGCATCTCGTACTCGAGAAATTGAAACATCAAATTGCTTTAAGCCATCTTTAACGACTGGGTTTATGATGTGTGCGGAACACCTAATATGCATGAATTCGTGTGCCAAGATTATATTTTTCCAATGGCTAGTCTTCTTTTTAAGGTAATCAATCGCCAAGTTGTTCGAACTTGCGTTATCACACGTAAGGGTCAATATGTTATCTACACCCCAATCTATCAAACATTTCTCCACCATCCTCCCAATAGTCTCACCTTTATGGTTTACAATGACACAAAAATTAAGTATCCCTTTGTTTAATTTCCACTCACTATCAACATAATGTGCAGTTAAACACATATAGTTAATATTTTGAAGTGAGGTCCAGGTATCGGTGGTTAAACAAATATTATTAGCTTTTAATATCTTCTTCAATTTCTTTTTTTCTTCCACATACATAGCAAGACAAGCCCTAGCTATAGTCACGCGGGAAGGCACTTTGAATCTTGGATAAGTTACTTCACAAAATTTCAAAAAGCCTTCACCCTCCACAAATCTAAAAGGAAGCTCATCAATTATTATCATTTGAGTGAGAGCTTTCTTACAAGATTCCTGACTAAAAGTGATTGGCACAAGCTCTTGTCCTTTACCATTTGGTTTCAAATGATGAGTTTGTTGACTATTATCCGACTTTGACCGAAGAGGATTTTTAGGGCTTTGACATCTATACTGCATGTGGCTACTCAAACTAGAAGTTCCATGTTTAATAGAGTCACAATTAAGTAATACCGAGCAATAGTTACATTTCGCTTTTGGAGGAAGCGTACCTTGTACTTTGGTAAAATGGTTTCATACCTCCGATGTTGTTTTTCGTTTCTTGTTCGATGCCACTTCCAAAGATTCAAGTTCATCTTCTTTTTCCTTTTGCTTTTCCATCTCAAGACAATCTTGAACTTCTTGAAAATTTATGTCTTCATTCCCCGAAGAAGTCCCAATTACTGAAATAAACAAAATCATTAACTGCCAAAGATTAACTGCCAAAGATTAAGCAATACTGCATGTCCCAAATAAACAAAATTATTAACTGCCAAAGATTAAACAAAATCATTAACTACTGCCAAAGATTAACTGCCAAAGATTAAGCAATACTGCATGTCCCAAATAAATAAAATCATTAACTGCCAAAGATTAAACAAAATCATTAACTGTCGAAGAAGTCCCAATTAGGCAATACTGCATGTCCTAAATCATTTACTGCCAAAGACAGTTAAACCTAAATTATTACCCCCAAAATCATTACCTAAATCAGTTACCCCAAAATTATTACCCCCAAAACGCTTTCAAACCTAAATCATTACCCCCAAAATCAGTTACGAATCCAAAACCCCAAAACATGAGAGAGAGAGAGAGAGAGAGGTGTACCTGGAGCTAGAGTTGTAGACGAATTCATAGCTGGAGATGTTTCAGACTTTCAGAGATTATGACCAAAGTTTCAGAGATGATGACCAAAGTTTATGATGACAAATTCACTATTTTCAGTTTCAGAGATGATAACCAAAATTTAGAGGACCAAAATCATAGCCGGAGATTAGAGGACCAAAATCTGAGTGGAGATTAGAGGACCAAAGTTTCAGAGACGAATTTACTTCTTTCAGAGTTTCAGAGCAAAATCAATTAACAAAATTAGAAAAGTGGAGATTAGAGGACCAAAATCGCAGAGGCGCCTCAGAGTCCAAATGTTTTGAATGAAATGAACTTCACTCTTCCAAACCTAATAAAAGAAAACCTAATATAAAACTAATCGGTTCGGGTTCGGGTTTTGAACCAAACCAAAAAATGAACCCAACCCGAACCGATTATATTCGGGTTTTAAGAACTAAAACCGAAACCGAACCGGCAGATCAATAAAACAGACCGAACAGGCCGGTTCGGTTCGGGTCGGGTCGGGTTCTCGGGTTTTGGGTTTTTTTGTACATCCCTAATAGTAGCAGACAGTAAAAAAAAAGAAGTGTTGGAGAGTAATCTCGACAACAATTTGATTATGAATATATGAACTTATGAACATATATATGTATTACATATGATAGATTTTAACTATATAAAAAATATGGAATCTGTTGTGCAGGTTCTTTTTAAAATGCCTGAACCAATTCAAAATGATGAGAAAGATATATATGTGAATCTCGAAGATGTAGTGCTCCTGATGATTAATGTGAGGGCTTATGTACAACAATTGGGAGGGAGTTATAGGGTGGGGTCGAGTAGTACAGATCTAGGTAGCGTGGAAGAATTTAGGGTGGCACCTAGTGTTGTCGAACTTGCTGATAAAGAGGACACCGAGACGGATATAGATCACGAGCCTCAAGTTAGTGATCGAGAAGGTAGTGGGGATCGGGAAGAAGATGTAGAGGTGGGCGAGGAGGCATGTTATGGAGAGAGTCCAGAGACCAAAGAGATATTAAGCTTCAAAAAGAAGTATGGTATTCCTGGGGATATAAGGTTTGAGGAGTACCAGTATGAAATGATCGACCAGGAAATACCCTTGAATGGTATTCTGGTGTATCGAGAACAAATAAAGAAGGGGTTGAAGCTTCCCCTCAGAGTGGACCAAAAAAAGTTAATGAACTTTTTTTATGTGGCTCCTAGTCAGCTCAATCTGAATGTATACGACCTGTTTAGGATATGTGGGGTAATAAATGGTTGACTTAGGTCTAGGGGGAGGAGTTGATAACCGTTCCTGATCTCTTACAGTACTAGAATAGCTTCTCAGGTTCATGTTTGTCATCAGATGGTATTTAGATCAGTGATGGTAAAAAAAGTGTGGTAATTTTCACAGACGGTACCAATTATAGTGGCATGTTTTCGAGAAGGAAAATCTTTGCCAATACTTATTTGTAAAGAGAATGCAATAAGACTAGATAAATAAGATTTTACGTAGAAAACTCAGTAAAAGCTGAGAAAAACCACGACCTCGAGGAGGGTTTTGATGTAAAATCTAGTATTTTGCTAGTTATTACAGAATTTGGAATGATTGTAAGGTCAAAGTAACAAAATAGTAAGGTTTGCAGATTATCAGTCCTTTCTCATCTATTCTCTGCCTGTATTTATAGTAGAAACAAACAGTTTACAAACAGAAAGAAATAGTCTCTTATTCTGGGGGGAGTAGGCAAACTTTACGGATCTCTAACAACTCTCTTCTTGACTAGGCACAATGGCTACTTTTGGGAGATCGAGGACTTAAAGTATCTCCGATCACGTATGGCTGTCTTCGACTATGCTTTGCTGGCTTACTCTTATCGAATTTGGGGAATATGCAACTACAATATGATCATTACGAGTTTAGGGCTATACCTTTTGAACTCACTAATGCTCTAGATGTATTTATGAACTTATGAACTGGATTTTCAAACTGCACCTGGATAAGTTCAAGTTCGTTGTGGTGTTTGTAGATGATAATTTGATATATTCTCCTTCGAGGGAAGAATATGCCAAACACCTACGCATTATTTTGAAGACACTTAGAGAGCACAAGTTGTATGCGAAGCTCGAGAAGTATGATTTTTGGCATGAGGAAGTTAAGTTTATAGGGTATGTCATGTTAAGGGATAGGGTAGCTATCAATCCTTCCAAGGTTGAGGCAGTTCTTGATTGGCAGAGACCATCTACGGCTGCTGAGATACGTAGCTTTCTAGGGTTGGCAGGTTATTATCGCAGATTTATATTAGACTTTGCTAGGATTTCTGCGCCTTTGACCAACCTGACTAGGAATGAGGTCAAGTTTGTCTGGAATGACCAATGTGAGGAAGTTTTAGCCAAACTCAAGAGTCAACTTACTTCAGCTCCGGTGTTAACTATTCCGCCTGAGGGAAGGAAGTTTATGGTTTATTCTCATATTTCAATACATAGGTTAGGTTGTGTACTGATGCAGGATGGTAAAGTTATTGCTTATACATCTAGACAACTGAAGATCCACGAAAAGAATTACCTGACTCATGATTTGGAGTTGGTGGCGATTGTCTATGCATTGAAGATTTGGAGGCATTATTTGTATGGGGAAAGATTTGAGCTTTTCTCATATCACAAAAGTTTGAAGTACCTCTTCACTCAGCCCGAGCTTAATATGAGGCAGCGCAGATGGATGGAGGTCCTTAAGGACTATGACTACGAGTTCGTGCATCACCTGGGCAACGTTAATGTTGTAGCGGATCCCCTAAGTCATAAGCCACGTGGCATCGTGGCGCAGTTGATGATTAGAGAGTGGGAGATGTTAGAGACGATCTCAAAGTTTGATCCACATTTAGGTTTTTGATCTACAAGGATATTCTTGTTTGGGATTTTAGTTTAGCCTTCATTGATTAGTTGAATCGTTCAGGCTCAGCAGGACGATGGGGAGTTATATGTTAGGGTTGTAGATGGCAGTCAGTCTGACTTGGTTGTTAGCTCTGATGGGGGTATTCATTTTTGAGGTAGATTATGTGTACTAGATGATGCAAAGTTATGACACAAGATTCTAGACGAGGCTCATTGATCTAGGTTCACCATTCATCTGGGAGGTACTAAGATGTATTGTGAGTTGTGTTGGCACTATTAGTGGAGCAATATGAAGTGAGAGGTCTCTGATTATGTATCCAAGTGTCTGACATGTCAGCAGGTGAAGGCCGAGCATCAAAAGCTAGCAGGGCCACTCCAGCCTTTACATATAGTAGAGTGGAAGTGAGAGAACATCTCAATGGATTTCATTGTAGGGTTACTGAGATCAAAGCAGGGTTTTGACTCTATTTGGGTTATTGTAGATCGCTTGATGAAGTAGGCCCATTTCTTAGCTATTTGTAGTACATCGTCTTTTGACGACTTAACAAGGCTGTATATCAAGGAGATTGTGAGACTTCATGGAGTACATGTATTGATTGTTTTAGACAGGGATTCTAAATTCACTTCTAAGTTTTGGAAGAGCTTCCAGTTAGCATATGGTACATCGTTGGATTTGAGTACTACTTTTTACCCACAAACTGATGGCCAGACAGAGCGAGTTAATCAAATTTTGAAGGACATGATCCGAGCTTGTGTGGTAGATTTTAAGAGGAGTTGGGTTGATCATTTAGTATTGGTAGAGTTTGCGTATAATAACAGTTATCAGTCGAGCATTGGCATAATACCTTTTGAATCATTGGCATGGCACTTCATGGAGTACCTGTATCGAATATTTTAGACAAGGATTCTAAATTCACTTCTAAGTTTTGGAAGAGCTTCCAGTTAGCATATGGTACATCATTGGATTTGAGTACTGCTTTGCACCCACAGACTATTGGCCAGACAAAGCGGGTTAATCAGATTTTAGAGGACATGTTCCGAGCTTGTGTGGTAGATTTTAAGGGGAGTTGGGTTGATCATTTAGCATTGGTAGAGTTTGAGTACAATAATAGTTATTAGTCGAGTATTGGCATGACACCTTTTGAGGCATTGTATGGTAGGTCGTGTAGATCTCCTATCTGCTGGGCAGAGATTGGTGATTAGAGTTTGCTTAGACTTAAGATTGTTCTTCTAACTACTAAGAGTATTAGCCTGATTAGAGATAGACTACGTACAGCTCAGAGTCGACAGAAGAGCTATACAGATATTCATCAAAGACCGTTGGAGTTTGTTGTTGGAAACCACATTTTTCTTAATGTTTCACCTATGAAAGGGCTGATGCACTTTTATAAAAGAGTAATAAGTTGGCACCTAGGTTTGCCGAGTCTTTTCAGATTTTAGATCTGATTAGGAGTGTTGCTTATCGTTTAGCTTTACCACCAACGATGGATTAGATTCATAACATTTTTCATGTGTCGATGTTACGTAAGTATGAGCGTGACCCATCCCACGTTATTGATTGACATCCCCTGGAGATTCAAGAGAGTGCTTCTTATGATGAACTTTATGTTGCTATTGTGAATTGCAAGGAGAAAATCCTTAAGACTAAGACTATTCCATTAGTCAAAGTTTAGTGGAGCAATCATAGTCGTGGTGAGGCTTTTTGGGAGCGAGAGTAAAAGATTCGAGAGCTTTACCCTTCTTTGTATGCAGAATCAGGTACGTCAATTTCAGGGATAATTTTTTTTTTGTTGGGTATAATGTAATTCCTCGATAAATCTTGTTCATTACCGTATGGTTTTTATATTTATATTTATATTTGTGAGTAATGTGTGACCGTATATTAGTCGGTAGCAAATTTAGTAAGTGACATCTACTGCATAGAATCCTTATTTAGGAGTTTACTATTTCTAGGAGTGTTATTGTTGAACCATATTAAAGTTGGATAAAATATAGTAGGATATATAGAGATCTCCACGCTTGGCACAAGCCATGATTTAAGGTTTCTTTTAGGAGTACAACTAGTCCCCATCACAAAGTAAGAGGAGCTTACTTTCCTCCCACATAGACCCATTTCACGTTCCAGAGAGAAAGTCAAATATAAACTCGCATCTCAAATCCTTGTCACCATACGAAGTTACAGGAAAACGATGGTGAAGAGAAGAAAAAGTTGGATTTCCGTGTATTGGTCAAAGAGGTTTTGTCGTTGAGATCTATGGGGTTGCTTCACCTTACTTAAAGTTAGGCAGCTGCACTATCCTTGATCTCTGTCATTATTTGATTTGTGTTATAACGATGTCGGCTTATCCATAGTTTATAATTATAGAAGATTAAACCCTATACTACATGCTGAAATTTAATACCAAACCATTGCTCCTATATGACTTGATTTCTCCACATTAATGCTTGTATTAATTCCAACCTGCCATTATCAAATTTCTAGATAAACAACCTTGTTGTGATGATGTACTCATAGTATAAATAAAATCCATAGAAAGGTCCACATACATGAACTTGGGTTATTATATGTGGATGCACATACATGAAATTGGGTTATTATATGTGGATATTTACACTATAAGTATGTTACTGTTATAAGCCAAAGGGACACATGCATATCTTCTTGAAATTGTACTATATGCAAAAATTGTACTATGTTTGAATTATGTGCATAGTAGACAAGAGTTATTCATAATGCAATAAATATGAAATGATTTCCATGTGCTGGAACAAGGTCATATTTAGTCTCTAAAACTAGGTGGATATTTATGTGCTTATGGTATAAGAGTTAGTGATGAAAATAGTTGCCTAGAGCGAGGTCTGCATGACTCCCACATAGTGATGTTCGAGATCGAACACTTTAGAGATTTTGGTGCACTAAATTATTAGGTGATAATTCCTACAAGATTGTGATTGATAGAGTGGTGCATAAATCATAAACAATACATCTCTAAGGTGAATGCAAAATTAGGGTTCTACTAGTTAGGTCTGCGTTAAGTCTTGGCATTTCCATGGTTTTCAATCCCTGAAAGAGTATTAGTCAGGTCATAGGAAATAACAGAGTCTGTGACATTTCCATGGGCTTCAATCCCTAAAAGAGTATTGGCCAGGTCATTGATTTAAACCGTAGGTATCTCCCTAGGTTTTATCCCTAAAAGAGTTGGTTAGGTCCTTGGATTCTACGGAGGAACCTTAAAATTTTCTAAAGTATGGTTAAGCTATATGAGAAAATCCTGTATATAATTTATTGATAGGATATTATTATTCACGTAGATGCAGTCCATAAGTAGCAACACATAATATGGTTACAACTTGTTATAACTACTAGTACTTGAATAGTCATGTAACGTACAAACTTTGTTTGAGATTAGACAATCCCTTCTATATATTGTATCATTACCATTGCTTATGTACCCTTATCTATTATGATGAATTTTAAAAATTGCGTATTTTCTTAGTCGTGGCTTGGTAATGCCTTGCGTGATATATATTTTAGGATCAGGTCTTTAACAGGGTGTTCAAGACCATTAGGGGTAGTAGCTGGGATCGTGTTGTTGTGATGCTCTTTTAGTTTGTTTTTTTTCATTTATGTGAGACGTTATCTAATTCTTTGATTATAGTCATGTTGAATGTCAGATTTGATATGAGTTGGTTTTAGACATTTTATTTAGATTGATATTTCCATTGCGTACGAGCTTATATAGATGTAGATATGTTATTTTATTTAATTTCTACATCATTGGGGTTATCCGTTGGGGATGCCCGACCTGCTCACGGCCTCGAGATGATATTCTAATAAGTCTTAGAATACGGATTTTAGGGCATGACAGAGTGTCATTAGTCCGAGTATCTGTAAATCAAGATCTCTCAATAACATCAGCAACACTTTTAGACTGAGATAATAAGTAGCCTTTAAAATACGAGGCTACATCAATGCACAGAAAATAGCAAAGTGATCCCAAATCCTTCATTTCAAACTTACGGTGTAATTGTAACTTTAGAGCAGTGATGCCAGTCGTATCATCACCAGTCAAAATCGTGTCATCTACATATAAGAGAATGAATACACCACCCAAAGTTGTTGAACACACAAATAAAGTAGGATCGTGATCACTAGGCCAAAAACCATATTGGCGAATAACAGATGGAAACTTCTCATACCAAGTATGAGGTGCTTGTTTGAGACCATATAAAGCCTTATCAAGTTTATAAACTTCACCAGGCAAATGTATGACCCCTGGAGGAGGAGTCATGTATACTTCCTCGATCAAATTACTATTTCGAAAAGTATTATTTACATCCATATGAAATAATCCCCATTGTTGAGCAAACGCAAAAGCAATAAAGAGGCAGACCATAGTCTTCTTTACAACATGAGCAAGAGTTTCCTCATAATCAATTTCATACTTCTGCGTAAAACTACGAGCTACAAGATGAGCCTTGTATCACTCCATTGATTCATCAAATTTTATCTTTAGTTTATAAATCTAACGGCTACTAACAACATGCTTCCCTGAAGATAAAGGCATTAAATCCCATGTCCTTGTCTTATGTAAAGCAGATAATTTCTCATCCATTGCTTGACGTGAAAGATGATCATCACTAGTCCCTTTATATGATTTCTGTTCAGAATGACCATGGATAGTGGTCAGAAATGTGACAAACTCAATATAATAGCAAGAATTGGAAAAACTTAACTTATCAGGAGGTCGTCGATGATCACGTACTAGATATCGACGGGGAGCTGGTCCAATAGATCTAGGATTCGTTGGAATAGACTCATAATTAGGTATTATTGCAGGTGTGTCAGATTTAGGACAAATACCATCAGCAGAAAATGGATTAACATATCGTAACTCACACTCACAAATTTCTTGTAATATGTCAAGAATCAAATAAAGAGAGATAAGTTCCAAGAAAACAACATGGCGAGATACACATATAGCTTCCTACCATTAGGATCATAACATTTGTATCCTTTTTGAGTATCACTGTAGTCAAGAAAAATGCACATAATTGATCGGCGAGAAATCTTGCCACGATTAGCATTATGGGACATAACAAAATATGTGCAACAAAAAACCCTCAAGAAAGAATAATATGGACGTCTCGCGTATAGACGCTCATACGGTGAAATACTATTAGTAGGAACAATCAAAATTTTGTTGATCAGATGAACGACTGTAAGCACTGCTTCTCCCCAAAATATACTAGGAAAAGATGCTAAAATAAACATAGAGCGAGCAATCTCCATAATATGTATATGTTTTCTTTCTGCAACACCATTTTGCTAAGTAGTTTATTTGCACGAGGACTGATGAATGGTCCCATCTGAGGCAAACAATTTTGCAAAATTTCCAGAGGTGTATTATCCTCCCAAGTCACCTCGAAAACATTTGATAACAGTATAAAATTATATTTGGATCATAACTTTAAATTTTTGGAAATAAAAGGAAACTCGGACCGATGTTTCATTAAAAATACCCAATAAAAACGAGAATAATCATCAATAAAGGAAACATATTATCGGGACCCCCTTTAGTAGGATGAGCAGGTCCCCATATATCAGAGTGAACTAAATCAAAAGGGGTATAAAAGATAGATGTACTAGTAAAAAATTGTAAAGCAACAAATTTGCCAAATTTATAACTAGAACACTCAGAAATATCATGGCAAAAAACATTTCCTAAAATACGAGTATAAACTAGATACTTTAATTAGGATCTAAACACATGACCTAACCTCGCATTCTACAAGTAAAAGCTACTAGACCTAGGTCCTAAACGAAAAGAATACAAATCTGGAGAAAAACTACTAAAAGCCAATAAGAATAATTAGGTCCATTTAATTTTACCCCAATAGCTTGCAATGAATCAGATACTTGTTCGGCCATTTTTCTCAAACGTTAAAAATCTTTACCAAAGAAACTGTAAAAGGAACCACAACATATTCGTAAAAGCACCACCCAAAAAAATCAGTAACAATACCAAAGAAATTGGTAAAAACACCCCAGAATATGAAAACATCACCGCAGTACTGCAAATCAGCACACATAATTTGTAAAAGCACCCCAGAATTTGAAAACAGCACCGCTAAACTAAAAATCAGCACCCAGAATTGGTAAAACCAGTAATTCAGATCAGAATAATCAGCATACAAGATTTAATCAGCCCCCAAACTCAATACTACAATCTCTAACTTGGTTATAATACCATATTATAATGAAGAAGAAAAATAGATTTAAGGAACTTCTTATTATTGATTAGTAATCCACTTACAAGATACAAGCACATATATAGGCAAAATCAATACTTTAACTAGAAAGCTACAAAACATACTAAATTGGAAAACCTATTAATACTATCCTTCTAACACTAGTAAGTTACTTATATAACTTTAATATATTATTCTTATAATAATAATAAGTTACAATTATTACTTTAACAGAGATGATGGAGATGAGTACAACGGGGATGATACCTCTTCGTCGGATTTCGATGAGGAAATTTTATATCCGGTTCTCTTTGCTCGCTTTGTGGGGCGGAAGAAGATGAAGAATACACGTGACATGACTCCGATATCACATGACCTCCTGTTGGGGGTGAACGCACGGAATACATCTCCTATGCACAATTTGGTTTTAGCCATTATCCTCATGGCATACAAATAATCAACCAAGAAACATGGACACAATAATTCATGCACACATAACACAATATTTATCGGAGGTTCACCCTAAGGCTATTCGCCACCACCAAGTTAGAAATCCACTATGTATCCAAGTTCAATACAAGCCCTCAAGAGATTCCAACGAACATGGAATTCTCTAATCTCATAATACCCTCACATAGATTTACAAGAGAAGAAGAAAACAAGAGATCCATCAAGAGCCCAAAGATTACCTCAACAAAAACCATGTTGCATACCTTCTTCTTGAAACCGCTCAATCTTCTCTCTTCATTGATTTCTTATCTTAGCAACCAAAAGGTACTTCCCCTCTCACCATTAAATCCTAAGAAAACACCCTCAACCTTCTTCCTTGTAAAGATCAACTCTTTACAAGATCATTCATAGAGGCTACATCTCTTCTAGATTTCAAGTTAGGTTTTTACAAACCTCATAGGTGTCTTTTATAACCAAATAAACCTAAAACCTATTCATCCATGAATTAGGAGTTTCTAATACTTATCCTACTTGAAGTAGAAGTATTCCAAAATAAGAAAACACTCCCAAAAGGGGGCAAAAACGTCCAAAAGATAGTTCTACTTCGAGTACAACTCGAACTCAAATTTGGCACCCGAATCTGTCTCAAGTTCTGCACCAATAAACTAAACTAATTATAACTTTTGATTTGTCAGTTGCCCTGGCTTTGTATCGACGATACATATAACTTCCATTCTTTAACATTTTGCATTGGACCAACGCCCTGATCACCATAATAAGATATTTCCATTTTTAATCTATTTTCTTTCATTTTGAGCCACAAATACTAACACCTACCGCCCCCCTCCCATCCACATTTAGACCGGAAGACTTTCGGTGGATTAAGGTGGCAGAGCCGGGGAAGATACATTTATCAGCGTCGATCCAATCGACTTCGTTAATTTTTCTAATTCTATATTAGTTTTTAGCATATGAATTATGATTGAATTGCATATGAATTAGTTAGAATTTCAAATGATTAGCGTATGAATTTATTGTAAATGTTGGATTGTATGTTGTATCATTTTGGTTTGTAGGCTAGAAAAGATTGGAAATGCCAGAGTGTCTTGGTTAAAGTCTAGCATACGTTCAAAATATTGAAAGAATCTCACCCGAGACTAATTGTTAAATTATGGCCCTTCGAGTTTAACAATTTTTGGAGTGCGACATCGGGTATACGGACAATAAATTGATATTGTATATGGTTGAGAGATGGTGGTCATCCACCCATACATTCCACTTGATCAACAGAGAGCTCAGGTCACAATGCATATGGGCATCATCATCTGTCACGTGGCACCAATGTCGTATGATACGCGGTATAATGAGTTTTTGGAGGCAAGGAAATACCTTCCAGACTTGAGGCTATCAAATTATTTAAAGGTTCAGTTAAAACCTCTCATTTTATACATTTATATCTCAACTGAAGTGGGTTATATGGGGAACCCGAGGCACGACGGATGGGTACTAAGAACATTTTTGTTGCTCTTACTAGGTGGGTGTTTCTTCAGCAACTCTAAGTGCTGGGTGACATTGGAATTGTTTATAGCAGTTAGGTCCATCAATTATCTTGGGTTTCTTGTATACAACACTTGACACGAGGGCGACTTGTGGGGTCATATATCTCTCCGGTCTTTACCAGTTGGTTGAGGTATATTTACTTGTCAATTCATATTTTAGCTTTTTTCAACTAAATTATGTCAACTAACTACTAAGTACTTATTACGTTTTTATTTTGTTTTTTGCAGTACCAATGTGTTGAATATTTACTGGTAGGATATTACGTTCTGAAAGATGAAGACCTTAATAGTAAATGGTCAAGGATTGGTGCCTATAGTGTTGATGTAGAAAAGATAGATTGGACGAGGCACACAGTAATCTTAGTGTCTTCAGATGGAAAATAGACACGAAGAAGAGTACAAATACATTCAATTGGCAGCCTTGGGAGCACAATACCTACTTGTTTGATAGAGATGTGATACGGGTCAGTGGTCTTAGCCATAAGAGGGTACTATTCCCCAACCCTATCTGTAAATTATATGAGTGATATCATGAGGAGCGATAGTGGAGACAGGTAGACGGGTGGAGTGTAGTTCCATATAACCCGTCGGCTACTCTTACCTTTTTGGCCACGTACGACGTTGTTGGAGACCTTCGAGCCCATGGGTGGATAGATGCACAATAGTACATTACACATCATCAGTTAGACTATGATGCCTACTGGAGGCATGCTTCACACGGGGTACTCACGTTGCCTGTTACCCATATCGGTAACATCGATTTACGGGGGTCAAATACTATGCTAGATGGACTACATATTCTGTTTCCAGACTTGACGATGCCATCATATACACATGATACTATATTTCCTACCCCATTGGCAGGCCAGTATCCTGGGTGGTAGATGGAGATGCGAGCACCACATAAAACTTAGAGTCGACGTTTCTACTGGGTATGACTTTTATTCGATGACTGAGGGTATGCGCCAACTAGCTTTGAACCGGATGATGGACTACGAGGCTCACCTTCTTCAGTCTCATAGAGATACTAATTTATTGAGGTACCAGTTGCGCACCTTGTCTACTCAGCTGATCTAGGAGGATCTAGACATTAAACCCTTATAAAGAGATAAAAGGAGAAGTTTGTTCGAATAGAAAAAAAAATACTCTATTTTAACATAATAAATTCTGAGTAGTCTATTCAAATAAACTTTTAACTCTATTCAAACAGACCCAGTTCTGAGTCTTCTATTCGAATAGAGAATTGTTTTGTTCGAACAAAGTCACGACTAATATTATGTTTAAGTCGTTTAAGAACATTTTTGTCCTATGTTGGAACTAGGAAACTTGTAACCTTTAAGAGGGCAAGGCTAGGCAATGTAAAGGGGATCCAGAGATCAAAAGGGAGATCCAAGTTGTAATCAAACTTAGAGTTTAGAAAGATAAATTCATTGTAATCAGCCAATTGAGCTACTGAAGCTCTTGTTGGGAAGCTTTACCCACCAAATTTATGTTCTTCATTTTAATTCATCGTTTAGGAAGTATCTAATCGATTGTGCATTAAGTGGTATCAGATTTTGGATTATAATTCTCAGGGGGTTGTTGGTTTATGGTCTCTACACGTGACCGACTCAAGCAAATGAAGGAGATTCTTGTGAGTCCATTGAAGATTTACAGAAAACCTAGTTCAAAGAAGAACGTGAATATAGAGATGGGTAATTCAGAAGATCGACTCACAAAGCTTGAAACTCAAGTTCCAAACCTAACTACTACTCAAGGGGAGTTGGTAGAACAGTTGGCTCCTGCAAACTTCTCTAGGGCACCCATTTCGACGAAGCGACAAGAGCACAAAAAGAATTAAGGAGTTGCGGAGGAGGTAAACGATGAGGATAACGAGGAGGAAGATAGAGATTCTAGTGATGCCAAATATGTAGAAGAAAGATCGGTTATTGGTAAGTCAATGAATATTATGCGTAATCTTCGTATTAATTTTAAAGTTGAAATTTCAATATTCAACGGGTCAATCGACGATGAGAAATTGAATAACTGGTTATATAGGTTAGATACCTATTTTTTAGTATATGAATATTCAAATACTCAGAAAATATGTTTTTCAACATTAAAATTCGTAAGTCACGCACTCACGTGGTGGAAGTATTATAGGAGACATCATGTTGTAGACAGTGTAGTAGCCAACTCGTAGCCTTCCAAGATGAGTTGCACACTCGAAGGCTACATCGATGCCTACTGCGAGACATGAAGCCTATTGTGTACTAGTCTACTCAAAGCCATCCAAAATGAGCCGAATACTTGAGGGCTACATTGAAGCCTACCGCGAGACTCGAGGCCTAATGCACTCACAAATCAGCCATAACATACAATGAACCGAGATTCAAATCCAATAAAGCTTCGACCATGCTTCAGTCCAGCTCAGCATATGGTTGAAGGCAGACGACCCAACAGATAATTCAGCAGACAATTCTGGTAGAGCTGACTTGCGTACAAAATAGCTGCCAAAAGAGATACACGTGTAACTTGACCCTTTCATGGTGACTCACCTTTCCTATCTTCTATAAATAGGAGAGAAGAGCCACCATGAGGTGGTTAGAAAAACTTAGTACAAAACCCCTTATAAGAGTTCAGAAGAACCTTCGAGCACCTGATAAGCTTGATATTGTCCTCTTTGACTCAAAATCTGTAACCTCATCTACATATACATCATCTATTTTAAATCCTCGCTAGAGGTCATGAAGAATACGCATTCATGGACTCTACGCAAGTTTGTTTTCATAGTATACTCTTTTATCTCTGCCTTAGATACTTGTAAAAAACCCCAATCGAGTCTAATCCTCACAGTATAAGAGCTCGGTCTCCCTTCTACGAGATTAAGCCCCTACATTTGGTACCGTTTATGTTATACCCACCATTTTTCCTCTACACACCTTCAATACAACCCACCTCTAATGGTCCCCACCCTCTGTTCTACCTCAGCCATTGTTGGTACCCTCAACGACGACATCGCCGCTCAGCTAGTCCTAATAAGTAAACAATTCACTCAAACAGAAGAGCGTCACACAATCCAACTTTACGCCGATCACGAAGATCGACACCAGGAACTAGAAGCCAAACGACAGAACTATATTGAAGAAACTGATATACAACATTGAGCCCTTGACGAGCTGCATCACTCAGTTTGGGGACTCTAGTAGGACACAATTAGGAGGTCCCTGTTTGATCCCGTGCCCTGATACCTTCACGTATCTCCGCCCGCGTACGCTTAGGTCATTACCCCCAGACTAAGGTACCACCAGTCCACCTCGGTACCGAAGGTGTCCCCATTCCCCTACCTGAAAGCTCGATCTACCTCGGGGTCCCTATTTTGAAATATTCGACCGATTTTACACTCTAAACGTCTCGTTATCCTATTCGACTCCCTACCAAGGAATGACTAGGAGAACGCAGTACTAAACACATCTACAACTCGCGGCCCTATCATCCCACGACCATATCGATCCCCCCTCGAGTAGCCTATCTCACACAATAGAAGCTCGACCAGCAAATCAAAGCCGTTATCCGCATCAGTTCCAATCCCACCCTAAACTCTTGGAGTCAACTTAATAATCCCCTATACCCGATGCTTCTCGCCATCGATGTGCCCTTAAACTTCCATGCCTCCTAAATTTGTAAATACCAAAATACAGACCCTCGATCCAATATCCTCAAGTTTCAGAACTCGTTAAGCCTTTACTCATCGGCTAATCACATCCTCTGTCAAATGTTTCCTACTAGCCTCATCGATAACCCCCTCAAATGGTACTATAGCCTACCTAATGGGTCCATTCAAAGTTCGAGGAACTGTCAAATTTGTTCATATCTCACTTTGCCTTTAATAAAGACTGTGAAGTCAGGGTCGACGGTTTTTTTAACTTTCAAAAGACCTCGGTCGAAATACTCAAAACCTTTACAAAATATTTTTTAGACGAATCATGTAAAGTCGAGAACCTCAACTGCACAAACGTCATTCTCATCTATTCAAACGCTCTTTTAGACCACAGTCGAGTCAAGGAGTATATTGTCATCCATAAACCCAGAACCCTTAAAGAAATGTTGTCCAAGGTCAATTGCTACATCGACCTCGAGCGTCTCTACGAAAGCAATAACCAGGGACAACCCCAAACCACCAATCACAACAGACCACAACAATCAAGTACTACCATGGTCACCTCCGTCTATACCAAAACTGAAAACCAGAAGTGCGGCAATCAAGACAGTCCATCTGATCGACCTCATAAGAAATGACCAATGTCAGTCCTCCTCATACTCAATATCCCTCTCAGCACTATCCAATCAATCATTCAAGTCGACCCTATTTGGCGCAAGTACAATTTTCATCCAACCAACAACTGTTATGCTTTATAATGTTCACTCAAGATGATATTCAAAACCAGATGACTTCACCAATATATAGTTGACTTCCCCAGTTACCTCGATGGTTCGTACATCAAACCCCAGGCAGCCTCAAACAATAAGTTAAAGGAAGTACACATCTTCCCGGCTCACATGATCAAAGTTATTAATATTGATAGCGATCACACCCGAAGAAAGAGGAAACGGGTCGAAGAGTGTTGCAAGCTTACCTACCAGCAAAAACTCTCAGTCATCTTACCCGAATCAAGTCACCATCCCCGACCAAAAGGTATATCCTTCGCCGATTGTGACATATCTCATGTATGTTTCCCCCATTCTGGTCCTTCGTTTATCGTGGTCAAGATATAACACATAATCCTCTACACAATGCTTGTCGACGGGAGTACAGCCGACGTATTTTTTCTCCAAACAGTCAAATTCATGCAAATAACTGATCAGATCACCCCGGTTAACGTCAAACTAAAGGGCTTCAACTGATCAACAGAGGTTATATTCGAACGAGTCAGCCTCCTCGTCACCACCAGCCTGATGGTATTACAATCCAGTTTCCCAGTCATCGACAAAAAATTAGAATACCTCGGTATCTTGGGCCGCGACAGTCTTCACTCCATGAAAGTAATCCCTTCAACTTACCACCAAGTATTATGATTCACCACCCCAAGTGGCACATGGGACATGAAGGGCTCCCAAAGGTTAACTCGATCCTACGAGTACCCAGTAATTGATCTTACTCAAAAGTTGGTGAAGCCATAACAATCACAACCTCTTCACCCTCACACCTTTGACTACCTCCATCGAGCCACTAATAATCAAACCCACTGTGTATATCAAGCTCGACGACCCCAGTTGAGGAATACTTATTGAAAGTTCCTTGACAGACGAAGAAAAATACTAGCTTACCACATTCCTTAAATCCAACAAAGACATTTTCGCATGGACTTTCCATGAGATGCCCGGAGTCGACTCTACCCTCGCCTGCCACCGGCCCGACCTCATACCCAAGTCTACAGTAGCGCACCCTGTCCCCGATAATTTGAGATGCAGTTAACCTCGAAGTCGATAAGCTTCTAGTTGTAGGTTTTATTCGACAGATTAAATATACAGATTAGATCTCGAACATCGTCGTTGCACACAAAAAGAACGGCAAGATCAGAATTTGTGTCAACTTCACTGACCTCAATAAGCATACCCCAAAGGATAGTTTTCCCCTCCCCATTATTTCAATACTCTTTGATGCAACAGCTGGCCACGAGCGCCTTTTGATGATGGTGCTGCATTAGGCTACAATCAGGTACCCCTCATCCCTGAAGATCAAATTAAAACCTCCTTTATTACTAAACAAGGGTTATACTATTTTAACGTCATACCCTTTGTGCTAAAAAATGCGGGAGCAACTTATCAACGTCTAGTCATAACCATGTTCAAATTATTGTTTGGCAAGTCAGTCAAAGTTTATATCGACGACATGTTATGCAAGAGTCTCTACAAAAATGCCCATATACATGACCTAACTGAAGTTTTTCTCATCCTTCAATTATTCCAAATAAAGCTAAACTTAGATAAATGCCAGTTTGGCGTATTGTCAAGAAAATTCCTCGACCACCTCATTAGCAAACGGGGGATCGAGATCGACCCAACCCATATTTGATCTCTCGTCGATATGCCTTATCCCTGAACAAAGAAAGACGTACAAAAGGTTGTAGGCAAAATAATATTCCTTAATCGATTCATATCCAAATCATCTGACCGATGCGCCTGGTTATTCTACCTCCTACGCGATCAAGGCGCCCACAAAACCAAGAAGACCCCAACATCGATTGAATACCCGAATGCCAGCAAGCTTTCCACAAACTCAAAACTTACTTCGGACAAACCACCTGTAATGAGTACCCTGGTCAAAGGCGAGTTACTTTCCCTCTACCTTACTGCTTAGATGAATATCTCAGTTTGGTCCTTATTCGAATAGATGAAGGCATCAAAAAACTAGTATACTTCATCAGTAAAACTCTAACTCTAGCCGAAACCCAATACACCAAACTTAAAAGATTTCTCCTTATATTTGTCTACATTTCTAGAAAACTAAAACCATACTTCTAAGCACATCGCATACGGGTGATCACGAGTTACCTCCTTCGAGAAGTCTTGTCCAAAAAAGAAAATCTAGACGGGTACAACAATGGTTCGTCTACCTCAGTGAGCATGACATCACCTTTAAGAAGCAAATATCCCAGAAAAGCCAAGCAGTTACCAACTTTTTGGTTGACTTCCCAGTCAAAGACACATAGTGGGAGGAACACGAAGATAAACTACCCGAAGACCAACCAGAGTAAAATGGCCTCGGAAACCCTAACACGGGATGACGACTATTCACCGATGAGTCAGCAGGACCGAATGGTTCCATAATAGGTATTGTACTGGTCACACCGTCCAATGATCGCAACGAAAAGACAATCAAACTAAACTTTGAGTGTACCAATAACGA
This sequence comes from Kingdonia uniflora, assembly GCA_014058105.1. Classification (NCBI taxonomy): domain Eukaryota; kingdom Viridiplantae; phylum Streptophyta; class Magnoliopsida; order Ranunculales; family Circaeasteraceae; genus Kingdonia; species Kingdonia uniflora. Next base: position 154,735 of record JACGCM010000201.1, on the reverse strand, counting down.
AGTTGAATACAAAACTTAAATTCATGGTCCCGATCTGGCCCTCCAGCGGGGGCTCCCAAACTAGTTATTTTCACTGACTCTCAGCTGATCCAATGGCAATATACTGGTAAAAACTAGGTAAATGGTCACATGGCCGAATATGCAGCGCTCGTTCGCCAACGCATGGATCGTTTTCCTAAAAAATATTTGATAACACATTACCCTCAAGACAAGAATAGACACGTCGATGTTCTTGCCTACATCGGAGCAATGCTAAGACAATCTGAACCATAAAAGCTTAATATTGAAGTACTCAAACGTTTAAGTATCGATTAGATCGAAATTAATGCCATCAATACTAAGGGTGAGAGTCTCGATCCCGAAGATTGGCACACACCCTTTCTCTCATATTTTAGTAGCTCAATACTACATATAGACCTGAATGGCATTTGCTATTAGATAATTATTGAAGGTACACCATTCTCAAAGGCGGCCTACATCATAAATTACCAAATGGAGTATACCACAAATATATATCTTTGTAGGAAGCTGCCACCATTATCATATAGCTACACAAAAGTAATTGTGGATCACATACAACTGGCAGATCTATGGCGCTTTGCGCGATAATACAAGGATTATTTTGGCCAAATATGAAGAAACAAGTAGAAGAGTACTCAAATCAATGTGACAAGTGCCAGCGCCAAGGCCATTACATCAAAAGCCCCTCGTAAGACGTCTATTGTAGTCAGGTATCTTGGCGTTTCAAACGATAGGCCATTGACCTAGTAGGCCCTTTCCCAAAAGCTTCCGGTAAAAGAGAACATATCCTCGTAGCCATGGACTACTTCACTAAATAGGTCGAAGCCATACCACTATGTTGAACCAAAGAAGAAGAAGTCATTAAATTCCTTTGGGAAAACATCATTATACACTACGGTTGTCCCCACATGATCTGATGCTATAACAGACCATAGTGGTAGGCAGTAAGGTCTGAGCATTCCTCAAAAAGTATAATATCATCCTCTCCTCCTCCATGCCTTATTAACCACAAAGTAATGGTCAGGTTGAAGCCATCAATAAAGTCAGTATTAGCATTGCCTAATTTATAGTGGCCTTTTGAGGTTAAAATAGATGCATCAGACTATGTATTAGGGATAATTTTATTACAGGATAGGAGGCCGGTTATCTACCATTCTGAGATGTTTATAGGAATAGTACGCAACAATTCAACCTATAATAAGAAGTTCTACGCATTATATCAATTAGTAAAGCATTGGCAGAGTTACTAATTAGGGAAGGAGGTTGTGGCACATTCCAATCACAAACCATTACAGTTCTTATCTACGCAGTCTAAGCTACATCAAGCTCACCATATGAAGTGGATGTCGTACCTACAATAGTTTACTTTGGTTATTAAGTATAAGAAATGAGTAGACAAATAAATGGCTGATATGTTATCTCGACCCCCATTACCAACTATTTATGCTTTGTTGGTAGTTATGCAGATACATTCTATTATTTTGTCTGAATATGTTACAGGGTATGACGACAACAATGAGCTTAGTGTGATTCACCAAAATTTATTGTAAGGTAATACATGCAAATATGTATTAAAGGATGGTTTGATTTACAGGGGCAGTCTACTATGTATTCCAAAGGGTGAAGATCATTTACATTGGATTAGAGAGGCATATTATTTCTAGGTGGCAAGTCATTTAAGGGTTGAGAAGACTCTTTTAAATTTGAGGCGTTATGTCTACTGGCCAAAGATGTAGGTGGATGTTGCTCGTGTGGTTCGTGGTTACGTTCTATGCAATACATCGAAGCCTTTTGATCATAAGTTAGGATTGTACTTACCATTACCAGTTCCCAGCCGACCATGGGAGAGTATTTTGATGGATTTAATAGGTGGTTTTCTCATGACCAAGTGTAAGAATAACTATTTGTTTATGGTGGTAGATCAATTTAGCAAGATGATTGTTCTTATTCCATGCCAGAAGACAGTCGCCGGGGAAGAAGCAGCGCGATTATTTTTCAGAGATACCTGGAGGTATTTTGAGCTCCATTTTTCTATTATTTATGATAGGGGTGGCCACTTTTAGGGGTATTTCTGGAGATCATTATGGAGGATGATGGGCATTAAGCTGAAGAGAAGAATTGCATTTCATCCGCCGACTGACGAGCAAACAGAGATAATTAATCGTACTTTGGTTTATTTACTATAAAGATTCTATTCTATGCATCCTAAGACTTGGGATGAGAGTTTACCGTATCTTCAGTTTGTGTTCTACTTTGAAGTTTCCTTTTAAAGTTTGTTTGGGTTACTTGCCTCAAAGCCCTATTGATATGGCTTTTAGTCTTAGCAACAAGACAATGTCAAGGAAGAAAGAAGAAGAACAAGTTAATGCTCAGCGTTTTATTGAGAGGATAAACAAGGTTCATGAAGCGGTTGAAGTACAATTAAAGAAGACTCAAGCGAAGTATAACACTCGACACGATAAGCATTGGGTTGAGTGTACTTTTCAAAAGGGCGACCTAGTTTAGTTACATTTGGGTAAGAAATGACTAAAGGGGGATGGAAAGAAACTCAAGCATATCTGTTATGGTCTATTTATGATACTCAAAAAAATTAGTGACAACGCATTCTAATTGGATTTGTCACCTTTCATGAAGATGTATTCGGTGATTAATATCGAGCATTTGAAGCTGTTTGAACCATCTAATTTAGATGAAGACTTTATAATTGATACTCGCCTACCGTCAGTTGATGACTTATAGATGGCAAGAGAAGATCCATTGTAGAAGTATAGTATTCTTGAGAGGAAAGTTCATACTACAAGATGGGGTAGGATCTGAAGATCGAACCCCTTAAATGATGCCAAGTCATTCGAATGAGCCTTGGAGCCGTTCAAACGAGATATGAGGAGAAGCAAGCCAAATTCAAACTGCCTCTGTTTTTAGGTAAAAATATGCAAGTCGTTTGAACAACATTTGGGTTCCCAGAAGACCAATTCGAGTTGTATTTATTTTTAGGAAAAAATAGGCAAATCGTTCGAACAACATTTGGAGTCATTCGAACGACCTGGAGATCCTAGAAGACCAATTCAAGTGGCATATATTTCTAGGAAAAATTTGACCAGTCATTCGAATGACCCATGGGTTCGTTAGAACGACTATCGTATTCCTTCATTATTTTAGGAGTTTTCAAGGGCATTTTTATCATAATTTGTAATTATAAACTTGCAACCTCTACTAAAGGGCAAGGCTAGGTAAAGAGAGACGATCCAAGTTTTTGTAAGAGAGACTTAGGGTATGAGAAAATTTTAATTAAAATCAAGTGATTGAGCAATTGAAGCTATAAAAGGGAAATTCTCTCACCAATTGTTTGTTCTTCATATTTATTTTTCAATTTAGCTTAATCTTAATTCGATTGTAGATTAATTACTGTAGATCTCGAAAGTATCATCTTGTGAAGGAGGGAAATGAGTTCCATATCATTGCTTGTAAGGATCATGTCACCACAAATAATTTAGTAACGGTGATTTGTGTTATTGTTGGTGCGACCGATTCAAGAGGGTCCATCGGCTAAAGTATTGTCTACTATGACAATGTCTCCTAAGCAACAAACTAAAATGAGAAAGTTGCAAGAGGAGTATAGAGACTTGTTTCTAGGTGTATATAGAATGTCGTGTAAGAGGGATATAGAGTATGATATCACCTTAGTGAGTGACGAGTCACTACCCAATATTGGGTTGTATTAAACTTCTGTGACCAAGTCAGAGGAGATAAAAAAAAGGTACAAGAGCTCCTGGAGCAAGGTGTTATTAATTCGAGTTGCTCACCTTGTGGTTCACCGGTGTTATTGGTACCGAAGAAGGATGAGACTTGGAGAATGTGTGTAGATTATCGGGCGTTGAACAAGATTACTATAAAGAATCGTTATCCACTTCCACAGATTGAGGATCTTTTGGATGAGTTATAAAAGGCTCGGTATTTCACCAAACTGGATCTTAAGTTGGGTTACCATCAAGTTTGAATCCGGGAAGAAGATACATGGAAGATGGCTTTTAAGACTAAATAGGGACTCTTCGAGTGGTTGGTGATGCCTTTTGGGTTATGCAATGCTCCAACAAAATTTATGTTATTGATGAATAAGGTATTTTATACTTTTATAGATGATTTTTTTATTGTTAATTTATATGATATCTTGATATATAGTAGAAATGGAAGGAGTACCTCGTGCATATACGTAAAGTGTTGGAGGCATTGAGATCACAATAAATTTTTCTCAATAAGAAGAAGTGTGAGTTTGGGAAGAGAGACCTAGTGTACTTGGGGTTCATTCTTGGTGGAGGTAAACTTAAGGTAAATCCAGAGAAGGTCTCGGCAGGGCTGGCCCTGGCTATAGGCGCAAGAGGCGACCGCCTAGGACCTCTAATTTTTAATATAAATTTGGGGCCTCCAAATGGTTAAGTAGTAGGCAAAAAATGGCCCATAATATGACCTAATGTTAAGTTACCTTATTGGCTCTAAGTGATTAATTTCATTAGAAGGCCCAAGGTTCAAGTACCTTGTTTTACAACTTTTTTAATTTTTTACAAGAATATATTACTAAAAAAAATCCCTAACGGGAGGACTTATTTTGGACCTCACCTAAGGCCGCCCTTGGGTCTCGGTCATTGCTAATTGGCCTAAACTCCATTCAATGACGGAAGTTCGAAGCTTTATAGGTTCTTGTCAATATTTACGGAAGTTTATTCGATATTTTTCACAGATTTTACCACTTTTGCATTCCTTGATAAAGGCAGTGTAAAATTTGTGTGGGAAGATCGCCATAAGGAAACCTTTTAGTTACTGAAGCAGAAGATTATAGATGCACCGGTGTTAACATTGCTGAATTTGCAGTGTCATTTTGAGGTAGAAGCAGATGCGTCAGATTATGCATTAGAGGCAATTTTGTTAAAGGAAGGGAAATTGGTTGCTTACCATTCAAAGATGTTTACAGAAGCAGGATATAATTATCCTACCTATGATAAAAATTTCTTCGCATTATATCAATCAATGAAAGATTGGCAGAGTTACTTATTGGAGAAGGAGGTTGTGATACTTTCTGATTACAAACCGTTACAACTTTTATCTACACAGTCCAAGCTACATTAAGCTAACCATATGAAGTGGATGTCATATCTACAGCAATTCACCTTGATTATCAAGTATAAGAAGGGAGTTAACAACAAAATGGCTGGCATGTTATCTCAACTCCTATTACCAATTATTTTCACTTTGTTTATAGCTATGCAGATACAGCCTATTGTTCAATCTGAATATGTTACAGGGTATGACAACGACAAGGAGCTCAGTGTGTTTCACCAGAAGTTGTTGTAAGGCAAAACTTGTGAGTATGAATTGAATGATGGTTTGATTTACAGGGGGAATCTACTATATATTCATGAGGATGGAGACCATTTGTATTGGATTATAAAGGCACATTATTCCCAGGTGGCAAGTCATTTTGGGGTTGAGAAGACTCTTTTAAATTTGTGGCTTTATGTCTATTGGCAGAAGATGTAGATGAATATTGCTCGTGTGGTTTGTGGTTACATTCTATGCAACACATCAAAGCCTTATAATCATAAGTTAGGACTATACTTACCATAACCAGTACCTAACCGATCTTGGGAGAGCATTTCGATAGATTTTATAAGTAGTTTGTCCATGACCAAGTGTAAGAATGATTATCTGCTTGTGGTGGTAGATCGATTCAGCAAGATGATAGTTCTTATTCCATGCTAAAAGACTATTATCGTGGAAGGAGTAGCGCGATTATTTTTTAGAGACATTTAGAGGTATTTCGGACTCCCTTCTTATATTATTTCTGATAGGAATAACCGCTTTTTGGGGCCAATCTGGAGATCGTTATGAGGGATGATGGATACTAAGTTGAAGAGAAGTACCAGGTTTTATCCGCAAACTGACGGACAAACATGTGTAGTTAATCGCACTTTGGTTCACTTATTACGAGGATTTCATTCTGAGTATCTTAAGACTTAGGATGAGAGTTTACCGTATCTTTAGCTTGCTGTTAGCCGTGCGATTCATGGTTCTACTTTGAAGTCTCCATTTGAAGTTTATCTTGGGTACTTGCCTCATAGCCCCTTTGATATGGCTTTTAGTCTTGGTGATAAAGCGATGTCAGGGAAGAAGGAAGAGGAACAAGTTAAAGCTCAGTGTTTCATTGAGAAGATAAGCAAGGTTCATGAGGTGGTTGAATAGCAATTAAAGAAAACTCAAGCAAAGTATAAGACTCAAGAGGGCAACCTAGTTTAGTTTGTATTGGGGTAAGGAATGACTAAAGAGAAAAGGTAAGAAGCTCAAGTCTATCTGTTATGCTCCATTTTCTATACTCAAGAAGATTGGTGATAATGCATTCCAATAGATTTGCCACCATTTATGAAGATTTATTCGGTGAGCCGTCTCTCCTAGAAGAAGGCTCTACAATCAACACTCGCCTACCATCAGTTGATGACTTATGGATAGAAAGAGAAGATCCATTGTAGGAGGATAGCATTCTAGAGAGGAAGGTTAATGCTACAAGACGGGAAAGTATCAAGTTGTTTAGAGTTGGGAAGAAATATCAACTACCTAGCAAGTCGAAGTGGTATAATAGGGAAATGGGCACGACCACTTTTCCTCATCTCTAATTTTAGCCTGAGCAGGAGCTCAAGGCTCCTAAAGGGGGAAGCCATGATCCAGGAGGATCTAGACATTAAACCCCTTATAAAGAGACAAAAAGAGAAGTCTGTTCAAAAAGGAAAAAGCTTTATTCAAACAGAGCAAGATCTGAGTAGTCTATTTAAATAGACTTTTGACCCCATTCGAACAGACCTAGTTCTGTGTCTTCTGTTCGAACAAAGAATTGTTCTGTTCGAATAGAGCTGCGACTAATGTTATGTTTAAGTTGTTTAAGGGCATTTTTGTCCTATGTTGAAACTAGGAAACTTGTAACCTGGGGTAAGTAATAAACTGGTTAAACTGAAAAGCCGATCCGAACCAATCGGGTCGATTTTCATAGTAGTACAGTTCGGTTTTGAATTACATAAACCGATATAGGTCGGTTCAGTTTTTGGTTCCTTAAATTTATCAACCGCAAAAACCGACCTGACCCGATTTTCTAATAAGCACTTGTTTTCTTTCCTTTCTCCTCTTCTGTCTTTTACTTGTCCATTCTCCCTCTCTCTCTCCAGATTCTCTCAAACTTTTTCTTTCTCTAAAAATCTTTGGAATACTACTTCAGCAACCTTCAAATGGATTTGTACTCTTTATCTCTCTCTTAAACATATATTTCCTAAACTAGATTAACCGAATCAAAGAAAAGAGGAAGAGAAGAAACGACGATTTTGACAAATAACCGAAGACTTAGAGGGTCGAATCAATCATGAGCAAGAAGGTCAAATTGATCACAGAGGAAAACATCTTTACCTTCTCTAAATGGGTTAAATCGTTTTAGATTGTGTTGTCATCGTTTGATTCCTTTGTAGATGTATTACTACTATTCCTTAACTTCATTAATCATAAATGTTTTCTTCGATTTGGGGATGTTTTCTTTGATTTAAGGCTCACGATATATATGGGCTTCCGATTTAGGACCCGACCCAGACCAAAAATGGGTTCGGTTTTGGTTTGATTCGGTTACGGTTTTGCTCAAAATTATCGGGTCAATTCGGATCAGTTTAAGCCATATATTGGTTCAGTTTCGATTTCACATTTTAGGAACCGATTTAGGTTGGTTCGGGTTGAGTTCAGGTCGAAAACCAACCCGAACCGACCCATGCTCAGCCCTACATGTAACCTTTAAAAGGGCAAGGCTAGACAATGTAAAGGGGATCCAGAGATAGATTAAGAGAGATCAAAAGGGAGATCCAAGTTGAAATCAAACTTAGGGTTTAGAAAGAGGAATTCATTGTAATCAATCAATTGAGCAATTGAAACTCTTGTTGGGAAGTTTTACCCATCAAATTTGTGTTCTTCATTTTAATTTATCATTTAGGAAGTCTCTAATTCGATTATGGATTATCAGCTTAGTTGATATTCAAATATTGAGGCAACTGCTGGAGGCCCCAAACTTGAATTATTAGGCATGGCAAGGGTTTTTCATGCATTAAGGGAACTACTGATGATGTTCTAACCATAGAGAAAGAGCTTGGTAGAGAAGATAAAGAATAAGTCATTGACTAAAGTTGGTGCCTATGCCACTTAGCCACTTAGGGGCCGTTTGTTTTTTTGTCTCTGAGTTGCTCTGAGTCCACTTAGAGGTGTTCACTATCTGAGTGGATGCCTTGGAGTATTTTTATTTTTTTAGCTAGTTAGATCTGACTAAAATAGGTAAATACTAAAATACCCTTCTCAAGTAATAATCAAACACACAAACACCCCCACTTATTCATCACCAATACCACCACTACCACCACCCCTTCATCACCAATGTCAACACCACATATACATAGAAAAAACCATGTATATATAGCAAACACAAATACATTGGTTCTTAACATTGGTTTGAAGTTAATAAAAATATATTGGTATACATAGAAAAGAACCTGTATATATAGCAAACACAAATACATTGGTTCCTAAAATCAAATAAATATTAACATTGGTTTGAAGTTAATACAAATAAGTAAATATCAGAGTCTTAAGAGTTATTACAAACAAATAAGTTTAAATCAACTCAAAAGAGCTTCAAGGAAACCAAGACCCTGCTCTAGCTCAAACCCCAAAAAGATGATCCTGTAGTTGTGCTCATTTTTTCCTCCTGAGAACTTCAAACCCTTGAAAAATAGTACATTATATATCTCATATGAACTGAGCATATCCTTTAATACCTTCAGAACTTCAGAAGTGGAGTCGTCATTGCTAGCAGAAGTAGAACTTGTTTCTTGGACAGTGAATGCATATATCAGAGATTGGACAAACTCCATTGATGCTAATGGTTTAATTGCTACAGCTGATCTTTTCCCCTTTGATCTTGCAGATCTAACTTGAGATATAGGGGTATGAGGAGTACTACCAGTAGTAGGCTGACTAACTAGACTGATAGGGACATTATCAGAAGGAATGGCATCACCTTCCCATATATAAATTATGTATCGTCAACGTTCATATCATCAGGTAGAGGAACATACTCTCTTTGTTGGGTGGAGAGTCCACTTTTCATACCTGAAGACCATGCAAAATCCCCAATGGCAGATAGACCATCAAACAATTTCTCCAACAAATCTCTATGCTAAAGAGGAGCGGTCTTATACTTCTTCGCCTCAGAATTTAGCTGTAAACAAACATGTAAATAGATGTTTAAACATGTATAAATTATTATATAATCAAATAGTAATGTCATTATTCACATTAACTTACCTCAATGATATTTTCATAAACATCTTCAGGCCAATCAAAGGTGCCTGATACAGGATCATATCTATGGCCAATCCAGTTTATCAACCCTCTCCAAACTTGTCATTGCTTCTTCATATAATCCCATTTGGTTTTTTAGTTCCTTCTATTTTAAAACATGAGTATTTTGCATGTTGTTCAGCTCCTCTTTAACTGTCTTCCAAGCTAGTACATTCAGAGATGTTCCAGACACTCTATTTAAGTCTATCTGTATTTGACATTTCAAGATAAAATGAAGTCTGAATGCTAGATTTTGCTGGAAAAAGCCTTTTTTCTTTGATGGTATCGACATAACTACACAATAAGAACAAATAGACAAATCCGTTAAACAAATGCAAACCCCTATATAGTGCTCTATAACATATGGAAATAATAGCATAAGCATTTTACTCTATAACAGATGGACATAATAACATAAGCATTGTACTCCATACACAGATGGACATAACAGCATAAGTATTGTACTCTATAAATAGATGAACATAACAGATAATGGATAGATACTCTATAACAGATGGACATAGCATCATAAGCATTGTACTTTATAAACAGATGGACATAACAGCATAAGCATTGTACTTTATAAACAGATAGACATAATAACATAAGCCTTATACTCTATAATAGATGGACAAAGCATTGTACTCTATAACAGATAGACATAACAGCATAAGCATTGTACTCTATAAATAGATGGACATAATAGATAATGGATAGATACTCTATAACAGATAGACATAACATCATAAGCATTATACTCTATAAACAGATGGACATAACAGCATAAGCATTGTACTTTATAAACAGATGGACATAACAGCATAAGCCTTATACTCTTTAACAGATGAACAAAGCATTGTACTCTATAGCAGATAGACATAACAGCATAATCCAAGTACTTTATAACAACATATAGTTCCAGTTTTCTGTAGATGGGCAGATAAACATGATAGGAATAATACCATAACAGTTCTGCAGATGGGCAGATAAACAAAGCATTCTAGACTTACAACAAAAGATGTTTGTAATGCCACAAAAGATTCTGTAAACAGACACACTTCTTGTAATACCTTGATCACATCCTCAACTAGATAAGGTTCATGGAATTCTTGGGTTTGTAAAGGCCATGATAGTAGCCATTGAATAACAGATAATGGATAGATGCATAACAGCTCCAATAACATAACAGATAATGGATAAATGCACTCAAACAAGAAGCTATAAACTATACCCAAACCAATAATAATAGGTCCAATAACAAAACCATTATGACTTTTTAAGACTGCACCAGTTCCTCTCTTGCCTGTAATAGCTGCTCCAATAGAAAAACTTATGTTGTTATCCACTTCCATAACAGTAGCACCTTAGAGCACTTCTTAAACAAGCTAGCTACCCACCTTAAACTTATTTGAAAGATCAAGTAAAGAGTAAAGTTCAAAATAGGCAGGCCAACCTTAAGCAAGCTAGTTATCCACTGCCATAACAGTAGCACCTTAGAGCACTCTTACAAAATATTATCAATACTCTCAGCATTGTTGTGACAGATGGCACAACAAGAACAACTTTGCTGCAAGTATATCATAAGTTCAGAGGGCCTTATGACAAATTGTCCACCCAAAAGAGGTACTTCTAGGGTGAATGTATATTTTCCTCACAAACTTAGCCCACCAAGTAGTAACAGAAATTAACATAATCTTTAAGGGAACAAAAAAACCTATCCATTAAAAGCATCTATCCATTTTTGTATAGATGTTTTAAGGGAATCTATAAAGATAAATAAAAACTAACTGAATCTTGCACTAAGGGAGTTCAATGCTTGCAGTAAAAGCATTTATATATCCATTAAAAGCATCTATCCATTTAATATTTTTAGTGTATAAGAGGAGTATTAATGGATAGTACTCCTTTCTCTTAAGCAGTATATAAGAGGAATAACATCTAAGCTTTTGCTAATGGATAGTACCCCATATACATAATATATAACTACAACTTACCTTGCTTGTATTAATTAACTCTCTCCATCTTGACCTTACTTCCCCTTTGAGGATCTCTGTGAAACACATGAAAAATTATATGTTTTCTCCATTAAATTAAGTTCTGAAAGTCACATGTTAGAAAGGAATATCATAACACTATAGAGTATATCAACACAATCACACTATTATCAAAATTCATAAATAGTCCAAAAGATGCTCCAATATGTAATTAAGTTAAAAGAATTCATACATAAGCCAAAAGATACTCCAATAACTAATAAACATTTATTACCAACAAATTTAATCAAACACCATTTCATAAATTAAATAGTCTTACATGTCAAATTTATTACATCAAACTAGAAATAGAGAGAGTTCAAACTGGAAAACTAGAAAACATCAAATTTAATACATCAAACTATAAAACAACAAAGTCATATTCTCCCTATGTGGCAACACATCATGCTTAAACTTCCTTGTTTTTGGTAAAAATTCTAAGATTTTAGCCCACATAGGTTTAGTAAGGTTGAATGTACCAGTTACTTTATCATAATCCTCCCCAGTCAATTGTTTTAGGGTCTCCCAAATCTTATACTTGTTCTTCAGATATTCCCATCTACTTCTTAAATTTTTAATGGTGACATCCCGTTAGAATTCCTGAATGTCTTTCTCCCTCATATTCCTCAATGAACTCTGTTTAAGCAAGGCTCTCTCATCAGTGCCATAAGTGTCAATCTTATATTGAGTTTGCTCTATGAACCACAAATCATTGACGTGATCAAAAATAAAAGTAAAGTCTCTATTGAAAGGCATCTGAAGTGGAAAAATCACAATATTTAAGTAATAAATAGGCTTACATGTAGGGCCAAATTTATTACATAGTCCAAAAGATGCTCCAAATGTAATCAAGTTAAAAAAAATCACACATAGCCCACAAGATGCTCTAATTTGTAATCAAGTTAAAAAAATTCACACATAGCCCACAAGATGCTCTAATTTGTAATCAAGTTAAGAAAATTCATACATAGTCCAAAAGATGCTCCAATTTGTAATCAAGTTAAAAAAATTCATACACAGCATAAGAGATTATGTTATACAAAAAAGAACTCATACAACTTTTAAAACACACTACTTCTTTAGATTTATCTCTGCTAGGTCTTCTGTGATGGATTGAAGCATTTCCATTTTAGCTTGGGCCACAGCCAACTCTATTTTGTACTTGATCTCCAAATCTTCAATAGTTATGGAGGTAGAAAATGTAGAAGTGGTAGTAGTAAAAGGAATAGAATTAGATGGTTCACCATTTACTTCATCAAACTACTTGAGGAAACCCTCTCTCTACTTACTCTTTGAGAGTAGACAACAGTAAAATCTTTTTTACTAACAATTGCATAGCGCAGCTTATATGGACCATATCTATAAGGATAAGGCAAATACTCATCCACCCAACACCAGAGCCCACAATCCCTAGTTGTCTTCTGAAATATGCAAATATAAAGTAAAGAACTACTAGTAGATAATAAAATAGAAAATATCGCGTAAAGGCATTTGTAATATGCCATATTTGGATTGTCAGAGCTTTGAGAAATTAATTAAACTCCATTCCTACAAATACAGTTATAAATTACCATTGAACTGAATATTATTTTCCACCAATAACACCAAATGCCTGAAAAAGAAATGTCATTAATAAATAGATGTTGTCCTAACATAAACAACATATTACAAAACCATTGTTAAATAGTTATTATTTACAATAAACTAAATCACTCTACAATAGAGGCATTAACATTGTTTAGTGTTAACTGTGCTACAAGCATATCTCTTTGAGTTATAGTTGCTGCATGCTCAACTTGCCCAAATAAGATAGCATTAGGTGGCAACTCCTCAACATGCACTTCTTCTTCATTTCCCTCAACCCCAACATCATCACTCCTAAATTGTTTAAAGAGTTCATCATTCAAAAAAGCCCTTCTTAGATAATTGTAAATTATTATGCATGCAACCATAATGTTTCTCTGTGTGAGAAAGTCATAAGAAGGCATTGATCTGAGAATATGAAACCTTTCCTTCAGTGCACCAAAGCTTCTCTCAATTACATTTCTTAGTTTAGCATGTGCATGGTTAAATAAATTTTATGGGTTCCTAGGTCTTTGTCCTTGCCTATAATCACTCAACCAATACCTAGCACCTCTGTAAGGGGTCATGAAACCTCTTATTTGTGCATAGGCAACATCACATAGATAATATTGTTTAAAACAAGGAAAGTAACATGAGGAGACATACAAAGAGTGATAAGCATAAACAAAAAGAGAATGACCATTACCACGAGTTGGAGGCATGGAGAAATTGTAGGCTGGATTATTCAGTGTCTCTGTCAAAGCCCTAGAATCATGGGCAACTCCTTACCAAACAGCAACAACATACGTGAAATGCATGTCAAAATCGCATATGACCATCATATTCTTAAAGTAAATCCCTCCACATCTTCCTCTGAAAGGTGTTTGATCATTTACAGGAATACTTATAAGAATTAGTGTACCTAGTGCTCATACAGCTCCTCTGAAAACCCCTTCCCTAAGTCTTTTATGATATATAATTAGCCTTACTGGTTCATCAAAGTTAGTAGGCACTATCATCTCTTTTGAAAATTTTATCATTGCATCAAGACATTCATGGAAGACTTTACTGGTTGTAGCAGCAGAAGGTTGAAATATGATGTTTACAGCTCCATTTCTCATGTTGTGTACAATGATGTGTAACAATATTGCAAGTTTCTTCTCGACATCTATATGTTTACTATCCCTCAACAACCCAGTATCTTTGAAGTGGGCAACTAGAGATCTGAAAGAGGCTGGGTCCAACCTCATCATATTATACATTACAGTTTTAGGACCTTCTAGGAGTTCCTGAACATATGCCTTGCCAGTAAGAGCAGAAGTATATAGTCTTTGGCGGACCCTCCTATTTTGTTTCACCACCTCGTTGTACAAAATAATAATAGCAAGAATACCTAATAACCATTGAACCTGATTCATTATCCCTAAGAATACATAATCAAGAAAATAGTATCAAATAATCAATAAAATATTATCAAATAATCAACAAAATAGTATCAAATAATGATTTACAATGGACAAAATAATTACCATACCCATCTTCAAACCCAATTCTTAGAACTAAAACTAGATTCTTATAACATCACAATTGAGAGGCCATGTAATCCTATAAGGAATAAACCCATAAGATCCACAACCCCATCCCCAAATTCTCTAAATAATCACCATTTATGATATTACAAGCAAATATTTATGTTGGTTGACTGATAAATACTACACCAGCGAGCAACATGAATAAGTAGAGTAGTAACTAGTAAAGAAAATCTAAAATGCATACACAAGGCAACATGTTAGCTAAAATATCAGAGTGATGTCAAAAAGTCTGTGATTTCAAAAATCATAAGGTAGGCTATGAACACATGGAATATTTGATTCGGAATCAAAACATAAAAAACTTATAATATTTTGAATGAATGAATGAGTTGGTTAAGAGGTTATTACCCTTCTCAATGCACCTTATGCTTCAACCAATCACCCCTGCAATTTATCTAAAGGTCTTCCTACAATCAAAATAAGGATACATCAATAATTCAAATTAACCAGCCAATCACCCATACATCAATAATTCAGATTAACCAATCAACCCATTCTACTGAATTATTGAATGGAAAGGTCAGAGACATTATTCATAACACTGGATGGAATATCCCAAATACAAGACATAAAGTAGGTATGGGTGAGATCTGGCAAGAAATATCAAATCATCACTCTCCTAATGTATATGAAGGGGAGAAAGTGGTCTGGAAACTGACTACTGATGGAACTTTCATCTCAAAATCTGCATGGGAAGCTATAAGGAGAAAAATGCCTAGAGTCCAATGGCATATAGTTGTGTGGGATAGAGATTGTGAACCTAAACACTCTTTTATAACTTGGCTGGCTATGAGAAACAGATTGAAAACTTGAGATTTCCTAGTGAAGATTGAGAAACTTGAGTTGGCTTATTGCTCCTTTTATAATGCTCAAGAAGAAAACATAAGTCACCTTTTCGTCAACTGTCCATTCACAAAGGAAATTTGGATCATAGTGATTAGTTGTTTTGGATTCTCAAGGGATGTTTCAGGTTGAGATGCATAATTCAATTGGGTAGTTCACAAAGCAACAAGGGGCCAATTCAGGGGTAAAATCCCTTAAAATAGCATTCACTACATCAGTATATCACATATGAATAGAAAAAAATTTAGACATTTTCAATGAGTAGTTATTGATGCTGAAATTCTATATAGAATAATACAATTTGAAGTAGCCTTTAAGTACAACAGATCAAACTTCAAATTCTGGTATGACCCCATATCTCACACTTGAACCTTCTGATCAAGCAATCAAAACAGATACAGTGAGTACAATAGAAACAGCAGGTTGAGCAAAAGGTTATCCTTAACATTGTTGGTTGTCTGTCTCCATACAAGGAAAATTAGGGTTAGAAATTAAAATTTGGGGATTTAGAGTTTCGAAGATCAGAACTTCAATCCCCAAATTGTTTGAACAACACTAGAATTTCAGTAATGAAACTAAAGAAAAACTTACCAATTGTTTGAACTCTGGGTTTTCACAGAGAGAGATGATTTGTTCTTAACATTGATTTTAAGATATGGGTATTGATGATTTGAGATTAAAATCGAGTTTGTTGCAATTGTTTTTTGTTCGAGATCGAGAAGATTGGGGTTTCGTTCGGGGAGGAGCTGGGGAGAAGAATTATTTTTGGTTTTGGTTATTTTGATTTTTGATGAGGGCAATTTGGGGAGCAAAAATAACTCGGACTCTGATCTCTCACTCAGCTGCTTATTGGATCTGAGTGGAGAGAAGAATTTTAAGTGATTGTCTGAGTTAATCTGAGTGAAAAAATAAACACCTCTAAATGACTTCGAGGTGATCTGAGTGTGACTTGGTAAAAAAACAAACGCTACCTTAGCCACAATCCCCAATCGCACATCGTTTGATTGGTCTTCTTCTGCAAAAAACAAAAAACAAAAACAACAGACCCTCCTCTCTCTCTTAGTTTTTATCAGTGTAGCTGAGGAAAGAAAAAATTTAAAAATGAACGGAGGACCATCTGGTTTTCGTAAGTAGTCAATCAATCTTCTTCACTTTTAATTTCGAAATCTCGTTTCAATTTGTTGCTGATTCTGACCTAATCACAGATAATGCTCCTGTCACAAGAACTTTCGTAATTGCTTGTGCGATCCTCACCATCTTGCTTGGGATTCAAGGTCGCTCTGCCAAAGTCGGATTATCATATCAGGTAATCGCCTTTTTTCGAGTTTTCATGTGCAATTTCATCTTAAACTAAACGGATCCTATTTCAATGGCTGGGTTTGAGGGAACACTAGTTCTAACATTTAACTAGACTCTTACAACTAGTCACATAGAGCAATACATGGTTTCTCGTGAGGAGAGAATCGATATGACGAGTTTTGGTTTTCAAGCGACAATAACGAGCAGTAACTTTGTGGGGTATGGAAATAACTACCTTTAACTACTAATTCATGAAAAGAGAACATCTTTGTAATACCACAAAGTAGTTATCTAGATATTGCGTAACTAAGCAAGGAGAAATGTTTTAGTATTTGTGTGTCATTGGTGGTAATTGTTACAACTTTTCTCAAATTCCTTAGGATCACCTTTTCCTCCCTTCTAATGAAACAGGTGCCAACCTTTTGTATGCCCGGATAAATATGGAATGGCCAGTATCCGGAAAATCACCTTTTATGCCCTTCCAATAAAACGGGTACCAACCTTTTGTATGCACGGATATATCTGGAATGGCCAGCAGCAGGAGAATCATGAAACTTAGAGAGTAGCTTTGCATCCATGGTGAAAATCTTCAGAGCATGAGGACTCTCCAGCAAGGGTCCCCGATATTGCATGAACATTATCAGATTGATGAGAAAGTGCATATGCGACGGAGATATCGGAACCCTTGAGATAATCTATATCTTTAGTGTTCTAATGGCATACCCAATACAAACAGGAGTTCATGCAGTTAGAGCTCATATGTCCAAGTGATGCCCATGGGAGGGAGCAAGCACTAACATTTAAATTTTGTGCCTTTTTTCCAAAAGGGGACATTTATACCGAGACGAACCATTTTCTCGATAGGCATATTCCCCGACCTATGTTCACGAAGGAAAGACTGGGAATGTTCTTCGGACCTTTCCTATGCTTTCTAGACAGGTCATATAGCTTGGAAAGGTTACTATAAGTATATTGATAGTGGATCACGGTACACTATGAGCACATTATTCATTTAATTAATGTTAGACAAGGTAATAGTAAAACTGCCCTTGATTTGAAATAACGGTCATAAAGGCCGGATTGAAATAATAACATCATTTAGTCGTTTTAGCTGTCATAACCCCAGTATTGGCACCTATGATATATGTTAATGACCACTTCTTGAAGTTCAATCACATTGTTTTGGAGTGGCAAAGGTCATCCTATATCAGAAGCTCATTGTTGTGGTGTTATTATTGCCTTTCACGTGGTTGTGAACTTGTAATAGAGGTATCTGTTTTTGTCTAGGTTTGAATCCAGCAGCTCAACCATTATAAAGACGTTAATGTTACACCTAGATAGCCCATCAAATCTTGCTACTAATCATGGTTATCTTTGTCATTTGAAAAGTTGTATGTAGGATTATTCGAAGGTAGAGAGAGAGAGATCGTACGTCTATTTCCAAAAGGGAGCATCAATACCGAAACGAAGCATACTCCTCGATAGGCATAGTCCCCGACCTATGTGCACGAAGGAATGACTGGGAACGTTCTTCGGACCTTTCCTATTTCTTCTAGACAGTCCATATAAAGACCAAGACACTCTCCTTATGCAGTAAACTTGGTGTCCTCATCGAGAACTTCACAATCATGCGGCAATGTAGGAGTGCTAACTCTTTGATTTACAAGCGGGTCTTTCGCCTTTGAATTACACACTGAATATCTGAACTTCACGGTCTGTCGCCCTGTTATCCAGAATACCAACACACTCACCATTCTGCCATACTGCATTTGGTTGTGAATTTACTTCACATGGAAAAACTGTACCTCTACCATTTAAATTTGACATTGTAGTCTGCATCAACTTGATTAAAGTGTGGTCTTTATATATTTTTTCACTGTTCTAGTTTTTCTTCGACGACCAAGGAGTACATTCCCCATCAAAACATTCACTCTATCCACTTCCTCCTCGCCTTTGCGAGACAGATCATCATTTCAATCTGCACTTACCTCATTGTGTTGTGTTGCCTGCAATCCAAGAAAGTAATTCCATCAAATCCCGGCCCTTTGTTCAATGTTGACATTGATATTAAGCAAATCGATCATATTTCTGTTACTCCTGATTACATGACGTCATCTGGAAAATGCAATGACTCCTCTTTTAGTTGCATCCTTCAAAAGGGCTTAATACATTTTGATCTTTAACGAACTAGGGACACACACATGAACTCAACGTCTGCTTAAAATGGGTAATGGTCTATGAAATTTGATGTTCAACCTGCTATTGCTATTATTTGGTTTTCTACATCTTCAAAAAATCTATGCATTGGTCAACTCGTTCTTTAATCAACCGACATCAGTCCGTGCTTGCCAGGAGAGTCATCTAGCACCCAAAACGTACTTGCGAACTTCAACCAGCAAAGAATAAACTTCCGTGTAGGATTCTTGATTTTATCAAATATCCCTTGATTAAATTGATATTACAGTTCTCCAATGATCACCTATAACTTCATGTACATATAGTTCGCCCTTCATCACTGTAAGCAACTATACATCTTCGCTTAGTTTTCCCAAACTTGCAACTCATTTGCTACTGCAGAACATGATTAGTGCTCACTAAGCAAACCATCACAGGATACAAGAGTAGGCAGTAACTCTTCCTTAGACAGGAACCATCAGTTTCTTCACTTTCTTAGGCGCATAAAGCTTATATGAGTTTTTTTTCGTTATGGTTGCTTGGTAACATCATTGGCCCCGTTTATAAGTGTTGCTTTGCCCACCAGTACCTCATCCCCAGAACAAATAATACCAATTTTCTACCACTACTAGCATCCAAATTGAATGATAAAGAATGTGATCCTCTTATTCCAAATTACAAAGAAAATTGAAAATTGGAAAAACAAGCTTCTCTCATATAAGGGGAGACTAGAACTGTTAAAGAGTGTTTTGCAAAGTTGCACAGTGTTCTGGGCAGGATGCTTTGGATTCCCCAAGAGTGTTCTAAATAAATTTGAGTGGGTCTTCAGAGAATTTTTATGGACAGGTCATGACCAGAAGAAAGGCTATTGCTAAAAAAGCAAAAAGAAAGCATGTAAGGCTTTATAGCTTGGAAAGCATACCTTTAGTATATTGATACTAGATCATGGTATGCTATGAACACATTATTCATATATTTCATTGGACTCATGTTAGGCAATGTAAAAGTAAAACTGCCCTTTATTTGAAATACTGGTCATAAAGGCTGGATTGAAATAGTAACAGCATTTAGTCATTTTAACTGTAATAACCCCAGGCACCTATGAATTGTTAATGACCACTTCTTGAAGTTCAATCCCATAGTTTTGGAGCATCAAAGTCATCCTATTTCAGAAGCTCATTGCTGTGGTGTTATAACTGCCTTTCACGTGGTTGTAAATTTGTAATAGAGGTATCTTTTTTGTTTAGGTTTGAATCCAGGTGCTCAACCATTATAAAGACATTAATGTTACACCTAGATAGCCCATCAAATCTTGCTACTAATCATGGTCATCTTTGTCATTTGAACAGTTGTATATAGGATTCTTCTTCCCATTATAAACTATATTCAATCTTGTTTACTTATTAAGTAGTGCAGAAAGTTGAAATCTATCTTCTCCCCACTATGACAGGATGTTTTTGGAAGGCTTCACCTGTGGAGGTTAATTACGTCAGTGTTTACCTTTTCATCTACACCAGAGTTGATGTTCGGCCTCTATTTACTCTACTACTTCAGGGTATTTGAGAGACAAATAGGTTCCAATAAATATTCAGTGAGTGAATCTTCAACCCGAACTTCTTCCTTTGGGTACCTCTAGGAAGATTTGGAAGTTTTGCTTGAGCATTGCACAAGTCAATTTCCTAATTTTCATTTATACTGTAATCTCAATTTATGTTTCTATAGCTTAAAATACCAATTGTCCTCAGTTTTATGTACTGAACAAATAGTAAAATCTCTTTGGAGAAAAGAAGAAAATAATAAGCTCTCAAGATTTGTATTGTTTCAGCTCTTAACTTAAAAAAGATGAAATGTTATAGACTAGCAATCGGATCAATATTATGTATATATCAAAGATGTTATCTGAGCTCATCAAAGTTAGTAAGGGCCATGGTAATATTTCATTAAAAAATTGTATTTAAGTCAGCAGCAGGTCATTTTGACAAATCAAGCTTTCATTTATGAAAATATTTGGGTCAAGATGATCTAGGTTGGAGGAAAAAAAAAATGTAACAGTAAAGGAACGGAAGAAACAGTGAAACACAAACACCCCTCAGTGACACAAAATTGAAAAAACAGCTAGAAGATAGCTAATACTGCTCTTCTTTGAAGTCCCCAAATAAGTATTAATATAATTTAAGTGGTGTTCACTGTGTCCATGGATCCTCTTAACTGGTGGTCTTACTATATTTGTTAATAACATAAACTTTTTGGTGATAACTTTATCCAAGTGAAGAAATAAAAAGGATATATAGACTTATTCTGTGGGTTTGATCAATTATAATTGAGGTCTCTGATTACATTGGGCGACCATTCTAGTTCTTGCTTATTTTCTTAAGTGCGTTCATTTCTGTGATCGCGCAGGTGTTTATCCTGTTATCTGTCGTAGGCTCCTCGTTATTTCAGCTCCTTGTTTTGGCAATGTTTAAAGGTACACATTATTTTCTGAATCGTTTCTGTTTTCCATGACCTACTGAGTTTCTGAGTTCCTGTGTCACTTTCCTGTGCTCTATTATTTGATAACTTCCTATACTTACGTCGATTTCTAAACAAACTACAAGCTGAACTAGTATCCTGATGGTTAGCCTGTAATGACCTGAACTCCCCCCAGTATTTAAGGTTTTATTTTGGATACCACTGTTAATTTATTTTCTTGCATTTTTCTCCGTTTATGCAGATTCCTACTTGAATGTACTAGCACCTGGACCTTACGGTCTTATTTTTTCTTCATTTATACCATTCTACCTCGACATTCCAGTTTCCACAAGGTTTCGCATATTTGGCATCCACTTCTCTGACAAGTCATTCATATATTTGGCAGGCCTCCAGGTAATTTCTAGCTCTAGAGAAGAACTGATTGATTGATTTTTTTATTATGCTATTGGTAGACGGTACCAAACATTAAGTGTTTTTCTTTGTCTTTTCTTTTTTTATTGTAGAATGTTGAACTGAATAATCAAATGCCTGAACTATTTGTTAATCTAACTCGAGTCTCATTTTTGCAGCTACTTATGTCATCCTGGAAAAGATCTTTTGTACCAGGCCTATGTGGTATTCTTGCTGGATCCCTATACCGCTTCAATGTCTTCGGTATCCGCAGATTGAAGGTTTGCCTCATGATTCTTTTATATTTATAATTTCTCTGTAAAGTATTGAAAAATGGCCGTGAAGCTGCTATATAGCTAACTTTCTCCCCAGAAATTGACATTCTGTATATCGAACTGCACAGAATTTGCTCATCTAGACACCACTGCATACAAAATGATAACACCTATAACTTGTCTTCCCAAATTCTGTTGTAGTTTGGATGGAATGTTAACCTCAGAATATAATCATCAATAACCCCCCGGACTATAGCACGTATATTACCCGTGTCCAATTACCATAAATATGTCTCACATTTTCTGGAAACAGATTATTTAAGATTGATACATGTAAGCTTGTAGGATTCCGAGGTGGGTATTAGGTGTGGACATGGCAACTTCGAAATAAGTCAAAGCGCATACACAGCCGTACACTTCAAGCGAGATCTTTCCTCTCACTTTCTTATACTTAGTCTTATTAGTTATTACCTGCATATATAGCATGATTCAATACATTTAGTCATTTCAGATAAGAATTTTTTGTTAAAATGTTCTAAACACATAAAGTAGATAAGTATATGTTAATTTACATCTGATAATAATTATAGGGAGAACGAAAAAACCTAGTAAGATTAACATAAAGAATGAACATTCAAAAGATTTGGTGAAAAATTGATGATGTAAGCAAGGAGTACCTATTGCTATGTCTAGGAGGTGTCGGCATGAGTGGCGTTTGCCGCATTTTGTTTTTCCGGTGTCTATGCTGTATATAAACAGACTGGATTATATCTAAATGTAACTGATTCTAGGAGGAAATATATGGGATAGTGAGTTCCTAAAATTCCAAGTTTTTGGTTAATTCCTAAGATTTTGTCATTTTCATTTCTTTCAAGGAATGGTCAACCATGGAAATGTTGAACTGCACCAGGTGATTCACTTTGTGATATTTCGTTATTTACCTGATTCAGCGGTCTGGCAACTAGAATTTACTTCCTCCCCGACACAACTTGATGTAACTAAAAGATTAAACATAAAACATAACAGAAAGCATTGACTCTGAACACTCTCTCTTATTCAATAACTTCAAATAACCTTAACAGCAGAAATAACCCAATAACTGAATAACCCTAATAGCAACTAAGAAACTAAAGACCTAAGGGATTGGCTGGGGGATGAATCCAATTCTTAAACTGCCTAATACTATTAAATGGATTGGCTGAATGGAAGAATGGAAACACCAAATCATTTTGAATGTTGATGGTTGTGTTACTACTGATAGAAAATCCTATGGAGGAATTTCCAGACTACCAACTGGCTTCCCCATTGCTGCTTTTAATAAAAGTTCTCCAGATCTAGGCATTGGAGTCATAGAAGTAAAGGCTTTCTGTGAAGGAGTATACATTGCAGGGTTGCTGGGTTTTCCGAGTTTATGTGTTGTTTCCGACTCAAAATATGCAGTGCAGGTTATGAAAGAGGAATGCAAACCCCCATGGAACTGTCTGCCCAATCTTAGAATTGCAAAGAAAACCTTAAGCAACATGAGAAGCTCTGAAGTCGTGTATAAGATGAGACAGGAAAATTTTATGGCTGATCGCATTGCATCTATCTAGGAAATTTTGGATGATTTTCTGTTTTTTCCTTGTAGTTTTTCAGTTGAGCTTGTAAATATTTGTATAGGAGATGCATGTATGAAATTAAACCCTAGAGTGTAAATTCTGTGATTAGTAATAAAATCTGGTTGGGGTCTGCCATAACCCTAGCTTCCTAAAAAAAAAACCATTAATTTTCCCAGCTTTAGGCCCAAAGTGTTTTATCTGAAATATTAAATTTCTGTGGGATAAGGTTTTCTAAGTATTCAAAAGTATGGCAGCTCTTATATTTGTCTGTCTCATCATCTTCACT
This sequence comes from Kingdonia uniflora, assembly GCA_014058105.1. Lineage (NCBI taxonomy): Eukaryota > Viridiplantae > Streptophyta > Magnoliopsida > Ranunculales > Circaeasteraceae > Kingdonia > Kingdonia uniflora. The sequence continues at coordinate 130,780 of JACGCM010000201.1, read as the reverse complement.
GAAAATATTTGCAGTTCCCAGATTTTATCGCTTCGGCTTTCTCACAACTGTCTTGGCCCTCTGCGGGAGGTTCATCTTCTACAGCTGCAACTGGTCATGCTTTAGGAAATGCACCTTCTTACAGAGGTCGTGAAGTAGAGGTAAGTATTGGGAATGTGAATAAAGTCTGTTTGTTATTTCTAGATAAGTTGTTTTTGTGTATATATTCTTTATATGGAACCTTCTTACAGTTGCACGTCTCCAAATAGCCTTGGGTCATGTATGTCCGTAGCATGTATTTTTCTTTCTTTTTATGGACATCTCGAATGTGTACAGAACTATTGCAAGTTTAATGCTCCTAATACCTTCTTAATGTCAACATTCTCTAACACCTATCCCAGAAGAATGCTTGCGTTTTTTTGCAACTCGATCTAAAGCCATGTGATTGGATCTATCAACTCTCTTTAGCTCAGTCTATACCCTTCGAACATAAATATTTTTTGTACTGTTATTCCAGGAGCGGCACTTTTATTCATTGATCCTTATATAAAACTCCTTGAAAACTGATAATTGATTTTTTTAGCAATAATCATTATTGTTAATCTTTTTGTCTAACCGCCTACTTCTAAGAAAGACTTATTTGTTTCCATGATGGTTCAGGAAAATTACCCTTTAACAGCTCCTATTTCTTCTACAATAGAGCCACCCGAAGACTCCATTGCCACACTGCTTTCGATGGGATTTGATAGGAACTCTGCTAGGCAGGCGCTCGTGCAGGCTCGAAATGACGTCAATGTAGCTACCAACATCCTACTTGAAGCTCAGTCCCACTAATATATGTCATAAGTATTTTGTCAAGTAGAAAAGGAAATGGCATCGGCTGAATCCAAGTTTACAAGATACTGATCAGAGAAGAACGCCCATGTAAGGGAGCGACTCTAATTAGATCACGGAGAAGCACATACAAGATTCACTTCCTTCCTTTCACTCTTTCCATGTAAAAGCATACCCCTTTTTTTGACAATGCAAAATGATGATCAATTTCAAGTTATACAGTAATTTGAGGTATACTAAAGTACTAAGCCATTGTTGAGTTTGTGCAGTTGCTTCATTGTACTTTGTACTGACCCTTGCCGATGTTTGTTCTTTTTTGGCTGGTTAACAGAAAACTAATGCGCCAAAAAGGCGGTGAGTCTCTTTGGCCTAGGCTGCCTTGGAGCACTTACCCGTTGGTTTAGAAATTTCATATTCGTTTGCGCTTTGGACTACACAAAGGTTGTGCAGACCAAAGGATGTTGAAATACTATTCAAGCACCTGCAGTCCCTGTCATAATAAGGGAGCTCTGATAGATATAATATCCTGTGAAATTGCTTTTGAGGATGTTTTCAGACATTCTAAAATAAGAATTGGGAAATTGAATTTCAGATAGTTGTGTTTCATCGCTTGTGCTCTTACCTCTCTTAAGAATATTTTCAGAAACAGTTAAAATTATATCAAAACCTGGTAAGGAGCTTCTTTTTTTTAGTCCCAGTATAGCTTTCCATTTTTGTACTGTTTTTTTGTTGTTGTGAAAACCCCTTTTTTTTCTCACATTTTCCTCGCAAACTTAACATTTAAACTGGAGGTGTTTCTTCATCACCTAAACTTCAAACTAGGATTAGCACAAGTAATCAGAATGATTCAGAAGACTTGTTCCAATGCCTTTATTCACATGGTCAAAAACTACATCCAAGCTTTTCATTCCTTGTCCAATCAAACCCAAGTCATGTTGACAATGAAAAATAGAAGCAAGCTAAAAAATGTTACAATGGGTCGTCTTTTCTCCAACATGTAAACACAACTAAAACATAGTAGAATTCGGAAGATTATCTTATTTACTCAAGTCTAAGAGCAAAGTATACTCAGAGAGGCACTGCAACCCTTTCGGCTTCAGAAGTAATTGCTGGTATAGAAATTTTTAAGGAACTTTGAGGCTCCGGGGTCTTTTCTGTCCTGGTCATGGTCCTGCACTAACCCTTCACTCCCTAGAACATACTGACCAATGATGTGATGACGCTGTTTTGCATGCTCAGCAATATTATTCAGTTCCTCCAACCCCTTGAAGAGCAGCATGTCAATCACCTGTCCAACCAACAACAATTCAGTTGCATAAACTTTTCTTCCTTATAAAGACATTTAAGGATAATGAAGCTTCACTTCACAACATCACAAATAATAGAACAAAGGATAAGATAATTACAGAATACAAATGGAAGGAAATTCAGATCCACACTGCCTGAATAGCTTAAAAACGGGCTTTAGGCTTCAGAAACTTAGTGTTCATGCAACTTGCATCAACAGTGTTTAGGAAGTTGCACTTCCTAAACTCAATACAAACCGTTACTAATCACCGCAATACTACAGCATTAAACACAGCATACAGTAAATTGAAATGTAATAGTTCTCTTCACCATATTTATAGCCTTTTAGATGTCAATGTAAAACTAACAATTATTTCGAGCTTTACTTTAATAGTTGAGCCAATTTTATACGAACCAGATTTTGCCAAGATCTATTATCTCAAACTTCATAGGTAAGCATTAATATCACTAAGAGATTGTTTGTTTTTTTACTTTTCCAACTTATTCTACTTAATTGGTGTCACTTAAGTTAAATGAGGAAATAAGATTTTTCAAAACACTTTATTTGGTTTGGCACCCCCATTTTCACCAATTAAGATAAGTTGGGTTTTCTAACATTTTCAAACTTCCTCCTTAGCTTGACGGTACTTGAAAAAGCCAATGTATCATAATCTTAAACCCCAAAATACCTCAAACTTTTGACACAAACCATGTTATCTCTTCTAATATTCATCATTATCAAACCCTAACTATAAAATATGGGGATTGATGGCTTCATGACAAAGGAGCATTTCTATTGAGATTGAAGGCAACCAACAATGAATAGAAATTGGCATACCATCGCATCGTCATCATCACACGAGATTGAGATCTATGTTAAAGCAATCTACTACTACCATCCAAAATCGAGATCCATGTTAAATTTATAGAGATGAATCATGTGGACCTTGTGTGAGGAGATTACAAACGGGATTAGTTAAGCACAAATTTGAGTTCTTTGAAATTAGATAGACTGCTAGAACTTCTGGTTTGAAGATTATTGTAATGGTTATTATTTTAATTAACTGATATTGAAAAAAAATTACTTGAATTTAAATACGATTATGGAAAAACATGTACAAAAAATAGAGATCAGAGTAATTTTGACAATTTGATAGTTTTTAGACTCAGATTTAGCAAAAAAAAAAACTAACATAATTTTTCATATTTCAGCTTCAATCAGACGCTAGATTCAGCAATCAAAATAAGCAATCAGAAATTAAAATAAGCAATCAGAATCAGAATAAGCAATCAGAATCAAGAAAAAAATCAAACAGCCTCTAAGTGCCTAAGTGTCATCTTCTTAGTTTTTCTAACAAACAAAGAGATTTCATGAAGCTTCTTTGGCCGATGGGTAAATAGAAAATCATCATACAAACCAATGACGACACACCATAATCAACTAGCATATGCAACCAAAAAGGAAAGGCTAGCTCTCTAAAGAGGGTCTCCCATCATCGTTACCCCCTTCATGCCCAAGAGAATGGAAAATGACAGTATCTAATATACTACCTACCCATCATTCTCAATAAAGAAAATCAGGCAAAGAGCCCGGGAAACCTGAGCAGCAGATATATTCATTATACATCAATGTCGTCATAAGAAAACAGTCTTGAAACTGAGAAGGCCTTTAATTAAAACAATTGCCACTGTCCAACTATCGGGGGTGAACCCACGGCTGGCTACCTACAGATTACAAGAAAGGAGAGCCATTTCCGAATCATCAAAAACCAGAAATCATTTAATTCCTTGATATTTCTTCTAGAACTAGTCGCTGCCACCTAGGGATCTCAAGATTCCTCGCACCAATGTAACCCATCTAGCTACAAATCCTCGAAAAGGACCCTCTAATTCCATCAAGTGAATGGCACCTTGTTTTGTTGTTATCCTAAGCTTGAGAAAGACCCCTAGCTAGGATTCCTCGTCTTGCTAATTTGAAGCATTTGGGGAGAGAGTAAGAATATATCTTCTTCCTCCCACACTGTAAACTAGGTTAAACGTAATCGTACTATTGAGATCCTTCATATCTTTATTGAAGATATCCCTACAAAATAAAGTTCCAATAAACCACACTCACTTACGACTCAATGCCAATTGTTATCAAAAAGGTCGATAGACAGTAGTAAGCCACCATGAATCATACCACATATTATGCCAAAATCATATTCTCTCTGTATTTCCAGTTGTAAGGTGCGCCTTCTTTGAACTGGTCCCAAGTGTCCAAAATAGACCCGTGTATCCCCACACCATAACGGGTTCCGAGGTTGCAGACTCTTTCGTGCTGTGCCACATTAGTTTTAACCATATTGCACAAAGTGAATCACCGTCGGTTCAAAGCCTCCACAACCAATTGCTTACATGAGTCATTTTTCATCTCACTGAAAAGCATTAAACCCAAATGTTCATTTTTGTAAGGCGATCTTCCTTGTTCCCTTGATACCTTCCTAAAATAAGTTTCTAACAACATTATGTAGCTTAGAAGAGAGGAGATATATAGACTTGAGAGTTTATACTTTAATAGCATGAGTGTGTTTATTGAGGTGTCATTTTCTTCTTCAATGGAGAAGACGAAGACAAAATGGATCACTATTAAGTATTAATGAGTGAAAACGAACACTACTTCTTCAAATCCAACTCATTTGCTCCCAAAGTCTAAACATCCACCGCAAACATAACCTTAACCAGCACACTTGTTGCTACCACAAACCCACCCTCCTATTGAAGAGATGGCATCATTCTTTTACCTCTCTCTCGCGAGTACTCTATTTTTTTCAAGAGAAATAGAACAAAAACGAGAGAGAGAGAATTTTATTTTTATTTTTGCGGACACAGGGACGGGAGTAATGGGATAGAGAGAGGAAGTGGCAGCTGTTTCAAACTTTAGTTCACAAAGCAAATGACTAAAAGAGTAGTCAACTATAGTATCATAGTTTTTACGAGAAAATACAATAAATATACAAATGAAACACAAATTTGGATATCAAAAATGTTTCCGAGAAAAAAAACTTCATCATTACTACAATAAGCGTCCTAAGCACATTTCGGTTCCAAAGATGATGCAAAAGACACAGTTTTTCTGATTATAATGGAGTTCTTAATAAGATACGCATTTGAATAAAAACCTACAAGAAATAGGAAAGGATGTGTTCCCCCCCTAGAAACATGGGACAAAGTCAACACCTATATGTAGAACTTAATGCTAACATTCACCCTATTACATAGAGCATGCTGAGCTTGAAACACATATTGCCAAATGAATCACAAGCCAGGAGCTTGTCAGCATATTTGTAAGCTGATCTGTAGAAGGAATAAAGACCAAGTGATAATTGATTTCCTTATCAGAAATCCTAAATAAAGCAACAATCAATCTTTACCTATCACCCTAATGAAAGACCGGATCGCTAGCAATATGTACGAAGACTTTGTTGTCACAAATCATATGCATAGGAGAAGACACATGAACACACATTTTCCGCTGAGAGACTGGCCTACAAAATCTCTAATGAAGTATGTGTTGTAGCCCAATAATCGGCTTTAACACTCAACGAGCAACCACTTTTTCCTCCTTTACTCCACATTCAGCTCAATTACCACCACCCAAAATGCAACATCTTCAAGTAAATCAAAAATCAGGACGATCTACTACAAAATTAGCATCAGACATCCAAGGTCATGGAAGGTTTATAAAAAAAACCTTTCCTGGAGATCCCATTTTGGTACCAAAGAAGATGAATCACCACCTCCTGGTGAGGCTTTAGTTCGTGAATAATTAACTAGCAACTCAATCAGCATAAGTAATGTCCGGAGATATAAGAGTATAGTAAATAAATTTACCGACCAAACGCCAATATTTCCATTTTTGTTCAATAAGATACCAAAGTGGATGATTGACTCATTCCATACTAGAAATAATCTTAGGAAATCCTTTGATAACACTGATTCCTATTTCTCAATGATATCCCACGATCAAGATAATTGGTTAATTGGTTGAATCCCGTGAAACCATTTCATAGAAGTTCATTGATATCTTCTTTTTATAAAGCAAATAGACTTCGATTCTTGAATAATCCACATCACTTCTGGTTCTATTGTAACAAAAGATTCCCTTTTTGTGTGGAAAGGGCTTCTTGATAGTAAAGATAAGGAAATGGCTCCACGTGCTCATTATTTTTTATTTTTTTTATTCTGGTTCAAGAGCAATACCAAAGTGTTTCAAAAGAAGAGTGACCTTGACGTAGGTTTGCTTCCGGCCTAGATCAACCTAAGTTAAATGAAGTCTCAATCGCTCTGACTCTAAAGAGTCAAATATGAAACTTTATACACCTTAAAGTTCCATAGGACAAAAAGATATTTTTTGAGATCCTTGATACTCATTATGCCTAGCATTCAAGGCTTAAAGCTTTGTTGATCCATAGGTGTATCCACATGACAATGAGATAGTAATATCATCAAACCATGCTCGCGGTGGCGCTCGTAACCAATAGATAGCCCCATTGAAGAAACAAATCTAAACACCCTCAACCAGGTGGTTGATCCATATAACCTCCTCCTACAATACGCCATGTAAGAAGGCATTTGGTACGAGAAGATAATATAAAGGCCATTCACAACTCACCGCCTCTGATAGAAACACTCTCACCAATTTAAGTCTCACAACTGATGAATAAGGCCTTCAAATAATTCACACAAGAGGAACCCTCGGCAATTAACGCACCAGCAAGTGCTCAATTCAAGTATTCCGGTTATAATGGAAAGTATAAATCCAATTGCACCCAGCAATTTTCTTCCCAGAGTACAAAATGTAAGATCACATGTCAGGTCGAGACAAAGAATCCTCATCTCCTCATCCACGGTAAATTTCCGACCAGGTGGAACTAATGCTAATTATAAGAAGGAGCTACAACGACAAAAAAAGGATAACAAACAAAACCTTCATGATGGAGAAAAAAGGTTTTAAAAAAAAACCTTGAGTACTACACTTTTGAGTACACTTTCAAATACCTATCCTCAATGCAATAGGTAAAATAAAAGAATAGATATTAACAGGAGAAAAGTTGATGGGCAGAAGCTGTGCATACGGTACATGTCTCATAGTGGATAGATGATAAAACTACAATAGAGGGATTAGGCAACACTCCTGGAGAATAAGATAAGGGCAATACAGAATGCATCCCTCCCTTGTGAGGAAGACACGATATCCCGGTCAAATTACTAACCAGATGGAGAAAACAAAGGTTATGCTAACCTAAAACAGTGGCGCCTCTTTTGCTCATTAACCTAAAGTATACCATGTTAACACTATTTTGCATAGAATATCTATGGGATTCCAAGGATGTTCCATCAAAAGAAATCTTGAAAGGCAGTTTCTGTGCAAGAACGGCACTAGAAGATACAGCAGGGTAAAAAAAAGGGCAATGCAAAAGATTTTGAAAAAGAGCAAGACAACGGGGAATTCTAACCAAGTCCCAAGTCATTGCCCTAATGGCAGAGCTTATCTAGGCTTCAGGAAGGCGCGGCACCGTATTTATTTCAGCCATTGAGATCTTTAACAGTCAGACCCATGCCCATACATCCTCAACTGTCTGATACCCTGGACAGGAAGGATGTGGGTACGAAGGGGTCCAATATTTCTCTAAGAAATGGGAGTGGGGGAATGTTATACTGTTATGCATTGGAACGTTGATAATGGAGCTCTTTTTCAAACATCAGAAGTGTGTTTCTCACACCAGGCATTGTTAAAAGACACCGGCATTACAAATTTAAGCTGTATCTATTACCATAAATAAATATCTTCATCTTCTCATTGTGCTCCCTTTGCAACACCCTCTCTCTCTCTCTCTCTCTCTCTCTCCTGGAAGGTTCAACATTCCCAACCTTGGGCCATCATATCGCTCCCTCTCCCTCTAATTCCCATTCTAATCGAAGTTCTATTAAGACAATGCACCAATAAAGCCTAGGCATTAGTGGCTTGGTATATAATGGTCTTAACCTAATGATCCAAACATTCCACCCCGTCTCAAGGTCATATTTTTTCCTTTATGGTGGGCTATGCGATACACTAGCGCCATTGGCGAGCGTCGGACCCAACATTTTTTCAGGTACCGAGTACCCTTATTTTCCATAAGAGTACAGCTGCCAACCTTTTTTCGTCAGTGCCCCTTTCTTCCACAAATGGTGAGCCTCCAGCCAAATATTTAGATTGGTAGTTTTATACTCCTTTTCCATATTAAGCAAGCCCCCAACCCTTTTTATAAGTATTCTCTTCCTTTTTTTCTTCTTTTTTTCCAATTTGTTCCCAAATCGAACCTACCAAAAATCAGACCATTAACATTGTGGTTGTGTTCTTCGTTAGTCGTAAGCAATTTAATAGCCCGCAACCATTGTAGTTGTGATTATTAAAGGTAGAGGAGCTTAATTGATAAAAGTTGATGTTAAAGAAGCCTCGAAATGGGGTGATCTATTAGAATAAAAAATCCCTAGTAATCGAGATAGAAAGTACCTTAGGGTTTGTGATGTGAGCGTTTTTGCGGATTTGAGAAGAGATGGATGAGCGAAGGTGTGAGATGGTGGCGACATCGTGAAGATTGTAAATCTCCATGACTGATGGGAGGGATCTACAAGCTTTCCTGAAGAAATCAAAGGTTCGGCTTCGAGCTTCTTCTAGGGTTACTGAATTCGGAGGTACCTTCACGCTTCGTAGAGTAAACGCCATTTCTCTCTCTGCTTGATCAAGTCGCAAGGTCGCAAGACGCAAGATTGTAAAAAGATGTACTACCGTTGTCGGTGGGATACAAGTCTTTCTTTCCTATTTTATGAATCTCAACTCTAAACTATCGTATAACTTACTCAGCATGTGGGGTGGCGGGGTTCTCACGTGCCCCCTAAGCTTTTAGATAAGGGGAATGGTCATAAATTTCATGATTGCAGGATGTGAAATGTGTTTATAGTAGTTAAGAGAGCAAGATTTGCATTAAGTATTTGGTTTGAGAAACTAGGAGTGAAAAATTGTTTGATTGGCATAAGAAAATGGGCGGTTTTAAAAATCCAAACTATTTATGTGGAAGATGTCAGAGGGTAAAGGGTAAAGGGTAAAGGCCAAAGAGTAAACTGAAACTTGGGGATGATTGATTGATATGGAAGGCTGTGGTCTATAATAGGTGGTTAAGAGTCATCCAGCTCGGGACAACCGGTGATATGTTTTCTCAAGTGCAATACATTTTTCTAATTTTTAGAGATGCATCAAGGCTTTAAATATAGTAGATAAAAACATGGCTGAATCAAGGCATCCATTCCTTTGGACACTAAATTCAAAAGATTTTCACCTATGGATGCCAGGACTGTAACTATTCTTACCTTACCAACAAAGTACTACTACGGCTGTCTAGGGACTAGAATCATTAGAGCGACGGTTTAATAGGCAATTTTTTTTTTCTCAGTGAGAATACGACTTGGGGGGTTCTCCCATGTAAGTTGGTCTTTCATGCACAGATAGACAAAAAAGGCCCCTCATAATCATATATATTTCAATAACAGTTTGTAAGCTGAAGATTTATAGCACCCAACAAACTTGCGTGAAATTTTGAAAATACTTGTTCCCCAAATTTTGGGGTTTTGGGATATAAAGGTGAAGTTGATGAGTTGCATTGCTCATTCAAGGGGAAGTAACCTGTTCATTACAACAGATACAAGATACCATTACGAACATTAGCTTCGACTAGAAGAAAAAAAAATATGGTTGGTAACTGTTTTTAGCTGTACAGATGGAAGAAATTAGCTCAGATATCTAACTGCTCAAGGTTCATCATGCTTGCAGCATTCTTAACCAGTTCCTTTCGACCATCGACCTGAAACATAGAGTATGGATGGAGATAACTTGCATTAATTATGTGATAACGGAGATTTTGCTTGCAAGTAGAGTTAATTTTAAGATAAGAATTGCTAACCCGAGCACCCATGAGCGAGGAGAATACGATGTTCGCTTCAGCTGCATCCTCGATGACCAGTTGCTTCAATAGTCTACTGTCTGGATTCATAGTTGTTTCCCACAGTTGTAACGGCATCATCTCTCCTAAACCTATTTAGTAGATAAAAGCCAATGTGATTAGAGAAAAAAATGGCATTTGCCAAGAGTTTTTTGTAAAGGTAAGCTTTATTCACTTTTTTTCATAACTTTTGTACACAAGACTCCGCCGTATAAGAGAGCCCCATTTATTCAATCCCCAACCAATCAATTTAGTTTTGCTTTAGCTATTTTGGTTAAATATATTGTCTTGTAGGTTAAAGAGTTCTCCACAAGTGGAATCAATGATTTATCTAATTTCCAGTCTCTTCTATTTCCCTTTCATTCCCCATTCTTTATGGGTTTATTTTATGAGTCTTCGTGTTTTGTTTTCAATAGATTTCGTATTAAGAAAGTCCTCCCCTCTAATAAAAAGAGAACCATTCAATATTATCATTGTTCAGTTTTTAAACACTAAAGTTAATTTGCCTAGCTCTTTTAGTTAAATAATATTCTTTGTCTATTTCAGATATTTCCCTTTGTGGAATCAAGGGTTTATCTAGCTGCACAGTCAATGTTCACCAATAGAGTTGGTGTAGCCTTGTGGCATGACGCTTTTAAAAGAATATTGACATGACACTTTGGCAACTTCTCCATATGAATTGGTCAATTTGGAAATACAAACATAGATAATTTGTCAGGCAAATTTCTTCCTTTGAGAAGCTGTTTAGAGACAATCTTGGCACAATTTGGTTGAGTCTTGGATAATTCACCTTTTGATGGAGTTTGTCTTGCAATATTGTCGTTAAGAGTAAGTTGGATGCCATTGTATAAAATGAAGCTTTTGTTTTGTACCTCACCTTTAAACCTCTGGATGGTATATGATGCGTTTGAGGGAAAAGATCTCTGGACATTTTTAAGGTCTGCTTCATCATAGCAGTAGTGTGCCTGTTTACCCCGTTCAACCTAGCCATCACATCAAAAGAAAAACCATACCAGATTAAAAATAAATCAAATACATTGTTTTGTTCCATACTCCATAGAATCCAAATAAAAGGTACCGAACCTTATATAAAGGTGGAACACCAACATATATGCAACCTTCTTCAAACAATGCTCTCTGCACCACAAAAGAGCACTTGGTAACAGAATTATAATTATAATTATGAATATCGCAATTTTAGGAAACCAATACTCTACCTGGTATCTAAAGAAAAATGTCAACAGAAGAGTTCGAATGTGAGCACCATCAACATCTGCATCAGTTAGGATGATGATCTTATGATAACGAAGAGCCTCTTTCTTAAAATCCTCTCCCTAGAATCACAAAAGAATATCATTAATGAATGAAACCAAAAGGTTTGAAACACCAAGAAGAAAGTAAATGCAATAAAATAACCTTCACGCCAAGTCCAAGGGCAAGAATAAGGTTTTGAATCTCTTCGTTCTTGTACATTGCTGCCTCATCCCTCCTTTCAATATTTAGGATTTTACCTCTAAGAGGAAGAATTGCCTGCACCGAAATATTAAAAACATTTGCAATGCTTCTCAAGTTTAAAATATTGAGATTTACATGTCTAGATACTCTTAAGCCAAGAGAAGTTTCAATAGAAATGAGGAAAAATGCAAAGATATAAACATACTTGAAAGGGCATCAAGTAACTATTTGTAAATGATTATAGTTAGTTGTGGTTTAATTAAACAAAATTTCTCAACATCAAGATTACAACCAGAACATCCACATATGACCTCACCTTAATGCACAACGAAATACCCCAAACTCAAATACACCACAATACCTTCCCAAACATACATACCTAAATCCCATACATCATACTGGAAATCCTCTACAAAAAGATATTATCATAATATATTGAAACTTCAATCAATGTAGAGCGGAAGATCACAAAAACAGCCAGATGGGTGAATATCTAAAAAATATCACATTTCTACCATATATCAGAATTTATGGTACTTTTACCGAAGCATGAGATTTTGGATTATACTTGAAGTGTAGTGTCCAAGGTTTTGAGATGCCGAGGTAGAATTTACAGTTTTAGATGGTCAATTGTAGGCTTAAGAGCCAAGTTAATTATGGAAATATATCCAGAGAAAATAATTGCCAGAACAAACTCTATTGTCATGAAAATTTTGAACGAGATAATTCAGTGCGATAGGGGAAAGGCTTTGGCTGCTTAGTTCTACTTCGGTTTCCACTCGCTAGCAAGAGCTTTTCTTTGGCGCTTTATTCGCCGCTATGAACTGACGAGGCCCGAAACAAGAAAACAACATCAACATCTCTGTCTAAAATACTCGGTTAGTTGGTGCAGATGCCAAAGATTGAGAGATTTGACCGACATAGCTATTTTGATCTTATTATTAACAGCAACATCACAAAAGCATTGGAAAGATTTCTAGTAAAAAAAGGCTAGCACATAAGGAAACCTAGTGAAGTGGCCAGAGACGAAAAGGCTAGAAACTAAGGGCGATTAAGAGGCGCCCAAAGTTAATTATTCGTTTTACAACTACTTGCAAAATTGAAGGCACAAACAATTTTTGTACAACTTGTAGAACCATCGAACTGCACTTAAACTAAAGATTATGCTAGGGATTCTTATTGTGCATGACCAAACCATCTTAACTGATTCATTCACCAAATGGAGCTAAACCTAGAGTCCCAATTACAAGTTTATTCTCACTCCACTTTATCCTTTACAAATTGAGTTACTTTACAATTCATATACTATGAAATTTACAATTTATTTATCACCCAATTATAACCTGTTTTCAAATCGAAGCCAGTATATGATCCAAGATCTTACTGCTTAAGCGCATCTCTGACAGTAAAAAGGGAGTGGGAAGATGGTGGTAAAAGGGACATTTAACCTTTTTGGTTCCAGCACTATCTGGATAATGTGAACTTAGTGGGAGAAACTCCAAACCATTGAGGAAATTCTTCCACTGATGGGAGGAAGCGTCTCGTCAGGAAGACTGTCCGTCAAGAAGACTTGTCCACTACTGCTAGAAAGAAACATAACGGATTGGGAAATTGGTGGGCAAATCTCCTGCTATCTTCCCACTCAGTTGGAAATGCTTTATGTCGCAATAAAAGTACGTTCACCACTCCAAATTTTCACGAAATAGCTTGTCAAATAATATACTATTAAAATGAGACAAGTGTTTATACGCCTACTGTGAAACTCCTCCAATGAGAGTGAAAGACACAGTTTCAATGAATTCAGGTATTCAAGAGCATCTCAGTTTGGAAGTAAGGATGTTGCACAAATCAAGAAACTGTCCTTTAATGACTTCATTTACCACATTTGGCATGAGAAGAACATTTGAGTTTTTGAAGACAGGAAATGCCTGAGACTGGTTTTTCAGAATAGTGTAAATATGTCAAGCTGAAGATTACTTCTAACTCAAAACCTATGGACTTTCTCCAGACTAGACATTTCAATAGAAACCTTTTCTTGAGCATTCAGACTGAACTTATTGTCATAGAGACTAAGGCACTGTAACTGTCAAATATGTCAAGCTGAAAATTACTTCTAACTCAAAACCTATGGACTTTCTCCAGACTAGGCATTTCAATAGAAACCTTTTCTTGAGCATTCAGACTGAACTTATTGTCATAGAGACTAAGGCACTGTAACTGTCAAGACTGACGGTTCTCTGTGATTAGCAAATGATGGATTTGAGGCCTTTTTCAGAGACATGCAAGGAAATTGCATTACTGCTGCCTCGGGTGTTTGTAGACCTATTTATGTGACTGCGAAAAATTCAGGGTATTGAAGTTGGGTTAAAACTGGCAATGAGGAAGAACTATAAAAGTATGCAAATTTACACTAATTCTACCCTAGTTCTCCACCTTCTTAAGAACAGTAGTCCAGCAAACAGCAGCATCACCGTTCTTTCCCTGGCCTTAACAGGTCTTCAACGTCCACAAGGAAGATGGAAATCTCTAAATTTGATACGGAAAGCAGAAAAGGCGTTCCATTTACTCAAAAACATGAACTTCTTCATAGTTCTAGTCTAACCTCAACTATGTTTGTTTGTTTGTTTGTTTGTTTTTTTGTTAGGGAAGCTGAGGTTAGGTACCCTATGGACCGTGTATTGCAGAAAGATAAGTATTACAACCTAATGTATTGTTTACCACTAGCACAAGTAGAGAAGGCAGCGAGAAAATCAGGGCTCCCATTAGTTTCTTTAAGCACATGGCTAATACAGAAAGACTTTAGTTTATTGGACATGGCTGTCATGAAAAAGACAAGTCTGAGGCATCTCCAAGGAAGTTTCTATCCATGCTTGATAAAATGTATCACATTTCAGATGAAGCTACAAGTGCCGAAGTGCTAGACCATAAAAATTAAGTCCCCAACTTGAACAAGTTCGAAAGATCTTTACATTTTCACGAAACGATAGTGCATATGCCGGTCATTCTTCCATAACCGAACCGGGTTAAAGCCGTTGACGTGTATAAGACACAAATCATATCGAATTTCAACTCTCCAAGTTATTTTGTGATGAAGAAGTTTTGAGTCCCCATACATGTCTCCTCTAGAATTTCCAGCCCCTGAGTATCAAGAAAGAACACTACCTGTCCCTCGTAAACAACAGATCATGAATCTGAAAATAACTCACTAACCCGCCTGACCCGCAAGTAAAAGCAGGGCCCCAACCCCAATCAAAATTCAGTTCTAGGGGCTTTAATTGGGCATAGACCTGCACTCGTCCTCAGATCGACCCCTGCCACAACTAACTGCTCCGAGATTCAAAACCATAATAAGACATTTGGAGGGGAAATATTATTATTTTTTTGCTCTCATTTTGGTGATACATTCAAGATCATCCCACATATTGATTGGGTGAACCCTCGCTAATTGATCCCCTTTGGACAAAATTTGAGACTCGATTTGAAACCTTATTGCTTCTGTTGCACTTGAAACCTATAGCTGTGCATGAGTTCAACAAATCTTTGCCTACGGGTATGGCTATTCGCAGTTTGTTCCCTTAGCAGTTATCTAGGCGATTTGACTTGAAAGAAATGCGGATAATTCCGAAGAAAAAGAATAGACAAAAGAAAAAGTAATGATCTACCATTGGGCTCTTGGCCCAGTGGTGGTTGTGACCCTCCACCAAGATAAGATTCGTGGGTTCGAAACCCCATGGAGTTGGAAACCCAAGGTTACGGGTTCCTACATAAAACCGGCTGACCTAGCAAAAAACCAAGTAATGATCTTTATATAATCAATTGGTTTTTGATAAAGTAAAGCGTTGCTTGACATGAAGCCGTTTTCTTTGACTATTATATGGCTATGTGGAAGGATACCTTCCTATGAATTTTGTAGTATTTCGTAACTTTGTTCTCTTAGTCTATTGTAATCCTTTTTATATCAATAAAATTACATTTATTTTGAAAAAAACGAGGATCCCTTTTTTGACTTGGATGTTGAAGAAATGATAAATAAATGTAAGACTATTATAAAAAAAATCAATGGGCAAGAGCTGATATTTCACCTGAAACTTCCTATCACGACCTTGTTTTGCACTACCACCAGCTGAATCTCCTTCAACTATAAATATTTCTGCAAAATTGCAAAGATCAAATACATAAATAATTTTCGAAAGCTACTAGATTAATATTGTCTTATGAGAACTCCAAAAAAACTTGATGCGAAATAACTAAGTTGAAATGACAACGAAAGCTAGTGGACTATACGTATATGCCTTAAACTCATTAAATTTCATGGTCGAAGTCAAATAAAGCTTGCAACACAAAAAAATTCCTTAAACAAACGTTTAGTCACTGGGAAACTAAGTTCAAACTTGAGTGGATCTATAGTAGGAAATTTATGAGGAAACATGTAGAACCGGATAGGTTGTCCTTAGCAAACACTGAAAAAATGATGAACCAATAAAGGAAACAAATATGGAAATTTGGAGAGTGAAAGATAAGAGAAAAATATGGAAAAAGGTTAAAATAGAGATTATGCCTAAACATAGAGTGAAAAGGCCGAACGAGAGAGAGAGAGAAAGAGAGGGACCAAAATCTAGATAAATTCACCAGGTTTTTTCACTTGCTCTATATTTATAATCGATCTTCCTATACTTTCCCACTTCCCCTCTTCTGACTTCGATTTAGGTTTGAACTTTTCAAGTTCCCCTCACTTCTAATTGTGTCAGGTAGAAAGAAATAAACATAAGAAAAAATTGTTGTAATATGCAGTATAGTGCCAAACAAGCCACAACTAGTTGACCCCATCATACAAATTGGAACCAAGCTCTTACAGCATTGTGAGTACACTGCAATTAGATGCATTTGCATCCACATACAAAATACATCAATGTGCAGTGCAAGAAGGGAATTGAATACAAAATCACTCCATATCAAAAGTTCGGCCGAAAGTTCTAGTCATAAATTGAATGGACCTGAAAATACGCAACATACCAGATTCTGCAGGATCTGTTGCTGAGCAATCAGCTAGCTTCCCAGGAAGAGAAGATGATTTCAGGATGCTCTTTTTCCTCACCAATTCCCTGGCCCTTTTGGCCGCCAAAGCTGCCTAAATGAGGAAACAAAAAACTTTCAATCATATTCATAAATATCTTTAAAGGGGCAACTGCTAAACCAAGCCTTTGACGACTACCCTAAATTTACTCCTTAACAGATGACGAATCACTTCAAAGTCTAGATAAGTTATTAACATATATGAAACATAATGTATTCCTTAATTTAGCTACAATAGGGAATAATACAGACTGAAACTAATGAGGCTACAGCCATAACCGCAGCCAGATAGGGAAAAAAAAAAGAATAAAACTAAGCAAAATGATTAGTATGATGATAAGAAAATGATACCTTAAGGGCATCTATAGACTTGGAAAGAATTGAATCAAGTACATCTGGATGCAGCTCTAGGTACTCAGTAAGATACTCTTGTACAGCTTGATCAACCACTCTACGCACCTCTGGATTTCCTAACCTCGTCTTTCAAATACCAAGAAGTAAAATTAAGAATATAAGTATTTAAAGTAAAAAAATGAACCTTTCATTGATTTGCAAAAGAAAATATACATCGAAGTTTCAAACATATTGATGAAACAACTTCTACCTTTGTTTGACCTTCGAATTCCGGGTTTGGAACTTTAACTGAGATCACACACGTTAATCCTTCCCTTACATGTTCTCCACTTAAGCTAATATCTTTATCCTGTAACAGAACATTTAAAAAAATTAGAGGGATAAAACATAAAGCTGCTTCTACTACTATACACTTTTTAGTAATTCATAGGATTAGGAGATATCTCCTGTTAGGCCGTTGTTACACCCAAAACTAGTTGATATTTCCTTTTTAGCACAATTACCAGCATTGACAAAGATTATCAGATATGATAAAACAAAATTACTTTAATCTAGTATCACGTCAACAGGTTAACGTGATAGTCTATCTTCTTTGGGACCTTCATTTGAAATCTTGTCAACTTGAACCATTCCTTCCCTATCAAGGGTGTAATTATTTGGAGATCTTTTCATTTGCTTGTTTCTTGTTCACACGATGCTGCATATATTGCATGTTGTGATGCCACAAAGACAGCAAAGACCCGGAATCTTGAGTTCTATAAAATTATATTGCGTGTGCGATGTGGAAATGTGTGGGTTAAGATTCTTGAGAATTTATTACAGATACCTATTGCGAGGCCCTAGCATACAGCAGCCGCCTACATCAGGCTATTATCCCTCTTAGTAGTTTGTAATCTAGTTCCCAAGTCAAACAAAAGGCAGTCCATGATAGCATGGTCAATTGTTGAGTGTAGTATAGAATCGTCGGCAGTGGAGCCTGTGTGGCTATATGGCTAACAAACTTCACATGTGATGTTAGGAAAACTTAGTTCCCACGAGCCCCCCGGTCAATAAAACTGTTATTTACTTTTTTGCTAGCAAAGCGGGAGTTAAGGCAGACCCCGACCAGCTTATTGCAAAATTGAAAAAGGTTACAACCTAATGTACTCCTTCCCTTTGGCATCCTCGTCCAATATGATATGTCTCTAGGCAATGAGCAAGGGAAGAGTAAAATCTCAGTATCAGCACTACATTATACTGCAACAAAAAAATCGTCGGAAGCTTCAATCCGAAGTTTCACAAAAATTAATCCGTAAATTAGAGCTAAATTCTATATATTGCGCAAAATAAGCTTTCGGAGGCGGAAAAAATACAACGCGAAGGCAAAGAGCAAAGGAAAAACAAAACTAGAGACACTCGACAACAAATCGGATCCGCTAAAACTAAAACTTTCAAACACATTGTAGCCCCCTTCACTTGATTCTCTGAGTCTCATACTTTGAACAGTCTCTGCTATGGAGTAAGTACCAAGCACTGAAGGAGTCCATACAATAGTATCTATACCCTCAGGGATGGAAGATATAACACGCGTTACATTACAAAGTTTTGTAACACACCCAGCTAGTGTACTAAGAGACTCCTAACCAGGTAAAGGTGATGGCTGCACCAGTAAAAATATCCCACATGAATTAAGATCCTGGAATAAGGTCCTTAAATTAGGATTTCACTCTACCTGGGGCCTTCAGGTGAAATATCAAACCTCCTAGGGTGTGGTAATATGCAGACAATATCGGTGTAGAGTGAGATCATGACATAATGGGTATCAGAACCGAGGATGGCACAATCTTAAAGGTGGGTGGATTGTGACACCTCGAGCGGGTGTACGGGATAGGCTCCTAACCAGGGCTGCACATGTTTTAGTTGTCACAAGGTTAAGACCTTGTCCGGAATCTCCGGAAAAAGTCCTTAACTTAGTATTTCACTCTACTTGACACTGAGGCCATTTGAAGCCTCACACCTCCTAGGGGTGGACAGTGGTTAAGATAATATCGGTGCATTGAGTGGGGTCGTGAGAGGTCTTAGCAATATTTTTCGGAATTTGATACAGCATGACACCACAAACAATAGTCTAGTTACCACCATTTCATTTATTCATTTGAAAGAAAATATTGATGGATATGTATTTCCCTTTTTTAATGTTTTCTCGATCAACTAGTATTTATGAAGAGTATTTTTTATTAGTAATCAAGATTACAAAAACTCGGTATGGTCAACTAATATCCAACTATGTGTTGCTAAATCCATACACGAACTTGAAAGAATGACTGAAAATAGTCACATTTTGATGTGTCGTATCCTACAACTAAATGAATATTGGCCACTGGTCAAGGACGTAATGAGAGGCACCAGAGCAAAATTGGTACTTCACCCATTTTTGCACATTATAAACAAATGAAGAACGATGCAAAGCAAAACTCTCAGGTTAAAATAACATTCATTTATGTAAGCAGAGACATGTGTCTGTGATCCCCCAACATTCTCATGTGTGATTGTTTACAGGTAAAAGGATAGAAGAATAAAAAGTGGCCCGTCCAATCAAAACAAGAGCTGAAGGCGTTAAATGCTCTCCCATGTAGAAATCGTCCTCTATATATAATTGCTAGCTAACTTTGCATCTATGTTACATGGAATTAGCATTTAAATGCTCAACAGCATAGATCCTAATTAACAAAAAAATGGAGCATGTACCTTGAAATGTTTAGACTTTTTAGCAAAGTTATTGAGAGTTCTTGTCAATGAAGCCTTCACGCCATCTATGTGAGTACCACCATCAATAGTCCGTATGCTATTAGCATATCCCAGCATTGTATCTGAGTATGCATCTGAACTCCTGATAAGAATGAAAAGAGAGACCATAATCTAGTGTACTAATTATTTAATGAAAGTTTGGCAATGGAACTAATGCTCAAACTCTCGGTAAGAAAATGTGAAATGTATAGGGGAGCCATAAATTTGGTCCAGTAGGGGCAAAGAATGAGGAGTTTGGAGTGGGTAGCCCTCGGAACTCTTTTTGGTGTACATAAGAGAATTAATCCCTTACATTTGCTTGTCGAGCCAGTGGCACGACATCATTTTCACGTGTTACCAAAAAAAGAAACAAAGAAATGTGATTCTTGGTATCAGTTACAAGTACTAGAGATAAAAAATTACCATTGCAAAGCAAGATCAAGTGTGACCCCATCCACCTCCTTTCTAAAGCCAACGGTATCATGAAGCGGTTTCTGAAAGAAAGAAGTCAGTACTTTAACATGTGTGAAAATGTATAAAGATATTAATACTATTAGGGACAATAGAGGAATGGACAACTACAAAAAGGGAGCACCAATAATAAAATTTGTTCAATCAGAACAACATTAATCCTTGCTGCTCGAAGATTTTCAAGTCACGGTTTTGATGAATAATATTAATCAATTTGCAACTATGCAACAGGAAGAAGGCACTTGGAAAAAGTTACAGTCTAAACAAGTGTCAGACATACTGACATACACCAACGGGTACTCCTTGCTTAGATCAACAACGTTCTCATGTATCGTTTGAAGGTTCCAGTTCATTAGATATGTTAATCCTCGTAAGTACTTCAATCATTTTAATGTCTGTAGCAGTATGTATAACCTGTATTTATCCAATTTATATATTTCGAACATTTTCATTTCCTTAATATATATGAGTAGTGAGTAATGAGTACAAGTCATTGTAAGTTATTAATATCTTACCTACAAATAAAACTTTCAAATCAAACGAAGTTTCTCGTAAGGAAAATAAAAGACAGTAAAATACAGGTGTGTCCCAGTTCTGGTGGTTTTCAAGTCTACTTGACACACGCCCCGTACCATGTTCCATAGGTCTGCACCGTGTATATTCAGTAGTCAAAAAACATGTTATAGCTCACAGGTCTATCAAATGATTTCAGTTTACTTCCTACTGTGAATGAATGGATAAATGTAGCTATCTTTTTGTAGATGACTATTGCAATGTACCCAGGATAAAATAGTTCCACCCTATTAATAGCAGGAATATTTGTATTCTCTTCGCATAATTCTATAGTTGTTTTATCCATGGTGGTGTAGTTTATAAACCGCACACGTAATTGGACAATATATGATCATGGTCCACGTTGTGATCACGTACCTTCTTCTGTCATCGACAAGATCAAGTGATTACAGGATCCCTCGATCACAGTGGCATTCCCCTCAATGTATTCCTTCACTTGACACATTGTTGTCTACTCTATATATTCAAAACCACGTGGTATTGCACTAGCTATCTCCAGTAGCTGTTCTGGTTATGAAGCTTTGAATGAGTTAAGTACACACCTTATCGCTGTTTAGCCATCTAACATACTCAATCAACCCGCCAGCATAGCAGTGCTCACTGTGCTGTGTCTTTTCTGGATCATTATCTTCCTTTGTCAGACTTATCGTGAGCTGTAGATGCACAAGTCGAAAAAAAAATTAATGCTTTGATGAAACGAGATAATATTTCTACAAACTATCCTAGAAGACAAACAGGAGCCAAGAATACATCGTGAGAGAGCATGTCTATAATAAAGAGACAGATTAAACGCAAAAAATTAGTGAGATAACATTGGTCCACATATAAGAGGTATCATCATCACGTGCAAAGATATGGACATGAAAATGAGCTCAAGGGTCTGATTCGGGTTCACCATTTTTTCGAGGTCTGGCAAATGGTGCAGAATTATGAACCCAGATCACCCTGGTCATTACAATAATACACTGATAAAATTTTGTGAGGCTGAAATATTTTGTTTCTGCTGGTAACTCCATTGGTCATTCTAGCAATTACAAATGTGTGCAACCAATCAAAAATCGCTATTTGACTTTTTAAGTTGGAAGTTGGGAGCAACTATATGCACCATTTAGTGCCCAGGACGGAGAAGCAAAATATATCTAACCATATCATAGTTGTTAGAGACAAATGTGCTTGGAAGTTGAAATTTCAGTTATTGTGAATTATAAAATGTTGATGCCGCCGGAAATAAAAAGGAAAACGTTCTACTGTTATCATTCTGAATATAGTGCAGGAAATTAGTAGTTTATGAGCAATCACAGATGTAGAGGACAACTCACTGTTTTCAAAAGATGGCGTGAGTAAGTCGGTGAGTAGCTAACAATGTCAATGTCATTGCCAAATCAAACACTAAAACGCAATAAATAAATAAAAATTGAGATATTGATAATAATTTAGACAATCACAAAAGAACCTATCCGAGGTTGAAAGAATACAAGCCAAGGGCAAAGGCAAAAAATAGCAAAACAAAAAACACGGGGCATCACGTTGGATCCGCTATAACTAACTCCTTCCACCGCATCACAAGATCATTGGACTCATTCGTTATACCATTAAGTAGACACAAAGGATCAACTTCCACACCGCTTCGTCTAAGTTCATTTTTAGTCGTTATTCGCCTCGAGGTCACCCTCGGTAGAAAAAGGCTACGTTAAACGGAATCTCCTTCCACCAAACCAGCGTCCTGGAATCTCTATTCTATGGTACCCACCTCTTGCGCTGCTAGCTTGTACCAAGTGTGCATATATTGATCTTAGCCCCAGTAGAAGAAGGCTACATTAGACAGAATTTACTTCCACCAAACCAGCATCCCAAAATCTCTATTCTTTGGTACTTACCTGTTGTGCTACTAGCTTGTATCGAGTGTTATAGAAACTACGCGGAAGCAACAATCTACATCCTATTTAAAATCCTTAAAACTCGTCTTTAAATTAAACTCACTTAATTGCTTAAAAATAAAGGTCAAGACCTAGGGTTTTTGAGCTTTACCCCAAACTCTACATAACTCTCTAAACATTTTCTCTCACTCAAACCAACATAGAAAATAAACTAAGCTTAGGCATTCTTTTATAGGAGAAGAAACCTAGCACAAATAGAAACCCTAATACTAATCTAATTAGGAAACTAGTCCTATTATTCTAGGAATTAAAGTAAATAACAATAACAAAATAAAAAGGCGATCACACGACGCACGAAACGTGCTACGCGTGGTTGTGGATACGACCACGATTCCTATCAAAGTGTTTATACTGATCTTACCATGAATTTCATATTCTTGGCCCATTTTAATTTCCATGTCTTCACCCATCCGAATCATAAACAAAGTAGCTTTTTTGAATCATAGAAACACAGGATCCGCCGGCTTCCTACCAAAAAGATCTCTCCGAAAATAGAAGTACAAACTTTTTGTGTCCCCTCCATCTCATAGAACTCCTTACTCTCCCGTGCTTTAGATCACAAGCATTATATATTATTAGGCAAAGATTCACAGATTTGGTTACTTCAATAACTTCATAATATTAATATTCTTCAACGTAAAATCACAAGATAAGTGATTACAAAAGTTGCACCTCAATATTACTTGTCAGATGAGTAGTTTTTTTGCCCTAAAAGCACCAGTGTGCTTGTGCAACGCTCCGTGCATTATACACGGACTATTTCTAAGATATGGCATTTAATATGCACATTTGATCGTTATTTTTTTTATTAACATATGCATTCCATGTGTACTTGCTTGTAAAAGATTGTAGTCACATTGTCTAACCACATCGAAAATCGTCCTCAAAATCAACTATAGTAATTGAGTGGAACACTAGATTGTGGCACAACGTTTCCTTGGACCACCACACCACCACCCACATGGGCTCACTTTCTCACTGTTTATCTCCCTTTTTGTCTCTCATGAACCTACTCGCGTGCTTTCTCCATTTGTGTTCCTTCTTTTTCTCTCTTTGTTGTAACGCATCTTAATGTAACAGATGCCTATCAGTATATGAGCAGTGGAAGGAGCATTGTTAGGATTTACGAAAACTACCAGGATTTGTTTCCAGCTAGTTTGAGCCAAAACTGTAGGCTAATTGTGCCTCTTGAAAATAACCGATGTCAGATTGCTGGTAAGACGGCTGAAGTATGCCATTGATCTGACTCAGTAGCCAGCTGGACAGGAAAAAATCTATACTAAAAACTGCCATGTTTAATCAACCATTCTTTGAATTTCGAAATTCCAACGGAATAACATATATTGACCGAGTTCCCTAACGTTCATACATGATGGACCTCGTGGAGTATGAAATCTAGGTACATCGGGGTCAGTGACAACTCCCACGTGGGCCGCAGCCCAAAGGTTAAGGATATAATGAGTCTGCAACGACAAGATAATGATTTTGCTGGTTGGAGAATTTGTGTTTGCTATCTTCTTAGAAAATCAGACAGAAAAGATTGAATGTTATAGAAGAGAGTGAACATTTTGGAATTTCGTTTGGGTGGGGGGAGTGGGGATATTTTTATAGGGTGATGCACCAGCCTAATGACCAAATGATTCTTAGAAATAACTCCGATATACAATAGTTACAATAGCCCATGGAGCCATCTATTTTTATTAGATGTTGATTATAACTATTGGATGTAAAATCTAGTTACATTTATTTAATGGAGACACGCCAAGCCACACGGCGCATCTCTGGGAGATACGCCTCACATAGCGTCTCCCGTTTAGCACTTTCGTCCCATGTTGTTTTCCTAACCGTTCCAATGGAATATTTAACATTTAAAGCACTTACTGTCAATTGTTTAAAAAGCTCAAACGGCTGTGTATGCTCTTCAGGATATAGAAAACGAAATATATGGTAGCATAATCAAGTTTCGATGTTAGAACTCAGACCCATTACTCAAAGATCCAATGTCAATATGGTTACAGCAAGAAAGTTTATTCGATCAAATTACACATCCAGCATGAGATACTGCTGTCCAAACCATGAAAATGTGAGGCAGATACTCTCAAAATAAAGCCTGGAGAATTCTCTAAGAATGAAACTTGATAAATAGCTCTAAACAAAATATATGTTTTGTTCAGACTTATAAAAGAAGCATATCAATGATCCTATTACATACTCGCACCTAAAAATGCATAACATTCTATTAATTGTTAAAAAAAGTAAATTGTCAACGGTATTTACCTCAGGGTTCAAAAAGGCGAGCTCCCTAATCCTGCCAGCTATTGTATTGTGGTCAATCTGAATTGCAGTAGTAAATACTGCATATAAATTTGACAGCCGAAAGACAGAATAAGTAAACTCATCAAATGAGTACAAAGCACATTTCTAAGAATTGTAGATTATTTTATTACAATAGTAGGATTTCCAAGTATGTAAATCAAAAGCAAAAAAAGACCTTCTCTATCAGGCCAGAACCTAATGCATGTTCCTCGACGAGCACTTAGTTCAGATGGTAGCACATGAGAGGTTAGAGTTGTCTCTGGCTTCCCACGGGAATATCTCTGCCAAAATTCCACTCCATCCCGCCAAACGGTGACTTCTAGTGCCTGTAAGAGGGACAGCGTTCTATTAAAAGACTTAATCCTACATGATAACTTCTTATAGTATGCTTAGGTCATATAAGCTTAAGATGTCAAGGCTGTGGGAAAGTTTGAGACCCATCTAAAGTCTAAACTGTAGGACAAGGTTAGCAGCCATTGAGATATTTGTAAGGTGGTTTCCACATATGTAATAATGGGCCACGTGATTTACGAATGCAGTCCATCCCACCAATATAGCCTATAAATAAGTCACTAGCTGAGGGCTTGAGTCGATTAATTTTTTCCTTTGTCTTCTTGACTTTGACTTTTGTTCTCTCTTTATTGTTTATTTTTCTAGATATAAGTTACATAAAATAATTACAAAAAATATCTTCACTTGTGTAAGTTATCTCTATACTACTGTAATGTAGTAAAGAAGATAAAGTAAGCTGGGCTTCAATTTTGAAATTAATCTTGGGTTTAGTGGGAAGCCCATAAGCAGCTCATTTTCCACATTAAGCACATGTATAAGTTACCCTGATTAAGCGTGATGCACGTGCATATATACTAGTGGACTTTTAAGGTCTAGATTTTTTAGTAAAGTTGACCTGCATTAAACATAAATGTAATTCTGTGTATGCTTAATTAGAAGGTATGGCTTGATCCTGATTATTCTGGAGTAAGACGTATACGGCCTTTTGGGTTCAACAACTGAGCACGGACGAAAGGGAGGTTTAGCATTCCATCTTAGATCTTGCCATTTTTCTTGAGGTATGTCCGTATGTAATGAGTAAAATTTATATATCCAAAAAAAGCTACACGCCAATACTTGTCAAATGACCTGGAATAAGAAGAAATATATACCTCCGATAAGGCATTAACAACAGATAATCCCACACCATGCAAACCCCCAGAAACACTGTAACCACTACTGGAGCCACCAAATTTTCCACCTGCATGTAAGATCTGTACAGTTAAAATGTTAAGGAGAGTTGTTAAAACTTAATATAAACAAAGAGGAAAGAAAGAGATAACGAAAAAATAATTCATCAAAAATTATCACTTCGATAACTTTAAGATGTCAGAAAATTGTCGCCTGCAGAAAAACAAGCTTTTTAAATTACAATGATATAAAATACACATGTTTCCATCATATGACTTGTGTATTTAGTACCAATATTGAAACACCAAACTATCTTACTTTATGAGAGAGTGTGGACAACAAGTTCATTTATCTTTATAGCCAAAAGGATACAAAATATTGTTAAGGAAAATCCATGAAGATCCTGAATGGTGGCGTACAGTTCGTGAAGACATCTTATGACTTCCATATATTGTTAGAAAGAAAAGATGAAATGTCTCATGTTAGTTTATTTTGTTATTCTATTTGCAAAGCAAGCTGGGAATAGGTATCCCATGGACCATTACTATGAAAGAAAAATTAATACATCTTAAGGTCTTGGTTACCCCTAAAATTCTCCTTAATAAGGTGGCACATGTCAGTAGGCCAGGGAACGGGTCAAGCATGGTACGAATACTTGGATTGGGTCAGCTAGGATCGCCTCATCCAACTTGGGATCATTAGTTCTAGGCTATGTTGCGGGGAAACGCATTTCCCATCAAATCCAGCGCTTCCCAGGAAACCCGTTTGGGAAAAGGGTGTGATTCGGTTTCCCCAAATTTGGGAAACATTGGGGAAACGCTTGTGATTTGCGTTTCAATTTGGCCGTGATTCGGTCCGGGAAACGCTGATGATTCAATTTTTTATTCACGTGGTTCATTTTTTGAAGCGGTTTTTTATTCAGTTCGGGCAATTTTTTGTAATTCGTATATCAAAGCGAATGTGAAAGAATGCCCTTATACGTGATTTGATGCTCTTATACCCACAAATGACAAAAAAAAAATCACACACACACTTATAGATACCGCTTTATAACGAAATCTCCTCAAGAAAGGAAGCCTTGAGCATACTTAACTTTGCGTATTCTCTTTCATGTGGACTAGGTTAACAAGTATTGTCTTTGTATATTGATTTCACTACTATAAAAGGTATCACTCCTTGCTTTCTTTGACGCTTCTTGCTGGTTTCTTAATTCGGCTTTGTTTACGCTTCATTACTTGTTTTACATTTCGCTTCAATTGTCGCATCTAACCTGTATGTGTTTCCCGTTTCTTGAATCATGTATAGAAGATAATGGGCGTTTCCCGTTTCTGTTTCTCGTATCGTTTCCCGTACCCGCTTCACTTTCAAGGAACATAAGTTCAAGGTAATAGATGGAACTAGACTTGTATCGATTAAACTAGGTCTGATCGCCCGAGTTTTTGCTAGTAGACTCAGGATAGCCGAGTTGAACGATTGCCAATTCCACATGGAAGAGAAAATCTATCACTTCACTTGGTCTCTTATATGCAGGATGAAAAAATTGTGGAAAGGCTTAGTCTCCACTTCTAATATTTCTCATTTTACTATTTTGAGGATTGCGATTAGGATCTAAGTTTTCTTCTTCACCTCGACCAAAGACTTCACAACTTAAGCAAAATACACAAAAAAACTTCAATCCACGAATTTAGGGTTGTGTAAATTTGGTGCTTAATCTTAAGCATAGATAGTTTCTTAATTTGAGGATACGAAGAAGGTAATGAGCATCCCGATGAGTTGGTGACTGCAAACCAATATCTGGCTCCGGTTGTAGAGAATTTTCTTTTCGAAGCCATGGATCTCAAAAAAGGTTATGTAAAATGGTAAAGACTCCCCTAGTGGAGAAGATAATGAATCATTCCAGGGTTTACAAGTCAGTTGAAGCCATGGATAGTGAGAATTATAACCCCAATGTGCTTAAGGCCTCTATGATGTCCAAACAGGCCAAAGAGTACAACATAAAGGGCTTGGGGCAAGTTGTTATCGAAATTGTAGGTGCAGTTAAAGAACCAATGGTATACAAGAGGAAGTGACTAAAAAGAGTTATACCTTTCTTTGGCAATGAATATTACAAGCAGATCTGTTTCTAGGCCTTCAACCTTTTCTGGATCGTTTTAACATCGTACAAGCTAATAGTATAGAATATTAGGTGTATTGGGAATAATAAGATTGAGTCGTATTAGGAAACTTATTAGAAATAATAAAATTAGCTTAATGGTGTTGTTAAAGCTTATCATTCCAAGTTCAAACATCTATCATTGCTTCTAAGCTCGGTTTTGTAGATCATATGCATAACGAGCAAGTAGGTGGCAAAATCTGGATTCTATGGAAAAAAAGATTTTGATATTATTCCTGTTAATTGTTCTTCCTAAATGCTACATGCTGAGATACAGTTTATGGGTAATAAAAGATGTGTAGTTACTTTAATTTATGTTAAGTGTCCTTACATTATGAGAAGAATGTTATGGGGAGACTTAGGAACAATTGCTGTTACAAGTCTTGAAGGTGATGCTAGGCTTTTAGCTGGAGATTTCGTTCTTCTCAGACATCCTAATGAAAGGTTGGGGGGTAAAAGTCCTATTAAGGCTTCCCATGGAAGAATTTGCGAAGATAATCCGTAAATGTGAGTTGCTAGAGGTGTCTTAGAGTGGTTTTGCATACACTTGTGACTTGTGTAATGAACACTCTAGAGCCTCTAGACCTTAGACCAGATAGGATAGAGCTTTCTGCAATGTAGAGTTGATCTAGGATTTCCATAGTCTTAAACTTCAAGACCGTGATAGGGTGTAATCTGATCACATGCCATTGCTTTTCTCACAGGTAACAACGACACGGATACGGGTGTCGGTGTCCAACACGAGTACGGGGTGTTGGAAACGGCAAAAAATAGTTGTAAATAATGTTGGACACGTATGTCCGAGTGTCGGGGTGTCGGACACGTTTTATTTTTTAAAAGTGAAGTATCATTGTTACCTAGCTTTTCTCATTTGGTGATGAGAAGTACCAAGGGTCAAGGTGTAAATGGTTAGTAGAAGAAGATGCAATGTAGAATTGATCTAGGATTTCCTTAGTCTTAAACTTCAAGACCTTGATAGGGTGTGATCTGATCACAAGCCATTATTTTTCTCTTTTGGTGATGAGAAGTACCAAGGGTCGAGGTGTGCATTGCTAGCAGAAGGAGATGATAACGCTATTTTTTTTTTCACAAAACTCACTGTAAATAGGCAAAGAAATGAGTTGCAATTTTTTCAGTTGCAAGATGGCCCTATTACTTCAGATGGAGTCATCATTCATGAGGCAGCAGTGGAATGATGATATGCTGAAAGATATTCCAGAATTAGTGATTGGGTCAGAGAATGTACTTTTATTAGCTATTCCAGATTTGAAAGAGGTGAAACAAATCTTGTGGAGTGTTCCTGTGAACAGCTTTTGTGGCCTTGATGGCTTTGTGTTATGGATTATTTATGCCTTACTAAGAGATTGCGAGTGATGACGTTTGGCTTACCGTGAAAGATCTCTTCAGGGGGTTTCTTCACCAACTAAGTTTTCTTCTTTTATAGCATGATCCCCAAAGTTAATAAACCTGTTGGCTTTGAGACTATAGACCTATAAGCTTATTTGCAATGGCATATAAGATTATTTGCAAAGATTATGACAACAAGATTGAGTGTGATTTTCCTAAACTTAATCTCTCCTAACCAAGGTGCTCTTGTAAAGGGGGTGGACATTTCTTTGGTATTGGACCTGCTCATGAACTCTTGCGTAATTTGAATAGTAAAATTAAAGAGCATAATGTGGTGGCGAAAATTGACATGTCTAGGGCATATGATAGACTTGATTGGGGTTTATTGAAGAAGGTCCTAGAGAGGTTTGGTTTTCATAAAGAATAGATAGAGTTGGTGGCACAATGTGTAGAGGGCCCATGGCTTTCTGTTATGCTGTAAGGTGTACATAAAGGCTTTTTCAAGTCCTCAAGGGGGTTGAGACAAATGGAGGTTTTATTAAAGGGCTTACAAAAGGAGTTCGGGATGGGCAAAATTGGTTTCTATGTTGTTAGAAGACGTGTCACATTTAAAGTATACGGATAATTTCATGGCTTCCTAAATGGGTATCAAAGCTCTCTTCATGGTCTTATGTTGTTTTTGAATTGTTATGAGAATGTCTGGTCAGAAAGTTAATCAATCTAAGTCAAAAGAAGGTTTCCCAGGTGAGAAAGCAAATCTTGAAGAATGTTAACGGTTCCCAGCTTAAAGAATGTCCTATCACTTATCTTGGAGCACTCATCTATTATGGCAGATCAAATCAGCATACTTTGATGGGATAGTGGAGAAGATACAGAAAAAAATTGAAGGTTGGCAGTTGGTTCTGTAAAACCGTGTCTTCTAATCTATGTATGTTCACATCATTGCTAGTACAGTGGTCCGTACTTCAGCTTTAGAAAGAATTGAGAAACTCTTCATGCACTTTTCTGTGGGGAGAATTTGAAGGTAACTCAAACAAAGTGTTGGGTGGCATGGGTGAAAATCTTTGAGCCCAAGAAGGGGGTCTTGGTGTTAGAACTCTGAGGGAAATTATTGAAGTTTTTTTGTGGAGAAAGGCCTGGCATCTAAAGTATGGACAGTCAGCTTGGGCTGCTTATTTTAGACAAAATTAATTTAGTGGTTCTCACCATACGAGAAGGATTGCTTTTGCATCAAGATTCTGGAGACATTTGGAGTGTTTAATGATGTGCACGATAACACTGCCTGGATTTTGGAAGAAGGAGAACTGGATATCTGGACGGACAACTAGACAGGCCAGAGTGCTCTAGAAGATATATTTGATGTCGAAATTGTACAGGACATTAAAGTCAATAAAGGTATACAGAGGGGAGTGTGGCACTGGGAGAATTGAGAAAACCCTGTAGATTGGAGAGAAGTTCTAGTACCAAAGAGGACTTCACTATAAAATTTGATTAGAAGGTAAGGAAGGGAAACTGTGTTGGCTACATATGATTGGTTTTTGGTTCAAGTTAATGCCTACTAAAATCCACATATTTATGTGGAGGATTTGGTTTAATGCAGTAGCAACTGATAGTAATGTATTGGCTCTGGCCTCTAGATGTCAATATGAAACAATGGAACATCTCTTTGAGCAGGGTGATGTAGCTGCTGCAATGAGGTCCTGTTTCTCTGCCATTGAGCATCCCTTGCTTTTATTTTCAAAACATTTACTCACAGAGGGTGTCATTGTGGTATATACTAAAACTTCTACACTTTATTTGGAGTGATGCTTGGTATGATTCCTGCTTTGATTTGTCGGGAGTTGTGGCTGTCCAAGAATAACAAGATGTGTGTGGGGGGATGATGGAGGCACAAAGGATCATTAGGAAGGTTATCCAATGGTTAAGGGAGTGCTCTCAGAGATTCAAGCATATTATTGGTGCAGGTATTCAGGACGGACTGCTTATACAGGTGATGGGTTTAGATACCATGAAGGCTACAATAAAAAGACCAAGACTGGTTTATGGAGGCCTCCTTCTAGAAGGTTGTATAAACTGAACACAGATGAGGCATGTACAGGAAAATCTGGCATTTGTGGTGGAATGCTTAGAGGTCATCAAGGCTCTTTTGTAAGGATAAGGAAATAATATTTATGCTGAAAAGTGTTTGAGATTATGCAAACAGGAATTGCTCTATTCAGTGAAGGTGGAATTAGATGCAAATATTTCAGTGTTATGGGTAGCAGTACCTTGGACTTTAACCAATCTCTGTAATGATATTCTTGATTACAAAGAAAGATGAAATTTGGGATATAATATTCTCTAGGGGAAGGGAATAGTGCTGCTGATTTTTGTGCCAAGCAAGGTTAAAGAACCATATTCACCTTAAGTACATTTGACCCAAATTAAAAATCTAAGACAAAGCCCCTTAGGCATCGGACGATTATAGACCATAATAAATAATAGGTTTATCTAAAAGCAACGAGCGGGCAATAAATCTAGAGATATTGACAGTCCATAGGTAAATCACTGACACCAAAACCAATGTAAGACTTCGAACCCATTCTGTTTTCCACGAAGATAAGAAAATCAAGGACAAACAGCCAGGATATACTTTATTGTCAGCATTTCTTCTATATGATGTTAGTAATGACTATCATATAGTATAATACATGATGACACTCCCTTTAGCAGACAAAACGTGAAAAATTGAACCCATTCTGTTTTCCACGAAGATAAGAAAATCAAGGACAAACAGCCAGGATATACTTTATTGTCAGCATTTCTTCTATATGATGTTAGTAATGACTATCATATAGTATAATACATGATGACACTCCCTTTAGCAGACAAAACGTGAAAAATTCATCAGTAAAAGAACTAAAGCATGATGAGTTTAAAATAGGACATCCTCTTTACGGACTTCAGTAACATGAATATGGTGATATGGCATTAATGGTTCCTTAATAATTTATATTATCTACCGCTCCGGTTAATATACGTAATAGATAATAATTGATCTGCAAATTAAACTTTTCAATAAAATGTTAATCAAAAGAACGTCCACAATCTAAATTCATCTTTAAGTTGAGTATAGAGATTTTACTACCGAACATGAGATGAAGTAGGCATAGTGAGTTGAATATTTTGCAGGGAATACTTAAACTGAAAAGATAAATACTAAGTGGCTTACAAGAAACTGAAGTGCCAAATACAAAAATATAATATGGCAACATCCATAATATCCAGACTTTCTATAGCCAGCTCAAAAAATTTATATTAAGAAGAGTTTGTGCAATAATACCGTCAAAACAGTTTCTAGCGCAGATTTTTTCGTGGCTGGATGCAAGTCTGTTGGAATCTGGAAAAAAACATGTTAGAAATGGAATTAGAAAATAGAAGTAATAATACAAAGACAGGACAAGATAACACAATTCCTTTTCAGACTTCCACCATGCTAAGAAAAAAACACATCTGCAGTTTGTGGACAGAGTTAAGCTCGAAGTCCTACCCCACGCCCATTGTCAGTTACGGCAACAGAACCATCAGCATGTAAAACAACATTTATCTTCGAAGCATATCCCGCTTGAGCTTCATCAACGGCATTATCCAATATTTCATAGACCTGGGTTACAAGTATGGACAGTAAGCTTAGTGAACATATTGAAAGTAAGAGCTCGTAGGACGCATATAGGAAAAAGGATACCAGATGATGTAAACCACGCAGTCCTGTACTCCCAATATACATCCCAGGTCTCTTTCTGACAGGATCTAACCCTTCCAATACCTGAATAAAGCATGTGAATAACTCAGAATTGATTGAAAGAATCTTGGTACTATGGTAATAGCATACTACAACCAATATGTAAAACACATTCCAAAAGTACAGTTGACATCGTCCTGGCCTCCACCCTTACATCGTGCTACCAAAGTCGACAGTCTAGTGAAATCCAATCCACGACATAATTTGGTATGGAAAAAATTAAACTCAGATATTTTTAGGACCAAGAGTATCCTATCACTTCTATCACAATACAGATAATATCTGTACGGTCATTGTCGTCCTTTTTCTCTCTTTTTTGTCAGTTATTTTTCTTTTGTGTCTAGCTCGTATAAGTAGAAGGGAGAACATAATTAGAAACAGTGGAGTTGGTTTGGCATTTAAAAGCTAGAATTACGAGCCAACCAAGATATAAAAATACGTTAATATCCATCTCCTGTTTCAAAAAAAACACAAGCACGTAGCTGGAGTTCATTTCGTTATTAAACACAGACCGTGTTTAGCGATAAGAATAGTCATTGACACAGTATTAGGTGGCTTGAGCATGTCAGCTAAATAGTGATGCCTCGTGTCAACAAACATAAGGGGTTAGTCCTTTTGATTTCTTAATGTAATAATGTGGCTTGATGAGGAATCAGATGATGTTCAATTCATTTTGATGGTCCATAAATCTTTTTTTTACTCCTGAGGAGTCGAGAGTTTCTTAATATAAAAAAGGCAGTGTATTTTAGCTAGAACATCTGTTCTCCTATAACGTATTTTTGTTTCAACAAATAATGCCCTTAGGTTACGCCCTCCTTTTGTACTTTGTGTTTCAGCATTTGTTTAGTCTTTTATTTCCTATTTTATCTTTCCCCACTTTATGTTTCTCTCTCAAACCTCTTCTTCTGGATGTGGATTGTTCCTAGAAGATGTCACGTATCTTGATGCTTTGATGATTCAGATAATTAAAAGAGAGTATAGGAGGTGGGAAGAGTAGTCCTCCAAAGTCTATATCTTAATGCTTTGATGATTCAGATAATTAAAAGAGGGGATATGTGTCGGTTTAGAGTCCCCTTATAAGTCAAGCGATGGATGAGCTTAAGACGTTTACGGATTCAGATGCTCACACTTTAGACCCTGTCACTTGGGCAAAACATAATATATGTCTAGTCCTTCTGAGGCATTAAGTTTGCACCCGACCACATAGAGAGTCTCAACGGGTTAATCCAAATACAACTAAGATTCACTGGGATACAACATTACACTGCATTACAACATATTCTCCAACATTTAGTTAGGCTTTGTACAGAACAGGGGATGGTGGTGTAACAGTGATTTCATTTGCCGAGGTGAATTTGAGTTTAGTGGGGCAGTTGGTGAAGGACTGTCATTGTTTATGTTGCAGGAAGGGGTTGTCTCATATCCTATATCTTTTGCACAAACGGTAAAAGGATAGGGCTAGCTGGTTTGGAGGATGAACAGAGTAAATATTCTGAAATGAGATTACAGTTGCTACATACAAATTAACCCCGTATCTGAACTAGTCAACTTATCTTTAAAAATACCGGTCACTATAACAACTAAGAGTTCACTCATATGAGTACTACGATCGTTCTAATTCATCAATAAAGTTTAACATTTATGAAGAGAGTAAAAATAACAAATGATTACCTAATTTAGTAACCGAAGTCTGAACACAAACTACGCTTATCCAACACTGACCCTAAAAATACTAACTTAAAATACAATTACACGCAAAAATAAATTTATAAAAACAAGGGCACCCAAGGTTTACACTCTATACCTGAATCTGCTCAGAACCATAAGCTGATGATTTCGTGTTCTCCTGAAAAGCTTCAGTGGCAATGGTTGAAGACATAAAAGACCTGGGCAAAACAACATTTCTCAATAGAAAATCACTCGACCCCACCGCCTTTCTCGTCCTGAAATAAGCAAATGGCGTCAAAATTGAACCCTAATAAATCACAATTTCAGCTTGAGAAAGAGAGGGGGGGAGGTTCTGACCTGGTTTGGAGTAAGAGGGAACTAGAGCGAGAGAGGGGAAACGATGTCGAATAACGAGAGAGTCTGAGAGAGTGAAGAGATGCAGAGATGAAGAAGCGAGATGCGAGGAGACGAACGGGGAGGAAAGGAAGAGGTTTGATGAGTGCCATTGAAGGAAGGAAAGTTTTCCCTTCCCGCGTCTACCAAATGTTTGAGTTGTTGTTTCAATGAGTTTTGTAGAAAGTCCCTCCAAAACCCTACCACTTTTTTAAGCCACCACCAGCAAGTAAGTATGTGGGTTGCAAACCACTTGAAAATGGCACTTCACCTGGGTTGGGTGGTTTGGCCTCCAAGTATCAGCTTCAAAACCACACCACTAACTCACCATGTAGTAGGGCTGCACACATAAACCCCAGCCGATTCGGTCCGGGTTAGGGATCTGTCGGTTTGATTTCGGGTATGTTTTTTAAAATCCGAATATAATCAAACACAGATCCATTCCACCTTGGAGATGCAAGCACCTCATGTATGAGATTGACAAAGCCATATAACAACCGAATGATTTTCGCATTATACAAAACTATGAGAGGCGAATCAAAGTTAGGAGTTTTCACATTATGCAAACACCTCATGTATGGATGGTGGTTTCTCTCTAAAAGGTTTAGATTAACAATGGGAAAATGAGAAATCTGTGGATGGTGGGTGTTGTGTGGGAGAGAAGTGATTTTTTAAGTAACAAGAGTTAAAGCCCAACTTACAACTCCGCCCAACCCGAGAATTTTGGTCCGGGTTCGAGGATAGGTCAGTTCGGGTCCGGTTCGCCGAATAAGAAACCCGATTTCCCCAGGTCGGATCTGTCCTAGGCCTGAACCCGGGGCGACCTGACCCATGAACAACCCTACCATGTAGGGTGGGACTTGGATGGCAATTTGTACCGCCCCACCAAGGATCTGCCCCGATTGAAGAGGATTTGGGATGATTATATTGGGTATTGGGGCGGGTATAGGACGAGCCTTTATAAATTCATTGGGGATCGGTGTAGATTTAGGACTGTTAAAAGCCACTTATAATACCCATCCCATATAATACTCACTTAATATATTTACAATTATACCATTTATATATAAAAAGGATTTACAGACACTCAAGTCTCACTCAACCACAACCACTCATCTATGAGTGGTTCTCAAAATTTGGTGATTTCCTACAAGAAAAATGAGGTGGAAAAATATCGGGCCCTACCTGCCTCACTCTCTCTAGTTGGCAGACATTACCCTTCTTCACTCTCAAAAATTGAAAATTGGAGTAACCCATCACTAATATCACTCAAGTCTCTATCTCTCATATCGTACACACAGACACACTTTCTCTCTCTCGTATCACACACTCTTGCTTGTGATTTTTGCCATTAGAGGTGAAATTTTAATCTCGAAAGGGAAGCGATTATGCCATTAAAGGTGAAATTGATCTCTCCAAAGAACTTTGACACCCTTGCTGATAGTACACTTACTCGACAAGTACTTTATGACCCTTACTCGACAGTAGTACATTTGGATGTTATGAAATTATTAGAATAATGTAATCTCTTGTGCAATTTCTCTTTCATTGATTATCTGCAGGTGTGTCCCATGAGAATTTGATAATTTAGTAATTTTATTTACATAACACTGAACTAAGACTAAATAATTGTCGAATTCGACAATATTAGTAGTGCGACCCTCACATACACTACTATAATTATCGAATTTGATAATATTATATATGACTATTGAAGACACACTAGTTGAATTGTCGAATTTGATAATAGTTCATATGAATGTTTGAGGCACAATAAATAAATTGTCGAACTCGACAATATTACTGTGCAGAGTGAGCGGTGATGGTGAAGACGAGGTCTCAGAGTCGTCGGCAGGCTCT
This sequence comes from Kingdonia uniflora, assembly GCA_014058105.1. Classification (NCBI taxonomy): domain Eukaryota; kingdom Viridiplantae; phylum Streptophyta; class Magnoliopsida; order Ranunculales; family Circaeasteraceae; genus Kingdonia; species Kingdonia uniflora. Next base: position 93,331 of record JACGCM010000201.1, on the reverse strand, counting down.
TTCTCACTGTATTAAGCAGTTGTATGATGAATTAGTGCTGCATTATTTTGGCTTGGTTAATTTGAATGGTCCACCATTGCCGCCGCGTGAGGCGAGCTACGAAGGAATGGTCGAGGCTGAGGCGGCGTTGTGGAGGGAGGATTTCCATTTGCATTATCAGTTGCAGTCGGTCATCCTACATCCAATGGCGCGGAACCAAACTCTTGTGGCTCGGGCCAGGGAACTGGTTAGAAAAGAAGGCTCATGTTTCGTCAGTGGCAGTTAAGGATTTGTTGTTTAGGTATTCTGGTTTTAATGTTGCTGGCAGGTACATGTAATGAAGTAGATGTAGTATTTACCAAGTGACGAATAAATTTTATGTGGTAGAACGAGTTTTTGTGTGTGATTGTTTATATTTTGTATTCTGTCTTTTGTAGCATGTGATGTAATGAATAATTAAGAAATGAACATGCGTCGGACTTGAATTGTGTTTGGTTTGTAATATTTTGTTCAATTACTTTAGTTACAACTCACAATCGTTTCTTTTATGTGTGAACTTCTCAGTCAGATCAACAATGGAAGACTCCGTCGATGAAAATTGGTTAAAATTTATTGGTGAGGAGTCCTCAGAGAGGTGTGAAAATAAACGTATTGTAGACCCATTTTTGGCAGAATCCCCATACGAGGGTCAACATTTTGATACTGTAGATGAAGCACGTCTGTGGTACGAACTATATTGAAGAGGGCAGGGTTTTGCTAACAAGATAGGCAATTCTATTAAACATCCAAGATCGGATGATATAGACAGAATTTACTTTTGCTGTATGAGCAATGGCCTTTCAAAGAAAAACCATAGGAATCCAGAGAGTAGCGACGTAACTGGCAACAGAAGATCATCTGATAAGTGTGGGTGTAAAGCAACAATTAACATAAATTGGAACACCAAAATAGGCAAATATGTGGTCACAAGTTTCACAGATATCCATAACCATAAACTCGTATCTCCACGGAATCAGTATCGGAGTAAGGTTAACAAATTTTTTCATGAAGCAACAAAAAATCTTACAGCAACATTTGAGCTCCACAATATTTTGGTCAGAAAGTTCCCGGCATTATTTCCAGATAAAATCTTTAGCAAATGGAATTATTATAACCACAACGCCGAAATAAATAAGGAACGACTAGTCAAAGGAGATGCACAAACCGCGTTGGAGTGGTTTATGAAGAAACAAATTGCAGATCCGATGTTTTATTTTGACATAGAATTAGATGAGGAGGACCGAGCACAGGTTTTTTTATATCGATGGACGTTCAAGGTGCGCATAAGATGTATTTGGAGATGTCGTCACCTTCGATACTACGTACCGGACGAATGTATACAAGATGTCATTTGCTCCGTTAGCAAGGATCAATAACCACTACCAAACAATTCAATATGAATGTGCTCTGCTAAGAAATGAGCAAGAAAACACATTTATATGGTTGTTCCATATTTGGCTGAAGGCGATGAGCTACAAACAGCCTGTGTCAATTATCACTGATCAAGAAGCAGCTATGGCCGCAGCTATTCCCAAGGTAAAGAAGTACTTTGACACTTATTACTCATGTTATAGTTGTTAACTAGAGTATATTGTCGATTTTACATTACCAATATTGTCGAATTCGACAATATTCGACACTTGTTACTCCAGTTACAGTTGTTAAATTCTCGAATTCGACAATATTTGCTAGCATAACTCCAATCCAATTACGCTATTAAATTGTCGAATTTGACAATATCATACAATAAAGATGAGTGACACTTTTATTCTAAGTTTTGGTTTATTTATAAGTCTTCTCCAACACCAGACATCAATTTTGTTTGTGGCACATTACAAACAAATTTCCTGAGAAAATTGGCCATGTTTATCGAAAACCATATACATTCAAAGAAGATATCGATTCGATAATGCACAACACATATGAGGCTGTAGAGTTTGAAACCAAGTGGATGGACCTAATGAAGAAACATAAATTGGATAATAACATTTGGATGTAATGAATCTTCAAACAACTTCTTTAATGGTTGAGTGAGTACAGGACTGAGTGAGTCCACAAACAACTTCTTTAATGGTTGGTTGTCAATAACAACTGAGTTGTAATATTTTGTGACCAAGTATGAGGTTGCCCTTTCAGAGGTATACGAGCGAGAAAGTGCAGAAGACTTTGCATCGTAACACATATATCGTCAAGTTGGTCGTCATCAAGCTCTACTGAAAAATGCTGCAAAGATTTACACCAGAACAATGTTCCACAAACTTCATGATCAGTTTGACCAGGTTGTTCACTTTTTTGTAATAGAAAGATACGTAGAAGGCAACGTTCGACAACTTACGGTAAAGTCCCATAGTGGCCATACCGAGTCATTTTAGCTAGAAATAGACTTAGAGAAGCTAACTGGTAATTGTGGATGCAAGTTGTTTGAGTATGTTGGACTCCCATGTTGTCACCTCCTGAAGGTTTTCTCAAAATACGATATTCTCAAAATACTAGAGGCTTTCATTATGACAAGGTATACGATTGGTGCAAACAAGTTTTCAAGGTCGTACGATAAAAGTTGGTTAGAAGGAGATAACTTACGACATGCCTTACGCCATAACCACCTATCCCTTCGTGCATCAAACTTATTCGAGAGGGCCTCGAAGATGAAATAAAGTTTTGATTTTGTGGTTTTGAAGCTAGAGGAGCTTGAGTCTTATCTTCAAAACTACGATGACTCTTTAACACAGATAGATGCATCGTAACAAAACATCTCAACTTCTGTCGTAGATTCTCTGGTGTCTGGAACTATGATTTTAAACCCTCTCGTAGTTCAAACAAAAGGCCGGGCGAAGACTGATCACAAGAAAGGGGTAAGATGGAAGGGGGGATGCAAGAGGCTGTTATGAAGAAGAAGAGAACATGCAAAAGTTGTAGAGTACTCAGCAACCATGACAAACGGACATGCCCACTTCTCAAAACGATGATAGCAGAATCAAGTAAATACATATTCGACACTATGCATAAACGGCATATTCTCCGTAATTTTTCTATTATGTGTTTCATTCTATATTTATGTCATATTTACAATAATGTATTCCATGTATGAGACAGCAGTAAGGAATATGTTCAGCCGTTATACTCAAATTTTGATAAACCACAACATCTAGGAAAACAAAAAGAGTTCACATGTATTGACTAATAAATATGTATTTGATTATTAATGTGAGATTAGTGTGTTGATTCAACATTATGTTTGCTTTGTAATTGGAATTTAAGACAATAGCAATGTCGTATTTCACGGAGACAATAACAATAAATTATTTGCAGTTTAGGGATTGTGTGGCTTTATGCACCCTCTATGAATTTGTAGATTGTCGAAAATACTGCATTAAATTGTCAGGTTATGTAATAGATCTTCTATAATTTAACTAAATTGTCGATTTCGACAATAGTATATTCCCATATCTCTAATTAAACTTTGTAATATTGTCGGGTTCGACAATATTATATACCCACAACTCTAATTACACTTTGTAATATTGTCGGGTTCGACAATATTACAAATGCATAATTCGAAATACACTACCAAAATTGTAAGTAACCATATATACTAAAAGTATTATCGAAATCGACAATATTATACATTGCAAGTAACCAGATACTCTAAAAGTATTGTCGAAATCGACAATATTTTATTTTTTAGATCGAAATGCACTGTTAAAATATTATTCTTTTACAAATATGTACATTTTAAACATTCATAAATGAGATTCAGATGACCTAGCAGAAATATATTTACTACAAATATAAATCAATAACAAAAATGTATATACTACATTTTGAACAGTCAGAAATGTATATACTACACATTTGGTCGACAACCCTATCTGATTGTCGACAAACCAACAACAACCATTTCATTAACTTTATACCCCTTTACATTGTGCTATTTAAGTACTGCCTTAAAGTTCCTTACCCTCACATCAAAATACCTAGTCAATTATTATTTCTGAAAAGCCGGAGGAATTTCCAGACTTGCATGACCGTAGAAAATAATAGAAACTGGAGGTATTAGTGCATAAAACCATGGAAACAAACGAACGTAATGGTTGTCCGACGCCAAACCAAACCACCAATACTTACTAGTATCCATAAGAAGGTTTTCCACATTTCCTCATTTGAAGTAGTATTTTGCTTAGGTGCCCAAAAGAGAGGTAAGAATGTATATGCTTCAATGTGGCTAATGAAGACCGCAACCTTCTCATAGTAAGTGGATAATAAATGTGTCATATGCCTATACTCCATATGTTGATGACCATAAGAACACGCCTACAACAGAGTTTGATACACGTTCTTACCGTATGGAGTGAATTGTATACCCAATGTTTGGCTGAAGACACTCTTCCAGAATGCGAGGTCCTTGTAGAGAAAGGTCTTCAATGATTTTATTACATCTGAGAATCTATGTTGGCTCTGATGCTGAATCGCGGCGGCAACCCTAAAACCAAAATTATTATCACTGATTTTGACACCACGAACATCAACAAGATACTTCGTCCACGGTTGGAATAAAAGTTATTGTATATTCTTCTTATTAACCATTTTCTCCCTCCTAGCAATGACAATGTTTTCAAGGGTAGTGGCCGTGGAAATCAATTCTTCTTGATAATCTCTCTTGGGTCCTTGTTGTGCTATTGTGATAAATTTTTCGTTCTGCACAAAAAGTTTTTCAAAGGTTGGGTCCCCCATGTCTCCCATCCCTTCACTTGCGAATGTCTTCTTAAATGCTTGACACCAAACCTCTTGCAACAATAGCTAATATTATAACAAGCAGTAATATTAGAGCAATATTGTCGATTTTGACAATGTTATATATGCATAATTCCAATTACAGTGCCATAATTGTCGAACTTTAGAATAATATATTGTGCAAGTGTACATGTATATTACCAATATTGTCAAATTTGACAATATGCAGTTCGTAATCGTCGAATTCGACAACTATGACTTCAAGCCATGCATTAAACAGAGCAATCTCAAATAGGTACAAGAGTTAGAAATATGTCATACCCATTAACTATTATCTACTTCCAAAGTCTTCTTCATCTCTTCAGAATTAACTAGTTTGTTATGCTGAAAAAAATACTCAAATATTAGGATAAAGACACTTGATACATGTACATGTACATTACCTATATTGTTGAGTTCGACAATATTTTGCATACACAACTCCAAATACATTTCTTAATTGTCGAATTCGACAATATTCGATTTAAATAACATGATGTTGAAGCCATATTGTCGATTTCGACAATTATCACTTCAAACCATGCATTACATAGAGCAATCTCAAATAGGTACAATAGTTAAGAAAATGATATACCCATTCAGTGTTATTTGCTTTTAAAGACTTCATCCTCTCTTCAGCATTAACCAACTTATGTCGCTGAAAAAATACCCAACATTAGAATAAACAGTGAAATAAACATTTCATAAAATTAAGAAAGATGAGGGGGGGGTTTACGAGATGGTTAGTCTCCTCCGTATATCTCGCTGCTTCTTTCTTATACTTGGATGTCCAGTTCATTATATGTTCCAAATACATAAAGGAGATGAGCTATATAACTCCAGTTCATTTAAATGTGATTTTGGATACTACATTTGATTTTGAGCAGGTATTAACCGATATTAAGCATGAAATCCCAAATGAATACTACATCTGATTTTGGATAATCAAACACAAACTCCAATTCGCTAACTAAAAAAGTCGTACACAAAATTAAACTTAAATTCACTATTATCAAACACAAAATCCAATTCACTAACTACAACTAATTTTATTCATTTCGAATAACTTACAAAATCTTCTTTCGCAATCAGCTTCTTCTTAACGTCTTCATGTACAACCAACAAGTCCTCATACTTCTTTGTTAGGGTTGCGTCTGGCACAGGTTGATGTGATTGTAGCATACGCAAAAACAATGTTACCAGACTTACAAATAATTCAACCACAAACAAATAATGAATTTTGGTAAACTCACAGGTGCAGCTGGAGAAAGTTACAAGTCTATCTACTTCAGCAAAAGCGCATTGACCGCTTTTAGTAACTCGTTCTCTTTACACTGTACACATTGGGAACAAAATAATCACGCCAGATGCAAGAATGATTAATGGAAGACTATAAGTAATTAGGGGTTATTAAAATTAGCACTATTACCTTTTTATTAAACTCATTACTTTTTTATTCAACTCAACAAATAAACTTTGATTACAGTCTTCGAGGCTAGATTTGTGCCTTAGCTCTGCCTCCAAACTTGTATTTTTTTCTCTAATTTTTTGCACTCCAATATCTACTAATTGAAATTTGACAAGGAAAATTAGGATTTTAACAAAAACAAATAATGGATGCGATAATAACATCTGCCTAAGACCTTACCTTCACATTTAACTGTCTTGGCAGATCTGCGAACTCTAGTGTACATTGTTCGTCAAATACACACTTTAGTTCAATGTCCTCCTTTATTTGTTCAATGGTTTCTTTCAGCAGATCACATTCACTTGTCTGAGGTTAAATTGACATGAAACATTTAGATTATTTTTTATGTTTTTGTCGATCACGACAATAATACTATGTAATTGTCGAGTTCGACAATAATACATATAAATGATTTCAGAAATTACTCAGTAAATTATCGAATTCGGCAATTTATATGTTTCCACCTTCACACACACTGTAATAATTGTTGAACTTGACAATTACTTATACTAATAACTATACATAAAAACTAACATTATGCACAACTAAAGATAGGTATAACCGACTTTCTATTTGAGTGCCTTTCTTAGGTTTATATTGGCTTCAGACTCATTCTTTTTATCTTCCTTGAGCTTCTGAAGCTGGTCATTTAGTGCTGTGATTTACTAATCGAAACTGCCAGATTCACCCCCTGTTTGCATGGTACCATGGGCATTTGGAGGCAGACTAGCATGCTCATGATGCTACAGAAGTGGTAATTCAACTTAACAGAATATTAGAGACTACAAAGTTTGAAGTAAATATAATATAAGGGAAGTGAGATAAAAATAGTTATAATATGTATTAACCGATGCATCATATTGTTCAGCAACATCTTCAAATTGGTGTACGGGGGTGTCACCATGCTCATTGGCACTGGCTTCCTTCTTTTGATGAATTCCAACATCATCATCTGCAGCCAGGTTAACATTAATTGGACAGATTGTAGTCCACAACACAGAGTCAAACCACTCTAAGTTTCCATCTATACATACTAGAGGCCCCTCTCGTACCCTCTGCCCCTTATCAGCCTTCTTCAAAATGAACTCCTTCCACTTTTGGCCAGATAAGCAATCAACCCACTCATACTTAGGGTTGAATTTCCTCAGCTCTTTTGTATTCCATAGGTTCGCTTAGTGGGGATGTCATATTCCTGATTGAACTACCGCACAACCCTATTTGGGTAATAGGGTTAAACATGATTTGAACTTGCTAATGCACCATAGAAAAAGGTGACCTCCTTGAATGCACGTGCGGAATCCCTTTTATCTTTGTATGGGTCCCATACAACCTACGTAAAAAATGAATCAAATGTATTATGCACTATTAAGTTAAATAATTTTTCTAGTAGGCCTGAGAAGGATTTAACAACATTGTTGAATTCGACAATATTACAGTGGACTGGAAGTTATGGAGATGGAGTATTGTCGATTTCGATAATTTACCATGTACATTTCGACAAATTTTTATATGCACAACTAAAGAAAAATGAATAATTGTCGAAATCGACAATATTATATGTACAATAGTAGATGTACGTAGTCAATATTGTCGAATTTGAAAATTATTCAATTTCCTTTAGTTGTGAATATGCAACATTGTCAAAATCGAACATGTTGAAGCAGTGTAATCTACTAACTCCAAGTACAATATGATATAATGTAGCAGGATAATGAACTTACATCCCCCAGTTTGTAGTTGTCCAATGCCACCTTAAATTTGAGCAAAGTTGTACCACCGTATCTATCCGTAACAGATACGTCCCATTTCCAACAAGTACAATGTTCATATGCGTCAGAGTCCATATTCATGGGGATCCCAACAAGCTTTGGGAAATGTACAAATATTCACGACTACATGTATATAGATAAACAAAATAAAATTAGTAGATGTTCAGGCCATATGTAAAAAATTGTTACATAAATGAGTTAAAAATCACCACGAGTAGCATGGTACAACATGCAAATTGCCTCCCATCATCTCAAGATACTACACCCAGATTGTAATACATGTGGGCCATAACTGTTGATCCCAATGGCCACTTTTTTGCCACCTTATCCTTGGCAAACAAGCAAAGGTTATGTGCGTTGACATATGTGCCCTTTTTTGCGGGAAATAGAAAGGACCCAAGGACATATATCATATAGGCACGAGTAACAGACCTCGCTGTTAACCCTTTTTTCTTCTTGGCAGCTACAGTGGTACTGTCACTGAGAACCTTCTCCAACTTGCATGCATAGTGGTCTTTTAGTTTCCTCAGTGACAATGAATTCCCAACACCCCCAGCTTTCAAAGACTTGAATCCATTTAAATCCTGCAGGAGGTTGTTCTCAAAAACCTCTAGAATCACAGGGAATCTTCAGGTATCACCAATGACCATGACATCACCATCTACAGGCAACCCAACCAATTGCTCTATATCATCCAGAGTTGGAGTCATCTCTCCCCATTTGAAGTGGAAACTATTAGTTTATGGCAGCCAAAGTTCGGCAAAAGCAAAAATCAGGGAAAAGTTGTAATAATTATAGGATATGGCCCCAATCTTATCCAACCCCTTCAACTTTACAAAATCTTGGACCACTTGTAGTTTCTTTGTAAGGTCCTGCGTAGACTGTGATGGTGAACATGAATGGGAAGCTTATCCTGAATAATAATAGTGATTATGTCACCAAAATGTAACGATCAATAATAGGAATAACAAAACATAATTAAACAAGGGATTCCATTAAACAATATACCTGCCCTAGCGCGATCGACCTTGCTCTATGAAACCTGAAGCTCCTTAACAGGCTTTTATCACTAGGGCCTACATCGTCGTTGCTTGTAGCCCCCTCGCCTTAAGAATACCCCCCAATAATAGGAATATTTACATCATAACCAAGGAAAACATTTGGGAGCGGTGGTTGAGTTCCCAAAATAGATAGGGTAGACTCAGTCTCAAATTCTGAACCCTGGGGAATATTTGAAGCTTGCGCAGACTCAGCTTGAGCTCCCAAAACAGCTTGGGCAGACTCAGTTTGAGGTAATAGTTCACTAACATCCTTATTCGCAGTGTCAACAGTGTTTGGAGGAACGACTGTACTTGGGTCAATAATCTTTCTCTTTCTCTTATATGTAACTAGATCTTTTTCTCTGACCAACTTTTTTTCTTTCTATTGGAAGTGGTTGGAGGCACTTTCTCATTCATTGTGTACCTGTATACAATGTATTACTCAAATGATCTGTATAATTGTACTTGGTAATTATCGACTTCGACAATATTATGTAAACATAAGTCCAATTGTTATTGCTAAATTATCGAATTTGACAATACTCCATTTTAATAACTACAATTTAAATGTAACTATTGCTGAATTTGATAATTTAGACTTATAAACAAGGATAATAAAAAAAGGAGATGAACCAGGGGAATTTCATAATTGTCGAATTCGACAATATTATGTAACCATAATAACAATTACACTGCTAAATTGTTAAATTTGACAATCCTAATAATTATAATTCAATATTGTCGAATTCAATAATTTTTCAATATAATTTAAGTTATTTAGGTCAAATATTTACAAATTCGACAATCTTAGATGTTAATCACTCAATTTTTTAGTGTAATTTGAGTTATTTAGGTCAAATATTGATGAATTCGACAATATTAAACAGTTTTAATACCAAATTACATTACACAAAGGGGGAGACAAAGAAATAGACAATAATTTTGAAGGAAAATGAGATTTACCTTGAAGTAGACAATAACCTCCACTATCAATTCCCAAGCTCTGCTCCAAAAGTAATGGACAATGTCTTTGAATTTAATTCTTTCTCTAAACTGCCAAATGGAATAACAAAGATCCCAATAAAGAAAATGACAATCTCTAATGATGAGACAATAAGAGAAAATGAGTGAGAGAGAAACTCAAACTGTTAGTGAGAGTGAGAGAGATTGAGTGAGTGAGTGGAACTGTTCGCGAGAGTGAGTGAGATGTTTGGAGGGAAATATTTGTTTGGTTTATTTGGAGAGAAAAAGGAAGAGTGGGAAAGACACAACATTAAATGTGAGTGATGGATGGTTTGAAAAGAAAGAGGGAATGTCTGCCAGCTAGAGAGAGTGGGGCTGGTAGGACCCAATATTTTTCCACCTCATTTCCCTTATAGGAAATTATCAAATTTTTAGAGCCACTCATCTCTATTAGATGAGTGGTTAAGTGAGACTTGAGTGTCTTTAAATCCTCTCCCTATATATATAAATTAAAAAAATAAACACAACCTTAACTCAAGTCAAACCCAACGAAATTGAAAGTGAAGAGTCTTGACAACCACCATTGAAATGCTCATTAACCTGCATTCTTTTTGTTTCTCTCCTCACTGTAGTCTCCCCCATTATCTCCAAAGCATCACATGTGAACTTTACTCTCCTTCACCCCCATCAACATCTTGATCCTGAATCATTTGTTCAAGAACTATAATTGTAAATCCCACAAAGGGTTCTCATTTTTACTTGGTTTTAAATAATGGGTTGTAATTAGTTTTCAGTTTTGGATTCTGGGTTAGTTTGATTTTGGGGTTTTCTTAATATGCTCTATTTTGTTGCGGGAAAGTTAATGCTTTAATTTTAAGGAGGGAAATGTTGGGGGCTTATGAGAAAGACCAGTTATCTTGTTTGACTGGAAACCCCATTGATGATTGTTGGAGGTGTCATTCAAATTGGTAGACAAATAGGCAGAGACTTGCAGATTGTGTTATTGGATTTGGGCAAAATGTGTTTGGTGGGAAAGGGGGGCAGATCTATATTGTGACTGATTCTTGTGATCACGAGCCAGTAAGTCCTTCGCTAGGGACGCTATGGTACTCTGTGATTCAGAATGATTCTCTTTGGATTGTTTTTTTTGGGATATACTTATTAAGCTTAAAGAAGAGCTTATTGTTAATAGTTAAAAGACTATTAATGGGCACGACGCAAATGTGCACATAGTAGGTGGTGGTTGTATTACTTTACCGTATGTTAGACGGGGATGGGGATGAAATTTGCTCCCCCACCCTAAATTTGCCTCATTGCCATCCCTAGTGGGAAGTTGATTTTTGGGTGTCGCGCACTTTCGTTCGCCGTTGTACAAGCCAACGGTGGAGATAACGGCATGTGATTTTTTTTTTTTCAAAACTTTGTGGCCCAGTTTACAATACTGTTGGGCCTTTTAAAAAAAAATCAATTTTTTTGGGTGTTGCATGGTTATGAATACTGTGGCACTTTTTTTAACCTGACTCGGTTTGGCTTGAGTATTATTCGCCAGGCCCGAGTGGTTTGGCTTCCCAGCAACTAGGCGAGTGGAGGCCAAAACTACTCATCAACTCACCCTGCGGGACGGTTCAGAGACTTGCAGGGTGGTAAATTGATTTTTAGGTGTACTATGCATCATATCTCAATCATTCACAGTGTAAGCCATGTGTCGACATTTATTGGCTTTAAGTGCCGCAAAGTTCTAAACTGTACAACAGTATATAACATAACATCGAAATTAAGACGAAAGGGATAGCTAAAAACAGAAAAAACTTACTATATTTTTAATGTTAATAGAAATGTCGAAACAATTAATTTTTTTGTAAAGATGATCTAAATGATAAGGAGATCATATCCATACGGATAAGACATATTAAATTATCTTCAAATGGGTCCTAATGATGGGGCGTGTTACAAAAGGGTGTCTCTTGATCATCTCCCTCATATGAAATAAGAAGCATATCACTTAGCAGAAGCTTAACTTTTGCACAATATTAAATGTGACAAGTAATTTTGTGAAAATATAAATGCCATAATTGGTAATTAAAAATCAACTCAATTTATCACCATTTTATTTTATTTTATATTTTCGATCAACAAAATACAATAATATGTCATTCAGTTTCTATGAACATGAAAGCACAACACATTAAACTTAATATGAAAATCTTAGCTAGCTAATTATTTATAGCTCCAATCTTTGCAATGTTATAGGTCGCTTGATTCACAACTTTATTCAACGCCATCTCCACTAGCATCATTGCCATCTCCGCCGTAATATACTCATATGCAATCAACTCCCATTCAAACACCACTTTCTTAACGCTACCCAAAGTTGTTTCTATCTCCTTTACTTCCCACACAGTCGTTATGTGAACTATAGGAGTGCATCTCTTCAACAAATGGATATCTCAAAAGGTTATACATGTTGTAAGCCCGATGATACCTTCGAGTTATCTTTTAAGCAAAGTGTCGTTGCGGTCTTCATTCAGAAACTCAATTGTTGTCCTAGTAGCTATCTTCACGGCCTTCTTTTGAAGCTTAAAAAGACGATTTCATAATTCCTGAGGGGACGTTGGTTCGCCAATCATTTTAGGACAAAATAGATGAGAAACTGATTATTAATATTATTCAAATCTTTAACTAATGTATAACACAATATTAAATATGACACGATTCAAAATTAACTCATGTAATTACTAGCAACAATTAAAATTGCTAAGAACATATGCACTATGTAGTGGCTTATTCCGCATATCGAACTCATGCTTCATCTTTGAACTACATACGAACTTACGATCTCATCAACAAAATATGTAGCACAATCAGAATCAAGACAATAACATCAGGAAATAGGTAACAGCGCGAGTTTCTCAACCAACACCACTCGCCCATGATACTACTCGTGCTTTTGGTTGAGATCCGTCTTGTAATAGCTTATTTCGTATCTCGAACTCATACTTCGTTCTCAAACTCATCAACATACATGAAGCACTACTAAAGATATATTTAGTGTCCTTAAGTTCGAGCCATCACTTTCGACCTCTACATCAACAGTTCGGGTTAAGCAAATGTACAGTTATCGATAAAGCCGTTATGCAGCAACAAGAATCTGAACATTACACAATTTGGTCAAAGAGTATCTAACATATATTTTGTAGCATCCATCATCAAGAATCTTAATGGTCGTCAAACGGTCATATCATAAGACCTATAACCAGATAATTCAAGATGTAGGATAGCAGAACTCTCACTCTAACATTCCATATACTCAGAGCAGTCATTGTAATAAGTTAGCAATCTCAATAATACCATCCCTTCTTTCTCAAAATCCTCAAGAAAGGTCGTAATTTTTAACCTATTTAAAGGTTTTCCACGCTAAACTGATCTTATTATTTATTATTCACTGTTCTTTAGCGTTATAAACATATTTTGTGTAAAGGCTAAGTCCGATCCCAGAATTAGGTTATTACACACTCGTTTAAGCAAATTTGAATCACCAAACTCGGATCAAAGTCAAATAAAAACCCAAAAAAAATTGTGTCTTACATCCAAATCATCAAAATTATAATTGTAAAAAGTACACGTCATTTTTGTTAGGCTTCCCTCTTCATGAGGTTGAAGTCCACATCGAAGAAGATTGTTGGGCTTCCCTTGGTTTTAGGTAGAGGTTACCACATTGAAGGCATGGAGGTTTAGTCGCAGAAAGAGGAACAGCCGTTTATAATTGAATTGTAACTCTAATAGGACTCTTGCCTATAAATAAAAGAGCCTACTAGGGAATTGTAATGAGATAAAAGTGAATCTTGATTTTTGTGTGAGAGACAAAAAGAGATAGAGGCTTTGTGAAAACTCTTGCATCGTTTTTGCAGAGTTGTAGTGAGGAGAAAATTCTGTTGATCATCATCGTTTTGAGATCATACAGGTTGAATAGAGAGATTGTGAGATCAATTCTAATCGTCACTTTCTTCTTCTAGTAAAATTTCTTTACCCCGTGGATGTAGGCATCGATTTTGTCGAACCACGTTAAATCTTGTGTGTGTAGATAATCTTTACTATTCTTTATATTAGAATTGTTTAGATCGTGTTTGCCATTAATACTCTGTAGACTTACATAAGAGAAAAACAGAAATCGAATAGAGAGGATTTGATTGTGCTATTATTGATTCTCGATCTTGAACTTGTTGTTCTCGATCTTGGATCTGTTTCGATCTGTATCTATCCTAACAATTTTACCCTCTAAAGTTTCCTCTAGATCTTCCTCCTACCACAATTATTCTTCTTTTTGAAAATGATTTTCTCTTCCACCAAAAATAAGAACAATTGAATTGTTCAAATACAATAACAGATTTTCACCCTTATTTTTTATTTTTGCCCAATAATAGTTTTTTTAGTCGGAAGCTGTTTGTGGGAATTGATCATTGACCTCTTGATTTTCATTTTCCAAGCACTAGCCCAACCAACTGAGCAAGCCCTCGTTGGTCTTTCCCAATAATAGTTTTTCGTATCTTTATGTTTATATAATTTATCATCGCGGCTTTGGCAAAACCAGATTCAACTCGTTGTTGGGATTGATTCCTCTGACAATCAGCGATACCAATTAGTTGGAAGAATTTTGAGTTCAATTATAGGGAATAAATTAAAATATAAAGATATCCAAATATAATTTAAAATAAATAGATGGGATGTTCGTAGTAGAGAGAGATTGATAGATCATTCATGATAGAGTTGTAATTAGGGTCCAGGATAAAATAATAATTTTGCACTGACAACTAAAATTGAGTTTGTTTTTTAATGGTGTCATAGATAAGAATGTAGGCTTCAAATGATAAAAGTTTTATTTCGTTCTTCTATGAAGCCATAGGAGAAGAATGCCATGTCAGATTGTTTTAAAAGTAAAAAAGGTTTACAAGTGAGATATTTCGCCATATTTGGTGAAAAGTTATAAATTTAGTCAAATTAACTTTATTTTGTTGAGTCAGATGTAGCATTATTTTAGCAAATTAACTTACCAAATTTGACATTTAAGCATTTTGGCAAGTCAACTACAGTTATTCTTAAAGACTATAGTATGACTAGATTTAATTTATAAGGATATGATTTGGAGCAAAAAAGTTCGGATTTGAAAATTCCTTGAAGATTTGGTTTAGTGTAATGGTTGCTTATACTGTTATAAATAAGTGTAAAGAAGGCGGACGTATAAAAATTGATCGTACTCTCCGCGGCATGAATCCTAGTCCCTGGGGCTTTAGTTTCAAAATGTTTGAACAATTTTGTACGGAATTTGAAATCAAATGATTTGAAATATGGAAAACATGGCTTACGAATCCACAATTGCAAGAACTTGACGACCCGTTTGGGGAACCAAAATTTGAAATTACCTGACAAAATGCAAGTATTGACATTATTAAAGCAAAATTTGGTACGAATTAATTTCGCGATTTGGGCAACGATACTTACCTTTTGAAATAGGATAGCTACTCCAGTAACATCCTAATTTTTTCATTGAGGGAAAAAGATACATGGATAGGCTCAATAAGGTAATACCGACGATGTCTCTGGGATATTTATATCCATATCCTATGACTATCTTACGATGAGTGAGAGCTGGGGTAATAATGAAATCATGGCAAATAAGGTTTTTACGGATGCTTAAGCCGTTCCCTATAAGAAATGGAAGCGAGGTCAGTTGAAAGAGGGGTCTAACTAGAGCAGCATGATCATACAAAAGCCTTTGATTTGCCTTAAATCACAAATTAATTTTGTTTTGTGTATGTAGAAGCGTGATATAACAGCTATTAAATGGGCTACAAGCGATTGGTGTCAAGAGATTAAGCTTTTGTGTAATAATTTTGACACGATTTCTACCTGTTACTGTCATAAAAAACTTAATACGACAACACAATGTTGACGACAATAGGTAAATCTTGTATGGATCTGTATGATTATTGTAATTTACCTAGTATGGTAGGTCGAGTACAATATGTTTTAAACATTCACTTTTGTATAGCATAATCTTGAGGATCTTAACTAATTTTTTTTAGTATATGATAGTTATTGATTTAATACCCAAAATATTATGAATGTCTTTTTTTTTCCCAAACAAAACCCATGCTCACTTTGAACTCATTTCAAACATATCTAACAACATATAACAATTACGATTAATGTTAGATTTAGTACGACTGGGCACATCCATATCCATGATAATTCCCAATACCGTCGATAAAATGCATCTCTGAATCCCCCTCTATTTTCACACAGATAAGAGAAAAAAATCAAACTCTAGAACTTGAAGTCCATGATTTCCAATGTAAATCACTCTAGGAATACCGCCGGATCTCACATCATGACCGCCACAAACCGGATTGCATGTATTGCAATATATATATATGTATCGATTCGTTGATATATCAGTAGCTGAAGACCAAAATTCAGGTATCGTCCCTTTTAAATATGATTCACATGTACGGCGTCAATTTAGACGTAAATATAATTATCCGTATTCATAGCATGTCGACCGTCACTGCGACAATGCAGCCCTGGATAATTGACGCAACTAATTTTTGAAACCTCTGTCCAATCTCACTACAATGAATGCGACTAGTGTTGTTCGGGCATCATCAATAGACGGTGGATTTGCTTGGAACTCATTGGCGACTGTTTTATTTTTTTGGCCAATTTATTTGTTTTGGGAAATTATAATTATTGTTTTTTTGTTTGTGCATTACTATTGAATCAGCTGCTCGATTACACTAAGTTTATGCTACCCACTTGTTTATTTTAATAATAGATCTACTTGTTAAGTTATTGCTCTATTAGTACGTAGGCATACGCTAACCATTAAATTCATTGAAAAACTCAAAACCATACATTTAATCCTGTAAAAAATAACTAAGGCAAACAACTTACAAGAATCACTAACGACTTTACCTCTCGAAATATGTGAGTAGTAATAGTTTAACTCCCGTGATTTGATTTTAAGGTTAGAGAACATCTGTTGTTGTGCTCAAATGATTTGAGTTTTTGTGTACTATTTAAAATAATAAGTAATGCTCCAAATATGCTTGTGATTTCGAATGTTGAACTTGTGAAAGTGTTGTAACAACTTGCTTTGCACCACAGTGCAGCAGCCAAACCAATCACTCGTGATCTCCAAACAATTGCACGATAATGTATATGCACACCGTTGCAGCAATCCAAGCACAACCTAAGAGTGCTAAAAAAGTAGAAAACTGGAAAATAGAGTTCATTCTATGACAAACTGTTAGATATCAAGCAAGTCTACTTAAACAATCACACACAATATAACAATACTAAGTATATGAGAGAAAAAGAGCTTGATATATTAAGATTATGGTTATAATTCTAGGTTACAATATGAAATCTTTTAGGACATACTCTCTGTAAAATTCACCCCATAAAGCCCTAGCTTATATGGGCTTTTCAGGAGTGTAATGGAGATACCCCAGCCAAGTTGGGTTCCCACCTTAGACCGAACCAAACTTCTAACACTCCCTCTTAGGATATTCTATACCAGGACGACTTGCCTCATCAAAACCTCTACATAGCAATGCCCCATTAGGCAAAAACTATGCAAGGAAAGAGTTTAATCTTATACCCTGTATGGGTTGTGGACGCGTATACGTTGCCTCATCAAAATCTCTAGCTAGTAAAACCCATTGGGAAAAAACTACATTATCAGGATAAAAAAGTACAACATGCACGTGTCTACGTCATGACGGGATTATTATTAAGGAATGAACTCGAATTACGTTCGTAGATGCTTATTTGAGTTCGGGGGACGAACGAGGATCGAAGACGAAATGAAAAGATCGTGCATACAATTTTTCAGTGTTCTGTTCGAATAAACTTTGTGTATGTTCGAATAGAAGAGGCATAATATGTTTTATTCGAATAGACTTTTAAGTCTGTTCAAATAGAAAGTTGTCTATTCGTGGAACTGTTTGAATAGACTCAAAATCTATTCAAATAGAAGTCTCAGAACACGTTATGTTTGAACAGACTTCTGTTCGAATATACCTCGTAAACATAATTTAAGAAGTTTGAAGTGAAGACGTTGGCTTACCTCGTGACCTGTACTTTTAGTCCTAATTGATGTAATAACCTCCCAAGTATATAAGGGATACTTAGTGTATTTCTTAGGTTAATCTTTTGGTGAGTTTAATTCTAGAGTAAACTGAGGCTTGAAAGATTCATCGAAGCTTCATCGAAGCTTGAGAGATCGGATTGTAACCTATTGATTTATAGTGGATTGTTCACAGGGAGTGGTTTTTCATCTGAAAGGGTTTTCGACTTCCCTCATCCGGGTAAATTCTTGTCCTTATTATTTTGTTTTTCGTTGTTTATTTCTCGTTTGGTAATTTTCGCATTTCGTTATTGTCGTAGAAGAGAGACTAGTTACCTCTATTCTCAATAATTACTTCTCCTGACGTCGATCTCCTTGAGATAATAAATCATGTAAACTTCGTATTCTGATTATGTATGCCAATCTCCTGAACACAGGATGCGCAAGAGGCTTCGTAAATAGGTCAGCTAAGTTGTCTTCTGAGCGGACTTGAACGCGTCAATCTCATTCAACTTCTATAACTTGTGTATGTAGAAGAATTTAAATAAAAATTAGAGTGCAACTTTAACTTATGTGATTAACCATGGATCACAACCAAAAATATTCTTTGCCAACTTCATAAAGTGTAAGAATCTCTACATGGTTCGAGGATGTAGCAACCATCGTCTGCTTCACCTATCTCTATGAAATTGTTGTATTTCCATACAAGAGCACATAATCCGACTACGATCGGCCTTTATGTAGATCTAACAAGTATCTTGCATCGGTGTACCCTATTATTTCACGTTGCTTGATGTACACGTGCTATACCGGGCTTGTTTCATAATGATTCACGTGTACATGTAACTACTATAACCATGTCAATGGGAGGCTCCATCCTCGATGAACCAACAATACCATTAGTATTTTATTTTCCCGTACGTTGTTTCTTAGTCCCCGACTCAACGTTCTTCTTTGCAGTGGGGAGTCCTTTCATGACGTGCGGCTTATATTCATATGTGGGTTGCACACCAATTCTCTGAACATTTAGTCGTGCAGGTGTATTACATGCTGGTACATTCGCCTTGGTTACTTTTGCAGCATCGTTGAATGCATTCGACAAATTATTATCGATCTATTGTAAATGTAGAATCCGTTGCACTTCCTTGTTGACGTGGTTAATTAGAAGGTCTAGATGAGACAACGATGATGTTCTCCAACTAATCTTAAAAATTAACTTACTCAGTATTAACTGTCATATCTCCCCCCAATACTGAGAATATCGTCTCATCAAAGTGACAGTCTGCGAATATTGTATTAAATACGTCGCGCTGTAGTAGGTTCGAAATATTGAATGATAGATGGTAAATCTGAACCCATGTAGATACCAAGCCGATGTTGGGGTCCCATCTTCGTGCGTTACGGCGGTGCGATCGGCACTTGTACGAAACATTTAAATGTTCGAAGATGGGCTATATTGGACTCCAACCCAGTTAATAGTTGCATTGGGGAATATTGATTATTTGTTGTCGGATAAATTCTAATTAGGGCAACAACATGCAGAATTGCATGGCCCTGTGCGGTAGCCAGAAGTTGAGATCATAATAATAGTAGTATAACGATTAACTGCAATTACTTGATTGGATTATCTGCCATCCTATTCTGGGTATGGACATGGGGTACTAAATGCTCAATGTCTATCCCATTAGCGGTACAATAATCAACAAAAGCTTTTTAGGTAAACTTGTCAGCGCCGTTAAATCTCACAGATAGGCAAACATCAGACCAGCTCGCATATGCGTCAATTAAGACCGTATATATAGTATGTAAACGAATCGTTATGTAGATGGATAGGTACACATATATCTCCATGAATACGTTAGAGAAAGGCTGGAGACTCCAATTTACATTGGTATTACAAGGTTGGACTATAAGCTTTCCCTAAGAGCAGGTGTTGCACGACCAATTTTGTAGAACTCGAATCTTCTCTCCTATGGGTGAATGTCCAAAGGTACTGTTGATAATTTTCCTCATCATCCTTTGTCCAAGATGCCTGAATGATCATGCCAAATCATAAAGGTTTTCTCTTGTAATAGAGAAAATAAAGTTAGTGATTGCATATGTTTTGATCTTCCTCAAAGCAGTGGAATAAATCCCCGAGGCATACATTGGATATTGCTTTAATATAAGTTATTAACCGTTAGGCAAATAGGTGATACATAAAACTTGGTTTCCCTCATCCCCTATTGTTTTTACCCGATAACCGTTTTCATGTATATCCTTAGAACTTTAATAACTCTCGAGAGATTTACTAGTAAAAAATGTGGATTTGATATTAAGTATTGTACCATTAGGGAGTAATAGTATGGCGCTCCCTGGGCCCTTTATGATATTGGTTGACCCAGTAACAGTTTGAATGTCCCCGACATATGTATTCAAGGTCGATAAATATTGTTTATCTCGTAGGATCAAGTGCGTGGTATTGGTCAACAAGACTTATCCGATTATCAATCAGTGATCTATGAGCAGAGAGATCCATGGGCTACCTGTATATAGCAGATTAAAAACTATTATACAACAAATTAACTACTATCCCAAATTAACTATCCATCTATTAGATCCATGGTCTAATAAAGTAAATCAAGTATTTACAACTAAAGAAAAAAAACCACTAGTACTCTCTGATGTGACATCATACATCTACTAAGATACTGCTACTGAACACTCCATATATATGTTGATCCATGTCTGCAGTAGTATCACCGAAGCAGTTTGACACTACAAACTCTATTGGGGCGGAGCCAGTGTCAACAACTGTATGGTGAGTCTGGACCCTGTCATCTCTTGCCACCCTTAGTGGTTGGCAGTCCCGCACCCATTATCTTATTCCACCATAGTTAAAGCAAGGATATCCCTGATCTGGCATCCATCTTTCTTTTTCTGAGTTTGCTAGAATTTTTAAATCCTTTACTTTTTTGAGGGCCATTGAGTTTTCGGTTCTCGCCCTTCTTATTTTCCTTGTATTTTCCCATGCCCTTTCATATGTTGCGTCCCTGACCGCCCTTGCTGTTTCCCTGAAATTGAACATTATGCGACTCCGGCTACCTTGCACTCCCAGAATGCCACATCTCATGATTCTTCATCAAAAGTTCATCATTTGCCTCAAAGAGGAGCAATGCATGAATCAAAGCTTCATGAGTCGTAATGTTTTCTCGTCGATATTGCATCGGAAACGCAATATTGCTAGCATAGAAAGTAGATAGAGACTTCTCTATTATTTCAGCATCAGTGACTTTCTTCTCACACAACTCTAGTGAAGAAGTAATTTTATGGACTATGAGTTGTAATCTGCGATGGTCCGAAAATCTTTGAACCGAAGGTTATTTCATATGTGCATCGCTTTCGGGAGCATAATGGTCTTTGCAGACCATAATGCCCCTTCAAACTTGCCCATAAGTCAGCTGGCTTAACCTTGTTGAGGTATTCAGTCAGTCTTCAGGTCATCCTGAATATGATGACAGAGGATGAATAAATTATTTACTTTGTCCACAGGATCTTCAGTGTTGCTAGTGATTATGGTCTATTGCAGACCCAGGGACTTCAGATACAAGTCCATGTCAATGTACCAGGTAAGATAATTAGCTCCATTAAGCAGCAACGGAGGGAACTCAACATTCTTGAATTTCACAAAAATCTATGCAGAAATATAGATCGTAATTAGTAACAATTCTTGATAAACATTTTTAGATGCGTATAGATCATAGTTCTTAGAATAGCTAAAAATAAATAAATTTTGATTATGTTATAATTAAACCATGTTCATATTCTAATACTCATGAAATTTTTTCTAAGGATTAATAATCCACAATACGATAGAGAAGCCCTAGTTAACAGAAAAGTAAGAAGAACACCAAAAGTTGGATTGGGAAAAGTCCCTTTAAGAGCTTCAATTGCTTAAACGCAGTTAATTACAATGAATTACTCTAAACTCTAGCTTCTTCCTTATAACTTTTTATTGAACTACCATAAGTTTAAAAAATAACCTAAGATCCCTTTATATACTAGGGAACTAAAAATACTAAAAGAATGAATCTCGAGGCAAACCTATGTCTCAAAATCATAACCTACGCCAAGCTCGTTTGAACGACATTCAAGCCCGTACAAACAAATTTATGCTAATTGGTATAAAACCCTAGAAACTTAACAAGTCGTTCGAACGGCATCCAAGCTCGTTCGAACGAAATTGTCTATGCCCAAAATTTCAGAGAGTATGAAAATGGACGTTCGAACGACTCTCAACCTCGTTCGAACGACTTTACTAAAACCTCAAACATTTCAAGATCCTCCTGGATCATGTCTCCCTCCTTTAGGATCCTTGAGCTCCTGCTTAGGCTAGAATTGGAGATGTGGGAATGAGGCGCTGCCCATTTCCCTGCTGTGCCACTTTGACTTACTAGGTAGCTGACTTTTCTTCTCAACTCGAAACGATTCAATACCACCCCGTCTTATAGTATAAAATTTCCTCTCTAGAATATCATCCTCCTACAACGGATCTTTTCTTTCCATCCATAAGTCATCAAATGATGGTAGGCGAGTATCGATTGTAGAGTCTTAATCTAAAATAGACGACTCAAACAGCTTCAAATGCTCGGTATTAATCATCGAATACATCTTCACGAAAGGTGGCAAATCCAACTGGAATACATTGTCACCAATCTTCTTGAGTATAAAAAATGAATCATAGGTTTGAGCTTCTTACCTTCCTCCTTAAGCCGTTCCTTACCCAAATACAACCAAACTAGGTCGCTCTCTTATAAAGTACACTCAACTTGATGCTTGTCGTGACGAGCCTTATACTTCGCTTGAGTCTTCTTCAACTATACTTCAACCGCCTCATGAACCTTGCTTATCTTCTTAATGAAACATTGAGCTTTAACCTGCTCCTCTTCCTCCTTTCCTGATACTGTCTTGTCACAAAGACTAAATGCCAAATTAAAAGGAATTTACTGCCAGTACCCCAAACAAACTTCAAATGGAGACTTCAAAGTGGAACCATGAATCGTTCGGTAAACGCAAACTAAAAATCCAGTAAACTCTCATCCCAAGTCTTAGGATGCTTATAATGGAATCCCCGTAATAAATGTACCAAAGTGTAATTAACTACCTCTGTTTGCCCGTCAGTATGCGGATGAAAAGAAGTACTTTTCTTCAACTTAGTGTCCATCATCCCCAATAACGATCTCCAGAAATACCCCTAAAAGCGGCTATCCCAATCAGCAATAATAGAAGAAGGGAGCCCGTAATACCTTCAGACGTCTCTGAAAAATAATTGCGCTGCTCCTTCCCTGGTGACCGTCTTCTAGTATGGAATAAGAACAATCTTCATGCTGAATCGATCCACCACCACAAACAAATAGTCATTTTTACACCTGGTCATGAGAAAACCACTCGGGAACAATGTGCCTCTCAAATCTAATGCAAACGATCTCCACCCTCATAAATACATGGCAGACTCCCCATGTAAATCAAACCATCCCTTATAACATACTCGCATGTCTTGCCTTGCAGTAACTTCTCCTGAATTATACTGAGCTCCTTGTCGTTGTCATACCATGAAACGTACTCAGAAGGAATAATAGGTTGTATCTGCATAGTTACCAACAAAGTATAAATAATTGGTAATGGGGGCCGAGATAATATATCAGCCATCTGTTGTCCACTCCTTTCTTATACTTGATCAATAAGGTAAACTGATGAAGGTGCGACATCCACTTCATATGGCGAGCTTGTTGCAGCTTGGATTGTATAGATAAGAACTGTAATGGCTTATGATCGGAATGTACCACAACCTCCTTCCCCAATAAGTAACTCCGCCAATGTTTTATTGATTGATATAACGCGTAGAACTCCTTATCTTAGGTAGGATAGTTATGTACTGCTCCTGTAAATATCTTAGAATGGTAAGCAACCGGCTTCCCATCCTGTAAAAAGATTGCCGCCAACGCATAGTTTGACGCATCTGTCTCAACCTCAAAAGGTCGCTGCAAATTGGACAATGCTAACACTGGTGCATCCATAATCTTGCGCTTCAGTAACATAAAAGTCATCTCATGGTGCTCTTCCCACACAAACTGTACTCCAGTAATCGTTAAAGAATGTAAAGGTGCGGCTATTTGAGAAAAATGCTGAATAAACTTCCGCAAGTACTGACAATAACCCATAAAACTCCTCACTTCCATCACTGTACATGGTCTAGGCTAATTAGTAATGACTGAGACCTTCTCTGGATTGACCTTAAGCTTGCCGCCACCAACAATAAATCCTAAATAGACTAGCTCCCTCTTCCCAAACTCGCACTTCTTCCCGTTTAGAAAAAGGTTTTATGATTGCAAAATGCCTAAGACTTTGCGTAAATGCTCAAGGTGTTCTTCCAATCTACAACTATATATTACGATATCATCCAAATACACAATGATAAAATCATCAATAAAAGCACGAAGTACCTCATTCATTAAACGCATAAACGTCGCCGAAGCATTGCATAACCCAAAGGGCATTTACCAACTACTTAAATAGTCATTGTTTGGCCTTGAACACTGTCTTTTAAGTATCTTCTTCCCAGATTCTAACTTGATGGTAACCCGATTTAAGATCCAACTTGGTGAAAAATCGAGCCGTCTGCAACTCATCTGAAAGCTCGCCAATCCGTGGAAGCGGATGACGATTCTTTACAATAGTCTTTTTCAGCGCCCGATAATCCACACACATCCTCTAAGACCCATCCTTCTTCGGTACCAATAACACCGTTAAACCACAAGGCGAGCAACTTGGATTAATAACTCCTTACTCCAGGAGTTCATGTACCTATTCCTTGATCTTATCAGACTCTGTAACAAAAGTTCGATATAACCCAGTATTGGGTAGTGGCTTACCATTCACCAATGTGATATTATGCTCCACATCCCTCTTGCGCGACATCCTTTTTATGCCCAAAAAAAGTCTTCATACTCCTCTTGCAACTTCAAATATCGGTTTGTTGCTTAGGAGACATTACCAAATTAGACAACACCTTACCCGACGGACCCTCTTGAACCGGTCGTACCAACAATAATACAAATTTACCGATCATATTAACCAACCTCTTTGCCTAAGTCGTCGTTACTAAATTATTGGTAGTGAGATGTTTCTTGCAAACATTGATATGAAATTCCGTCTCATCTTTCACAATACGATACTTGCAAGCTCTACGGTAAAGGATTGTATCTCGGTCCCAATGATAAGGGCTACCCAGGATGACTTGACACACATCCAACAGAATCGCCTCACATGTCACTTTGTCAATAAACTTTTCAGTAATCGTAAACTTGAACGTACACTGCTTAGTGATCTTCAACTCCGCATCATTTTGAAACAAACCCAAGTTGTACGGCTTAAGAATGAGCCACGATATCCAAACACATCATCTTCACCACCGCCTCATAAATTAAATTCTCCTGACTACCCGGATCAATGATAACCTTGACTAAGCTCTATTTTACTTGAATGCTGATATAAAAAAGCTCTTTCTGACTCGCCTTGTCGATAGCTATAGGTTACTTGAACATTAGAGTAAGCTTAGGATTTGGCTTATCTAAATCCGAAAGATCCGCAATCGCTGCGGCTAGTGTACATTTTTCCTTCTTGCCCCTCTCCTCCTTCAGCCGAAGCTCCAAGTGAAGTTTCCCATATTTATCTTAAATGTGCCCATTAACCTTACAATGACTACAGATATTCCCCTTGGATGAAGACCCATCTCTTTTGGACTCCCATTTCTAATCATACTTCCAAGTAGACTTTTACCCCGACTTGTTCTTGTCGCCTTTCTTGCCACTCTTCAAGTACTTGCCTTCAATGTCAATTGCTTTAACGGTAGCATCCTCAATATTTTCTACATTAAAGATCTTTAATTCTCTTCTAATGGACTCTGACAAACCTCCCGTATACTTCATGAATACCTCATACTCATCCACATCAATATTCAAAACCAACGCTTGGTTATAAAACTCTGTAGTGAACTGTTATACGGATTGCCCAAACCGTTGGCACAAATTGTGACATTTGTACCATCGCTCATGTTCATACCCAATTGGATAGAATTGCTTCCACGCCAAAACCTTGAATTCTTTCCAACTCAAACTTCATACATCGTGGCATTTTCGATAGGATTTCTACCACGTTAGTGAATGACTTGCGAATTTTAACATAGAAAAGCAAATTTTCTGAGCGTCGAAATATTTATAAACAGAAAAAATAGGTATCCAACCTATCTAACCAATTATCCAACTTCTCAGCATCGACGGAACCATCGAATACCAGAATTTCAATATTAAAGTCAATACGAAGATTACGCATAAGATTTATTGACTTACCAAAACTCGAGCGCTCCTTGACAGATTTGGCATCACTAGAATCGTTATCTATCTCTGCATTATTCCCGTCTCCATCCACCTCCAAAGCCCCTTTCTTCCTCGAGCGGCTTCGCCGATGAGAGCAGTTTAGCCGTGTTGTCGAATCGGAAGCCTTTGCGAGGTTTGTAAGACACAATTATTCTACCAACTCCCCTATAGTAGAAGTTAGGTTGAAAACTGTCATTTCCAAAGTCGTGAGTCGATCCTTGGAATCGTCCATCTCCAAATCGTCCTTCTTCTTTAAATTAGGTTTACGATGAATCGTCAACGGACTCACTAGCTTCTCCTTCGTTTACTATAGATGGTCACGTGTTGAGACCATAAACCACAATCAACCCCCGATGATCGTAACTGGATAACTGATACCATTTAATCCACAATACGATAGAGAAACCCTAGTTAGCAGAAAAGTAAGAAGAGCACCAAAAATTGGATTGAGAAAAGTCCTTTTAAGAGCTTAAATTGCTTAAACACAGTTAATTACAATGAATTACTCTAAACCCTAGCTTCTACCTCATAACTTTTTATTGAACTAACATAAGCTTAAAAAATAACCTAAGTCCCATTTATATGCTAGGGAACTAAAAATAATAAAAGAACGGATCTCGAGGCAAGCCTCTGTCTCAAAATCATAACCTACGCCAAGCTCGTTCGAACGACATCCAAACCCGTTCGAACGACTTTACGCTAATTGGTTTAAAACCCTAGAAACTTGACAAGTTGTTCGAACGACATCCAAGCTCGTTCGAACGAAAATTGTCTATGGGCCAAAATTCTAGAAAGTATGAAAATGGTCATTCGAACGAAATAGGGACTCGTTCGAATGACTTGGGTTTCTTGGGCCAAATTCCAGAGAGTATGAAAAGGGTCGTTCGAACGACTCTCATCCTCGTTCGAACGACTTTACTAAAACCTCAAACGTTTCTAGATCCTCCTGGATTAATTAAATCTTAAATCCCAACTTTACTTCGTAAAATAACGATTTTAACCTTAGAGGTGCGCTTTAATAGAATCTTAGCCACAATAGCTATTCAGAACTATTCGATGTGTGCGTTCCTTATTCTAACAACTAGGGTGCTATAATCCTTAAAGTTCTATAAGGTTTGCATATTCTAGCCAAATGACCTATTTGTTACGAATATGAGGGGTATTAGATATTTAACATAGAAGTGGTTTTATACCAAAGTTTATTGAGTTCATAAGATAGGTAGATTAATCATGTCTTTGAACTAATATTCTAGAGTATTATAGGTTGTTATTAGTACTTATATACTTCTATATGCCATCAGGTAACATCTAATTTCACATAGATATATAAAATCAGTTCCTTAGACACCGAGTTTTTAAGTAGAAATAAGACTAAGTTAATTCCCAATTTATATCTAATTATTATCTCTGATAAATAATATAATTTAGATATGACACGTGTTGATCACTGGTTCTGTCGCGTGTCAACTTAGGACTGCACCACGTGTCAACACAGTATTGGTCCACATTAACATTGACTTTTGGCCGCGTGTCCTTCCATGTCAGTTAACACGTGGACCATGCCACGTTATGTGGGTTCCACACTGCTACATCAGTAGTGTTATCACGTGATACGTTAGCTACCACGTGGCCCTGCCACATTATTACTGGGTTGTATGTGGTCCCTGCCACATCACAAATTTAACTTTCTGGGACTACTTTGACTTTGATTAGGTCTGATCCAGGTCCAGGTTTTAAAACTTAGATTTGGATTAGGTTTTAAACCTTATATAATGTCATCAAAAATAAATTTACCCTAAACGGGTGGCGTCAACATGACCTAGCCGCCACCAAAAATGTAAGTTTTATGGCCGTAAATCGCCATTTTCAATGGCTTCTTCCCGTTAATAAGGACATCTCCTGCCGGAGTATTTTATATCACCATTTTGCATAGAAAATACAAACTCCTAAAACAAATCATTTACACAATCCCTATTTACATTTGAAAATAACCCTCTGTGTGGGTAAAAAATCGCCAAAATATGGTAAAATTCGTAAAAAAATATATATGGCATTAATAATTATATTTACATCTAGTATTCTATACTTGAGATCAATGGATTAATGCATAAAAAACAAAAAAACAAAACAACAAATTTATTACAGAAAATGACCTCCTTGACGTAAAAATAATAATTTGAAAACCGTTATTAGAGACCTTTTTCTTGCCTTTTATCCATTAGCTCTTGTTTCGATGTTGATAATGTGTTAGATATCAAACAAGTCTACTTAAGCAATCACACACAATAGAACAATACTAAGTATATGAGAAAAAGATAGGTTGATATATTGAGATTAACCCTTAGGTTGTAGTTCTAGGTTACAATATGAAACCATGTAGAATATCTCTCTCTCTTTATAAAGCTCTATCTTATATGGGCATGTTAGGAGTCCAGTGGAGACACCCTAGCCTAGCTGGGTTCTCACATTGGGCCAGACCCAACTCCTAACAAAATATATTTATCTTTTCGTCTACTCTTTATTGGTTCACTAAAGGGTAATATTATTGATTCATTAGACCGTAAATATAATCGGTTTCAAAGGAAAAACCGAAGTGATTGTGAAAAACACTATCCGATTGTTTGATAAAATCTAAAAAAATAGAGAAAAATTAGATGAAAAATAAGTCCAATGCCAATAGGACTCATGCTAGCAGACTCCACCACCTCACAAAATAGTATTTCTCTTTTTTTCTACTCTCTATTGACTTGAGGGAGAGGATTTAAAGATACTCAAAAACCAAACACTTAAGTCTCACTCAATACCAACCACTCATCTCTATTAGATGAGTGACTTTAAAAATTGGAGATTTCCTATATAGGAAATGAGGTAGAAAACTAAATAGTGTATCCTGCCCCACTTTCTCTCTCTCTTCAGTCACGTCGTGTTTCCCTCTCTCCTCGCCTATTTTCAAATTTGAACATATTAGTTCTTATATCACACACACTCTCTCTCATATTACTCTCTCAGTCATACCATTCTCTCTCTCTTTCTTGCAATTTTTTGCCATTAGAGGTATAATTCTTCTCTCCAAATAACTCTGATAGCCACAGGGATAAAAGAAAGTAAGTGAACACTCATCTTCGTTGACAGGTATTTGGAACCCTTACCTCTCTCAAAGTTAGACACAATAGTATGGGATCCTCAGTAGTATTCCTATCTGCTTTTTATGGAATGTTGTGACTTGTAATCCCTTGTTAATAATCCTCTTTATAATCCAAATTTTGTCTCCCCAAGCAATCCTGTGTATGAATTGTCAAAAATGCCTAATTCAACAATTTTGTACGCGTAAGTCTCAGTCAGCATGCAAGAATTGTCGATTTCGACAATATTAAATATATAATTACTCACATACACAATCGTAATTGTCGATATCAACAATATTGGGCATGGAAGTTCTCACACACTAATAAATTATCGAACTCGATAATAGTTTACATGCAATTCCTGACATATAGGAGTATATTGTCGAACTCGACAAAATTTTACTTATTTTCAGTTTTTTGTAGGTCATGCCATATGTTATAAGCATGTTTTGTTAAGGCATGACAATTTCATAGGATTTTACTTCTATTATTTTATAGGCCTGACAATAGTGTTTAGTATTTTGTATTGGATCCATAAATTATTTTGTGCGTGTTTTGCCATGGAGGATTTAGAGAGTTACGATAGTGTCCACATCCAACTTTCTTCGCCAACTCACGAAGAAATCTATCCACCACTGCAAGATGTTGAAGCACAAGAAGTGAGGCAAGCCAAAATTGAGTGAGAATTAAAATTTGGACGACTAGAAAATGAGTTATGGGAAGATCAAGATTTGGCATATTTCAATTCAGTGCGTAAGAGGGTTGATTACTATTCTTTTGACAATTCTTCAGAT
Source organism: Kingdonia uniflora (assembly GCA_014058105.1). NCBI lineage: Eukaryota > Viridiplantae > Streptophyta > Magnoliopsida > Ranunculales > Circaeasteraceae > Kingdonia > Kingdonia uniflora. Next base: position 62,845 of record JACGCM010000201.1, on the reverse strand, counting down.
GGGTGGCAAAGGGGTCAATATAGCTGGGAAGAATGTCTATACAACTAGATTTTCGGATAGGGGTATGTGTTAGAAGTCTGTGTTGTACAACGAGTTTTGCTTGGGGTGATTATTTACATATTGTATTTCCTCTTTTGTAACATGAGATGTAATAAAGGCTTTCAAATGAAATGAACATTGCGTTAAACATTACTTGTGTTTAGTTTCTAATATTTTCTTAAATTACTTGCATTAGACAACACACAATTGTTTCTTTTATTTGTGAACTTGTCAGTGAGATCGATAATGGAAGACTTCGTAGCTGAAAATTGGAGTAGAGTTATTCGTGACGAGTCTCCAGAAAGGTCTGAAAATAAATGTATTATAGACCAGTTATTGGCAGAAGCCCCATACGAGGGTTAATATTTTGATACTGATGAGGACGCACGTCTGTGCTAAAAATGATATGGAAGAGGGCATGGTTTATTCAACCAAGATACACAATTCTACAAGCATTCGAGATCCGATGATATAGGCAGAGCCCACTTCTGTTATATGAGTAATGGCTTCTTAAAGTAAAACCATGCGATAAATCCAGAGACTAGTGACATATCTAACAACAGAAGATCATCTGAGAAATGTGGGTGTAAAGCAACAATAAATATTAATTGGAATACCAAAATAGGAAAATATGTTGTTACAAGTTTTATGAATATCCATAACCATAAACTCGTATCTCCGCTGAATCATCCTCGTATGAAGGTTAACAAATTCTTTCCAAAAGAAGCAAAAAACTTGACAACAACATTTGAACTCAACAATATTTTGGTAAGCAAGGTTCTGACATTATTCCCATATCGAACCTTCAGCAAATGGGATTGTTATAACTACAACGCCAGGGTAAATAAGGAATGACTAATAAGAGGAGATGCACAAGCCGCGTTGGAGTGGTTTAGGAAAAAATAAACTGAAGATCCGATATTTTATTTTGACATAGAATTAGATGAGGATGACCGAGTTCTATTTTTTTTGGATTGATTGTCATTCAAGGTGCGCATATGAGGCATTTGGAGATGTTATCATCTTCGATACTACGTACCGGACCAATGTCTACAGTATGCATTTTGCTCCATTTGCAGGGATCAACAACCACTACCAAACAATTCAATACAAATTTGCTCTACTAAAAAATGAGCAAGAAAACATATTTGTATGGTTGTTCCATACTTAGTTGAAGGCAATGAACTACAAGCACTCTATTTCAATTATCACTGATCAAGATGCAGTTATGGCCGCCGCTATTACCAAGGTAAATAAGGGGTTCAAATTGGAAAGACTGCGCACTGATCAAATTGTCGATTTACCATATAGGTCGACAATATAATAGATATATAACTCCAATTGTACTTGGTATTTGTCGAAATCGACAATGTTATATATACAATGCGTTATGTACATTGTCATAATTGTCGAGATCGACAATATTTTGTTGCATAATTCTAATGTTATATATAACTTCAATATATTGTCGAGTACAATCATGTATCGACATTTTATTGTTGACCTAGGCTTCTGATCGACAATATCATAGATTATAAAATAATGTCTCTAAATCATTCTATGTTCCCCTTATTTATTTACAGATCTTCCCCAAAATGAGATATCGATTTTGTCTGTGGCACATCACAAACAAATTTCTTGAGAAGATAGGTCATGTTTATCGGGAACCATCTACATTCAAAGAAGATATCGATTTGATAATGCACAACACATATGAGGCTGTAGAGTTTGAAATGAGGTGGATGGACCTAATAAAGAAACATAAATTGGATGATAACCTTTTGATGCAAGGCATCTTCAATATTATACATAAATAGATACCATTATGGAATCGTTCAACCTTCTATGCATGCATGAATAGTACATGATGGAGTGAGTCCACAAAAAACTTCTTTAATGGTCGGTTGCCAGTAATAACTAGGTTGCACAGTTTTGTAACCAAGTACGAGATTGTACTTTTAAAGGTATATGAACGAGAGAGTGGAGAAGACTTTGCATCAGAACATAGATATCATCAAGTTGGTCCTCATCAAGCTCTACTAATAGATGTTACAAAGATTTATACAAGAACAATGTTCCACAAACTTTATGATCAATTTGACAAGGTTGTCTGCCTCATTGCAATAGAGAAAAACATAGAAGGCAACCTTCGACAACTTACGGTGAAGTCCCATAGTGGTCGTACCGAGTCATTTGAGTTAAATATAGACTTAGGCAAGCTAACTGGTAATTGCGGATGCAAGTTATTTGAGTATGTTGGACTCCGATGTCGTCACCTCCTGAAGGTTTTCTCAAAATACGACATTCTCAAAATACCTGAAGCTTTTATTATGACAAGGTTGACAATTGGTGCAAACAAGTTTTCAAGGCCGTATGATGAAAGTCAATTGGGAGGAGAAAACTTACGACATCCCTTACGCCATAGCGACCTATTCCATCGTGCATCAAAATTATTTGAAAGGGTCTCGAAGATAAAATCAAGTTTTGAATTTGCAGTTTTGAAGCTATACGAGATTGATTCCTACCTTGATAGCTACGACAATTCTTTAACACAGGTAGATGCATCGCAACCAAACATCTCTACTTCTTTAACATATTCTATGATGTCTGGAACTATCATTTTAAACCCTCTTGTTGTTCAAACAAAAGGACAAGTGAAGACTGATCACAAGAAATGGGTAAGATGGAAGGGAGGGGGGATAAAAGAGGTTGTTATGAAGAAGAAGAGAACATGCAAAAGTTGTAGAGTACTTGGCAACCATGATAAATGGACATGCCCACTTCTCAAAACGAAGATAGTAGAATCAAGTAATTACATATTTAACACTATACATAAATGCCATATTCTCTGTGATTTCTCTATAATGTGTTTCCCATGTATTTACCCCAGTATTTACAATTAGAATGAATTCCATGTATGAGACAGTCATGGGGATTCTGTTCAGCCATTGCAAGAGAATGCCGACAAGCAAGACATCTATGAAAATATAAGTCTACATGGCACAAATCTGTAATTGATTGCAAATATTCTGTATTGGATAATTACTGTTGGTGAAGGATAGTAGTGGCTCATTCAATATTAACTTTGGTTTGATGATGGAATTTAGGACAATAGCAATGAACTATTTGGAATTTAGGGATTGTGTGGCTTTATACACCCTTTATGAATTTGTAGATTGTCGAAAATACAACATTAAATTTTCGGGTTATGTAATAGATCGACTATAATTTAACTAAATTATCGAGTTTGACAATATTATATACCCTAACTCTAATTATTCTTGGTAATTGTCGGGCTCGACAATATTAAAATGCTTAATTCCAAATACACTACCAAATTTGTCAAACTCGACAATATTATATATTTCAAGTAACCATATACATTACAAATATTGTCGAAATCGATAATATTTTATTTTTTAGCTCAAAGTGCACTGTTAAAATATTATTCACAGCCAATATGTACTTACTTTGAACAGTCAGAAAAGATATTCAAATGACCTAACATAAATGTGTATACTACAAAAATAAATCAACAAGGGCCACTTTTACAAACAAAAATATATATACTTTGATATACAAACAATGAGCTAACATAACTATGATATACACAAAATTGATAACCATGTAGGGATACTACCAATAAACAGTGAGGTAACAAAACTGTGATATACAAACATTTGGTCGACAACCCTATCTAATTGTCGACAAACCAACAGCGATCATGTCATTAACTTTATACCCCTTTACGTTATACTCTCTAAGTAATGCCATGAAGGCCTTTACCCTGACATCAAAATACCAACTCAGTTGTTCTTTCACAAAAGCTGAAGGAATTTCCAAATTTGCATGACCGTAGAAAAGAGTATAAACTGGAAGCATTGGTGCATCAAACTTTGTAAACAAATGAACGTAATGTTTGTGTCCGCCCCTAAACTAAATCACCAATACTTACTAGTATCCATAAGATGGTTTTGGAACCTCTCCTTATTTGAAGTAGTGTTTCTTTTACGTGTCCAAAAGAGGGGTAAGAATGTATATACTTCAGTGTGGCTAATGAAGACCACAACCTTCTCATAGTAAGTGGATAGTAAATACGCCATATGCCTATACTCCACACGCTGGTGACCAAAAGAACACGCCTACAACAGAATTTGATATGCATTCTCACCGTCTGGAGTGAATTGTATACCCAATGTTTGGCTGAAGATACTCTTCTAGAATGTGGGGTCCCTGCAGAGAAAGGTCTCCAATGATTTCATTACATCTAGGAATCTATGTTGGCTCTTGTGCTGAATTATGTCGGTAACCCTAAAAATAGAATTGTTATCAGTCGTTTCGACGCCACGAACATCTAGAAGATACTTCATCCACAGTTGGAATAAAACTTCTTGCAACTTATTCTTCTTAGCCATATTCTCCGTCCTAGCAATGACAACATTTTTAAGGGTTACTCCTATGGAAACCAAGTCTTCTTGATAATATCTCTTGGGTTCTTATTATTCGATTGTGAGGAATCTTTCATTCTGGTCAAAAAGTTCTTCAAACATTGGGTCCGCCATGTCTCCCATCCCTTCACTCGCCAGTGCCTTCTTCAATGAATGACGGCAAACCTCATGTAACAACAACAATAACTAGATATTAGAGTAGACACTAATAGGTGCATCACCAAAGCTTATCAATAACAACATGACATAAGGGTGACATAGGTACAAGAGTTAGGAATAGGTCATACCCATTCATTGTTATTTACTTCCAAAGACCTTTTTATCTCTTCAGCATTAACCAACTTCTTACGCTGTAAAAAAACTCCAACATTAGGATTAACAATAAAATAAACATTCCATTAAATAAATATGGAGATGAGGGGCATACGAGATCGTTAGTTTTCTCCGTAACTCTCGCAGCTTCTTTCTTGTACTTGGATGTCCAATTCAGAATTTGTTCTAAATACATAAAGGAGATGAGCATCGAGTTCAAGTATTTGGATTTGATAGTCTATTATTGTCGATTTCGAAAATAATATGTTGTCTAACCAAATAAAAATTGTCAATTTCGACAATACTATGTTGTCTAACCAAAGACAAATTCTCGAAATCGACAATTACTTCAGTTATTATTGTTGATACATTGGTTAATTTGATAATTTTTATACATCACTAAAACCATAACCAAATAGATATTGACCATGTTTATCAAGTTGAATGGAGCATCTGATTATCCTTAACATATAACATAAAAAATACACTCAAGTGCTTCACAAAATAAAACTTAAATAAAGTCAATACTATCAAGGGAAACCTAGCCAATAAATTTCATTCACTTTTGGATTTTCAAACACGAACTCCAATTCACTAACTAAAACTAATATCATTCATTTTTAATGACTTACAAAATCTTATTTCGCAATTAACTTTTTCTTAAGTTTCTCATGCGCATACAACAAGTCATCATACTTATTTGCTAGGTTTATGTATGTCATAGGCTGATGTGATTGGAGGATAGATAACTGCCCAAAATAAGCAGCACAAGAAAAATTATACCAGAGTTAGAAATAATGCAGCCACAAACCAATAGATCCCATACAAGTGTGGGTAAACTCACAAGTGTAGTGGGTGGAAGTTGTAAGTCTATATGCTTCATCAAAAGGGCATTGACCCCTTTTAGTGACTCATTCTCTTTATACTGTACACATTTGCAAAATAATTACACGCCATGCAAGAATGATTAATAGACTCCAATAAGTAATAATGTTACACACCACATTACCTTCTTACAACTCAATCGATAAACCCACATTACATTCTTCAAGGCTAGATTTTTGCCTTAGCTCTGCCTCCAAACTTAAATTTTTTTCTTGTAAATTCTTGCACTCTAATATCTACAAACAAATATATTATTACAAGCATCATGGTTTTGAATAAAATTAATTAATTGAGGGGATAATGATATATTTCTACCTTCGCATCTAACTGGGCCGGTAGATCTACGTATGTCAGTGTACATTGCTCGTCAAGTACACGCTTCAGTTACATGTCTTATTTCATTTAATCAATGTTTTCTCTTTGCAAATTACACTCACTTGTCTAAGGTTAAGAGGAGATAAAACAATTAATCTATAACCAATTAACACTGCACAATTAAATTTCAAAATTGTTGATTCGATAGGGATTCGATAATTTTCTAATGTGTCTCACTATATTACTGTCGATATCGACAATATTATATTTAGATAAATTCATAAACAAACTACATAATTGTCGAGCTCGGCAATATGATATATTTTTAACTTTACATATATGAAGCTAATTGTCGAACTCGACAATTAGATATAAGCATAACTGTCGATAAGCACTAACATTAACTGTGGATAAACACTAACCTTCTCTTTCAGGGCCTCTGCTAGTTTTAAGTTGGCTTCAAACTCTTGATCTTTATCTTCCTTATGCTTTTGAAGTTCATCATTTAATGCCTTGTTTTGCTGATCTAACCCGCAAGATTCACCCCGTGTTGGCATGGTATTATGGGTATTTGGTGACATAGTGACATGCTCATTGAGCTATAATTTAGTAAACATAATATTATACAATAAATATTTGAAGCAAAAAGGAAGGGAGTGAACATAATATAAGAGAAGATATACTAACCGATGCATGATATTGTTCACCACCAGCTTCATAGTGGTCCACGGGGGTTCCACCATCCTCATTGACTTATGGAGTTTGGTTCTTTTGATGAATTCCAAACATCCCAACATCATCATCTGCACCAAAGTCAATGGTAACGGGACAAATCGTCGTCCACGAGATAGTGGCAAACTACTCTAAGTAACCCTCTGTACATACTGGAGGCCCCCCTCGTACCCTCTGCCCCCTTTCAGCCTTCTTCAGTATCCAATCCTTCCACTTCTTTTCGGAGAAGCAATCAACCCACTCATACTTAGGGTTGCATTTCCTCGGCTCTTCGGAGATCCAAAGCTTGGACACCACTGGACACAAAGGCTTTCAGGGGATGCCTTATTCCCGTGAGAATTATCGCACGACCATATTTGGGTAGCAGGGCTGAACATGGTCTGGACCTCCTAGTGCACCATAGAAATAGGTGATCTCCTTTAACTCATGTGCACATAATCCTTTTTATCCCTATACGGGTCCCATACAACCTACATAAAAAATGACCCAAATATATTATGTTAAGAATAAAATGATATAAGGGAAAGACATTTAAAGAAAAAACTATGCAAAGACAAAAAAATTGAGATTAAAGCATTAAATTGTCTGTTTACCAAGTTGGACTACAATAATTTATCTATATTGTCGAATATAATATATGCATAACTCCAAATGGACTTGATAATTGTCGATCTCGACAATATTATATAGGCATAACTAGAACTACATTGCAATAATTGTCGAGCTCGACAATATTATATACGCAAAACTATATCTACATTGCCATAATTGTCGAACTCGACAATATTACACATTGCCTGATTCTATATATACTACCAATATTGTCGACTTCGACAATATGTACTTACATATTGGCTTTGTATGTAAGTATATAACAGTGACCAATAGGACTGTGTATACTACAAAAAAATTATAGGATAGTTCATCTAAAAAACTTACATCATCGACTTTGTATTTGTTCAATGCTTCCCCAAACTCTAGTAACGCCGGACCACCGTATCTATCTGCAACAGATCCGCCCTATTTCCAATAAGTACAGTGCTTATATTGGTCGAAATCCATTTCCGTCGGTATCCCAGCAAGCTTTGGGTTGCAAAAATCTACGACTACATGTATATAGATAAACCAAATCAAATTAGTAAAGGGATAGATGGATGCATATCAATATACGAATAACTTAATTTTATGACGGGCTAAAACTGCCATTAACGCTCCTTTGTGACAGCTTTAGACCGTCGTGATCCCGTCGCTAACAAGCCGTTGTTTATATATTTCAAATGAAAAGTCCCGTCGCAAAGCATAAATTTTGTGATGGTCTCTCCCCGTCGATAATTTGCGTCAGTTCAGAACTGTCCCAAACTTGCTTAAATGTAGTATCCCAAAATAACTATTACGACGGCTTTGGTTGGTTGGAAAATTTGTTGTTTATTTGCTACTAATTTGTTTGGAAAATCTATTTATGAAACAACTAAAATAAATTCGGCGTATTCACTGTCATTGATTTGCGACAATTGCATTGTATAAAGCTGAATAACATAAAAAGAAAACATTATATGAAAGAAAATAAATTCCATTTTATTATAAAAATGATGAAGTACATACAACATATTCATTCAAAATTTTATATATAGTTCCTCCAAATATAACTTAAAACAATATTTAGCAACAACTACTCTTCAAACTGCCTTCCACCTTTCGCTTGCTTCACGGTCTCTACTATATACTGTCTTTGTAGTTAAGTGGTGAACTCGCACAAATATGGTCTAAGCTTGAATAAATGTGTTTTGAACTTTCATAAATATAGTTTAAACTTGAACTTACATTTAAAAACCATATCTAGCTTCCCATACAACTTTTCAGCACCTGAAAATAACACCACGAGTATGCAAGTTTCATTTGATAGGCTGAAGACTAGAGTTACTTCCTAACCATGATAGATAAGAAATACAAAAGGTAAAATGAAGGTGAGGTCTAAATACCTTAGGACCCATCCAATAATGGATGCCTTTGAATGAGAGCATTGAACAATGTGAAGTAATCAAATTTAGAACCCTTTTAGACCTGTTTAAGCAGATATATTCAATTGGAGAAAACAAAAATACAAAACAAATATATTTAATAGGAGAAAACATAAATACAAAATAGAGCTCAAGAGAGTCCCAAACCTTAGGAATGAGGATTGACATGGTTATAAGAAACACCCAATTGAGCAGGAGTGTAAGCATATATAATTTACGCACATTTGTTATTTGTTTATGCAATTATAATCGTAGTTTACCTACACTATTGGTTATGGTCAAACGATGCCTGTCTATGGACTTGCGGCTGTCTTTTTAGTACTACTGATTAATATGTAATGATGAATTGTAGCACTTTTCACCTGAATCTATTCTCTCCAGTAAACAAAGCTATGACCAGAACCGATCAAGAATTACAAAACTGTGATTAGAATTGTAGCTCTCATTTACAACGATGAAGTATTACTAGTCCCAAGAGGCTATGACTAGAACCGTATAAAAAAAATCATGTTTTGCACCATAAATGGAATTTACTGACTCCTCCAAACGAACAAAAAAGAAGGAATTTATTGACTCTTTGGCACATTAAACCATAAAGCTAAAAGTTTTAATGTCAAGCATGACAGTATACTCTTCATGCATTTTACTACTAGGAAGCATTCACTATTCTATATTGTACTTAAGCTACTAACTTCGTATACATACCAATGTAGATTGTTCTTTTCGAACTCGCATCAGCTGTTGCTTCAAGTCTTCATTCTTCTCTGTAAGTTTTTGGTCACATTTTCTTTTCAAGTCTCCAAGAAGTTTGACGACCTGAAGGTTCAAACAGATGAGAAACAAGAAAATAGCCAATCATGGGATGGTGAATTTAATGCTTAGGTGAGGATACCTTTTCTTTTTCAAAGTTAGCAATCTCCAGCTCAAACCTCTCCCGGATATCGCTAATTGCCTAATAAAACTTAACATAGTTCTAAACTGACCAAAATACATGCACAATAAAATTAATATGAATATAAAACCGAGTACCTGATCATTTTTTTAACATATTTCTTTCACATCTAATTGTTTACTTTCCAATAAAAGATCGTAGTGCTTCTTTGTTTCGATAAGTATAATTTCAGCTGTAGTTAACGACGCCTAAACCTGTAAGAAATTATCATTACTTTTCTTACAAAAAAATCCTAACAACGCTATTTGATCGACTTTTCCAGTTATATTTTTGTCGTTGTTCTACCTATTTTTCTTTGTTCATATATTCTAGAAAACGTTGTCCCTTCTTTTCTAAGCAACCACGAAGCTGGCTGCCTTTGTTTCTCTAGAAAACCTATTTGTAGCTTGTGCCTCACAAACTCTTCTTGAACACCTTCCATTTCACCCGATTTCCCAGATACGTTTACCTGCAACTTGTCGATCATAGACACCGCTTTAGAATGCTCCACCTACTTAAGTAATATAGTTTACAGATAATCAAAACTTAAGCGCCCAAAGTAACAAAATAGTATAACAAGAAAGATGAATGTCAAACAGGGATCTTACAGGAGTTGCACGGTGCAACTCCCCACATCATGTATAACTCTAAGAACCTACCATAAAAAATTCTTAATATCCGAGATTATTTACAGCATACTAAAGGTCGAGCAGTGTTTGTGATATCTGGAGTGTTCTTTCAAACACACAGATGAAAGGGTTGTAAATTAAAAAAGTTACTTTTTTTCTTCTAAGATAGGTCGATACATGTAGGCTCAACATACATGTGTGGTTGTTTAATTTTTATAGTGTTTCTCTGAGTGGTTAGTAGGGAGTAGCATTGTGTAACTTATGTAAGAATTGCATATTAGCATTCCTTACAAAATTGAATAAGCAATTAAATTAATCTTATAAGTACATGTGAGAAATGAATAGAAGGGAGGAAATAAAGAATTCCCTGGCAGTTTATTTCACATGTGTATTTCTTTTCTTTGAGATATGTATCGAATTTAAGAACCCACTTACCTGATTACTAGGTTATCATTAATCTTTGATTCGTTGATAAGCTTCGCATTAGGTCGATCGTTATACTTAATCCTCCACTTAGTAACGTCTGGAGGTTTTCCTGTTGCGATATGCCTCTTCAGCACTCACTCCATTGCTTTATCGATGTCAACCTCGATGAACCATTTCTCATTAAACACAAGAAACCTCCTTCCAGACCCCTTTATCAAGGAGCAAGTAATTTCCTTCTACTATCACTACTTTGTGTTGAAGGCACACAAAAGTATCATCTTCAACTGAATCTCCAGCACCATGGTTAAACGATGACACATGAATGGATCCCTGACTCCTGAGAGTCTTAATAAATGCTAGAAGCCGAGCTAGGTCAAATGTCCATGGGGCTCCCCTTCTTGCATGAGCTTCTTATGGATTCTCCATTGTATCCAGCTAGTGACGATAAAGATGGAACCCGTCCATTGGAAGAATGACATCAATGCCAAATGGTTCAACTAGTGAATTCATTGTAGAAGCCTTTTGAGGCTCATGCATTAGTCTTTCCCTATCGCAAAATATAAAGAATGTTTATTTAAACATTGTAATGATAAAGCATAACTCAATTTAGCCAAATTCATGAACCACTATAGGTCATCTCCTTCAGCCATATTCGATCACTTTGCTCTTCGATTCACACCATTGAAAATCATCCAAATTCTAGAAAAAGAAAATTATCATATCTAATTAATGAAAACGATCTAAAATATAAATAATTCCCATCTCAATTTAAGAAGTAAACAGCAACACAAATCGCTTTCACAAATCCACAGAGTTAGAGCAGCAATTCAACACTCAAACCAACTGAGATGTAAGCAATTTGGCTAATTCACTTTATTTGCTTTGGAAGATATAATGGGGAAAACAACAGCAATTGGGAAGTGGTATGGGGCATAAGTTATAGAAAATTGAACCCCTACAATCGTGCTGCAATTCAATTAATGTATGAGTAACGAACCCTAGTATTTATAATTTATGATATAAATCATAAACTTTGAATTAAAGCTAGGGTTCCAAGTTCTTACCCAATTCCATGATCTGGGATGGAGGTGCCTCAAGTTTCATGTAGCGAAGACTTAACATGGGGAAGGAAGGAGAAATAAAAGGATTTCACGAGTTTGGAATCGATGAACTTACGAGGGAGGTAAACAAGTTGGTGAATTTCAGAAGGCAGGGGTTCTCTAAAAAAGAAGCATAAGAATATAACACGAGCTCTATCCATTTTAAGTATAGAAAATGACCCTATTTTGACTCTTTTGTCCGTCACAAATAAACGACTACTAAAGTCGGTCATAAATTCTGTCAAAAATTAGTTAATTTAGTATAGTGTCCATACAAATTAGTAGTAAAAGAGTAGGGGAATCACCTCGAGTAGCGTGGTACAGCATGCAAATTGCCTCCTATCATCTCGAGATGCTGCATTGAGATTGTGATACATGTGCGCCATAACTGCTGACCCCCATGGCCACTTCTTTGTCGCTTATTCCTTGGCAAACAAGTCTAGATACCGTACGCTGTCATCAGTGCCCTTTTTATGGGTAATAAGAACGATCTAAGTAAGTATAACATGTACGCACGAGCAACAAACTTGGCTATTAACCCCTTCTTCTTGGCTCTCACAATAGTACCATCACTGAGAGCCTTTTCTAATTTATAGGCATAATGGTCTCTTAGTTTCTCCAGTGACAAAGAATTACCAGTACCACCAGCTTTCAATGCCTTGAATCCTCTTAAATCTAGCAAAAAATTCTTCTTGAATACCTCGAGAAGCGCGGGGAATCCCCAAGTCCCGCCAATTTCAATGGCATCACCTTCTGCAGCAAAGCCAATGAATTGCTCCACATCATTCAAAGTTGGAGTCATCTCCCCCCATTTTAAGTGGAAATTGTTAATTTCTGGTTGCCAACGTTCGGCAAAAGCAGAAATAAGGCTGGAATTATACGAATCATAGGATATGGCCCCAATTCCATGTAAACCCTTCAACTTAACCAAATCTTGGACCATTTGTGGTTCCTTTGTAAGATCCCATGTTGACGGGTGATGGTGAACACGAATGCAAGCCTTCTCCTGAACAATAACATCGATTATGTTAAAAAAATTGGAAATTACCAAATAAAATTTAACAAATAATGAGAATAAGAAATTATGGATAATTAAGTACTATAACTGCCCTAGCGCAATCGACCTCGCTCTATGAAACTTGAAGCTCCTGAGCAAACTAGTATCAATAGGGCCAACCTCATCGTTATTTGCATCCGCCTCGTATTCATAATTATGCTCACAATTCTCCCTAACACTATCTATATTAACATCACCATCTGTTGGGAGTGTTGGTTGAGCTCCCAAAGCAGCTTCGGCTGACTCATTCTGAATTTAAGAACCCCCAGTCACCCGAACCTCATAAACATCTTCAATATGAGCTCTACTGTGTTCAGAAACACCCTCCTTTACAGTTTTAGCAGTGTTTTTAAGGGATTGTTCAACAATGTTTGTAGAGCATTCTTCAACAGTATTTGGAGGGACCACTATTGTTGGCTCAACAGTTTTTCTCATTCTCTTATATGTAACTAGATCTCCAAATTTCGGGTGTTCCGGGTCTGCTCTGTCCAACTATTTTTTTCTTCTATTGGAAGCTGTAGGAGACACTTTCTCTTTCATGGTGTACCTAGACACAATTTGATGGAGAATTAGTCTAAGTCTCAGGGATATATTATCGTACTACTAAATATAACTCCAATTATACCTAAAAATTGTTGAAATCGACAAAATGTTATATATACAATGCTTCATGTACATTATAATAATTATCGATATCGACAATATTTTCTTTCATAACTCCAATTAAATTTGAGAAATTGTCGATTTCGGCAATTTTTGTTTTTATTAGTCCAGTTTTATACTTAAATTGTCGATTTCGACAATTTCATAGTTTGACTAAGTCTAATTTCATAGTTATTTTGTCGAATTCGACAATACCAATTTTCCATATATCTAATCCCATTACCATATTGTCGAATTCGATAATTTTGCCTATCCAATGCATAGAGGGGACATGAACTAGGGGTACAATGCACAGAGGCAAAAGAAATTAAAGAAATTTATATTCGATTGTAAATGAACTATAATTATTGGGGGATTATTGTCAATGTATAACAGAGAATTATAATACCTTCAACTAAACGCCAATTTCCACTTTATTTATGTTCTCTTGGACCCCAAATATTCAACGCAATAACAAAATATTCTTCCTCCCTGAAAAGATGGGGAAAAGGTGAAGGGAAATCCCCTGTCTCCGACGATGAAAAGATAAAAAAAAACTTGTCTTCTCTGTCTTTAACGGTGAGTACAACAGAGAGAAACAGTATGAGAGTGAAAAACTGTTCGAGAGAGGGAAATAACTTTAATGAAGGAACTTTTTGGAAGGTTTACGGATTTCGAATTACACTCGCAGAGTTTTGTTTGTAAGTGAGATAGAGAGGGAATGTGGTTTGTAAGAGAGAGAGTGAGAGAAAGACAACAATATGATGTTTCAAATCTTTGTAAGAGAGAAGGAAAGAAAGCAATGTGACGTGACGTGACTGCCAGGTAGAGATGAGTGGGGCAAGATACACTGTTTGGTTTTTCACCTCATTTCCTATATAAGAAATCTCAAATTTTGAGAGTGAGATGAGTGGTTCATCTAAATAGGAGATGAGTGATTGGTAATGAGTGAGACTTAAGTGTTTGGTTTTGGAGTCTCTAAGAGCCACAGCAGGGTGTGGGTTGAGTTGGTTTGCAAACCCACACTCAAACTCACACTCTTGAGTCTCCCAGTAGCAACTTTTTGAGTGTGAGTTTGTTCACGTGGCGCTACAGTAACTCACCGAGTGTGAGGAACTCACACTCAAAAAAATTGAGTATGGCGGTGTTTAAATTACCGCGCGGTGTTCATTTTACCGGATTTTGGCATGTTTCTAGGGTTTTAGAGCAATTCGCGGTGTTCCTTTTACCGCGCGGTGTTTTAAACTCTTTAAAAAAAAAAAAAAAAAATCACGTGTCCAACTCAAACTTGCTGCTGGGAGAGGAAGAGGAAGAGTGTGAGTTGGGTTTTTTGTGGGCCCCTTGTCAGAGCCCACACCAAAACTCACACTGGTTGCTGGAGATGCTCTAAATCCCTTTCCTTGACTTGAACCCCCACTCCAGTCTTCGCGCAAAAACAAAATGGCAGAGCAAAGATTCAAAACACTTTACTTCATCTCCCTTCTTCTCCTCTGCGCTCTCTCATTTCGAATCTCCAAATCAAATCAAACACCAGAGGTAAGTAACAAACCACCCTTCTTTTCTTGATCAGCTCTCTAGGTTTCGGTTTTAGTTTTAGTAGAGGTATTTAATTGTGTCTTTGTGCAGTTTTGTTACGAAGGAGAATCTGCGGGATGTCGATCCCCGACGACTTCGAAGATTTTGATTAAAGGAGGAATTGTTGTTAATGCACACCATCAAGAAGTCGCAGATGTTTATGTTGAGGATGGGATCATTGTATTGGTGCAGTCTAAGATCAAGGTAATAATAATTGATGTTTTTATCGCCAAGTTTACTTATTTGACTTAGTAATGTTACCTTGATTAATAGTACAAAAAAGAGTTTGGTTTGAATGAATTTAATAGAGAGGGATATAAGTTAGGTTAAATAGAGGTCAAGACCAGTAGCTATTTGTTGTGTGGCTTGGTGTCGGATAAATATGCTGAAACCTTGTTATTTTCCGTCGAATGAGTTTATGAACCTGGTTGGTTGTGAATTTTATTTTTGAGAAGAAGTTCTTAATATTAATTAAATTTAAAAATAATAAATCTTAAAGTCCAATTTTTGAAACATTTTCTCTAAAAGTCAAAATCAGGAAGACAAGCACTAAACACTATTTTAAGGCGATTATAGGTTTGTTTTAGGATGCTTCAAGAAAATCTTCCATTAAGAAGCTTTCTTTGTTGAAACCCATTGTGACTAGCTCCTAAGGTTGCGTGCGTTTATCAACTAATTACACACAGACCGGAGATATTGACACTTCATCCATGAGGCAACGGGTTTATCACCGGATTCTTCACCTGCAAGCAAACTTCCGTCCGAGATTATGTGTTGTATTCTTCATTCTCTAGACTTTTTCTCTCCATATGTTTTCTTTAAGCCAATAAATCTAGGAAGAGAAAATCTATTGAGGAAAAAATCTATAGAAGAATTTGGAGAGAACTAGAGAGAATTCACAATAGAAAGAAATTTGAGGCATATTATAGGGTCATATAAAAATTAAGAGAGTAACAAGAATTAGAGAGTTGATAGATTGAAAACTGAAGCGAAAAATTTAAGATTGTTAAACTTTGAGGGAAAGAGAATCCAATGAGAGAACTAAGAAATTTTTAAGTAGTTCTTGAAGAACGCTAAGAGGGCTCGCTTGAGCCATCTATTGGAAGGAATGCCGCATTAGATGAACATTATAAGATGAATATCGTCTGCCTTACAAGGATTGAGGCCCATATAAGGATTATTGCAGATTAAATTAGCGGTAATAGTTGCAAAAGAATTTAGTTTGTCGTGGTGCCAACTTAGGTTGAATGTCCACTCGTAGTGATGTTTTTCTTTTCTACTTTCAATTGTAATTTTAATTCTTTCTTCTATATAAATTTTACCCTAAAATCAAATAAACATCATGCACACTTAGCAAAGAAATAAAAATCCTAAATATGTTAGTACTTATATTTATGTGGACTACGACTAAAGTTACTTTCTTTTACTGGGAGGTGGTTTGGGGGAGAGCTACGACTAAAGATCAACTAAGACGTAGATGTATGAATGTGGATCCTTTGTGTTCTTTGTGCGGTACTACGGATGAGGCTATTGATCACCTCCTCTTACATTGTTCGACTGCGATGACAGTGTGGATTGTGGAATTAATTTCCTTAATCTCTTCGGTGTTTCTTGAGTTTTTGAAAGGGGTTTTATTTCTTCCTTAAAATCATGGTGGTGTAAGCCGTTTAGGATGAATATTGGAAGAGTTCTTTGGGATCTTACCCCGTACGCTATTGGATGGGTCCTATGGAAGGAGATGAATGATAGACACGTTAATGATAAGATGAAAACTGTGGATGGTATTATCCTTGATGTTCACACGAAGATCTTGTATTGGTCTTCTTCCTCAACGTTCATGATAGGGGTTTGAGTTGAGGATCTTGTTACACGATGGGAAGAATAAGGTTTTGCGGATCCGTTGTGATGATTAGGGATTTGTATCGTTTTTTCCTTTGTTTTGCCTTCGGGTTGTAATCTTTGACTTCGAAAAGTTTCATTATGTTTTTCAATAAATTATTTTTACATTCTCATTTTTTTTTTAAATGTGGACTCTCACAAAATCTTAACCCGCAGGTTGGTGATGATGTAATTGTTATTGACGCTACGGGAAAGTATGTCATGCCAGGTACATAATATAAACTTCTGATTCTATATAAACTAGTGTTCCCCACTCACATGTGCGCGGAAATTTTATCCAGACTCGTATCACATAAATAGAGTCACTACTGGAAATGCTAATAGATCTTCAAGCATTTTTTTCGAGAGATTGTGTGTAAAATTATAGAAAAACACTTGTATGGGATGAAAGGATCCACTCCCTGGATATAAAAACTGCCAGTTGGATAGTATGTTTTATACCCCATAACCAGTCGATGATCTAATTGTTTTAGGTAAAATCGGTATAAATTTATTTGTGCAAGAATTAAGAAAAAATGGTCACTCTAGAAAATATGCAGTTTTGTGGGGCCACCTCTAGTCAAAGGGGACAACCCCCCCTATTTCCATGTCTTTATGAAGTCTAAACACCCTTCTCTACTGCATCTGCACTGAAATTGATCTCTCTCTTTATGAATTATAAAATCTTAATATTGTAAACCAAGGTTTCAAGCTATGTAACATTGACACGGGTACGCGTGTCGGTGTCCGACACGGGTACGAGGTGTTAGATACGACAACATCAAAATTTGTGAAAATGCAGACATAACCTTATACCTAAAAAGATAGTATCTTTTTCACATTGTATGTATTGTGTCTTATTATATGTGATGTACATTAGGATTGTATACATTATGATATTAACTCATGCCTTAATTTACAACCATTAACAAACATTAAATGATAGTATTTGGTACGGTTGAATAACTTGTCTAAGAATTGAAAACTATAAAAAAAAGATGATCTAAGCAATAAGTACCCATTGGAGTGTCCACACGAGTGTCGGTGTGTCCGAGTGTTCGACACGGATTAAAAAAAAAAAGATGAAGTGTTCATGTTTCATAGGTTTCAAGTGAGTCAATTAACCATCAGACACCAATGTCTTGAATTCGACTTGAATTCATTTATAGCAGATAACTAGTCCGAGACTATCTATACTTCGAACATATCCAAGTTCGCAGCTTTTGATAAGTTATGGATAGTAACTCCAATAGGCAATAGCTGATAGGATCAAAACCACGGAAGCGGAGCTTTTTATAAACCGATAGGATTAAAACCACGGAAGCAAAGCTTTTTATAAACCCTAACATGCAGGAAGCCAAAACTTAAATAAAACCCTAAATTATATTAAATGTAAACCCTTCTGGCTTCTGCAAAGTAATTAAACTCTCTCCAAAACAATCAAATTAAAACCTAAGGAAAAGACCCCCTTTTATAGATTTAGGGGTATTGACAAAAGTAGAAACCCTAATACAATTGGAATTAGGAGTTTCAATATTTCAAGCAATTAAAAAGATTCCAAAAATAAAAATACGAGAATTCTAGAAATAAAAATAAGAGAATTCTAGGAGTAAGAGAGAAAGCTAGGGGAAAGCTCTAAAGGTGACGGGTGACTATCATATCAGTTGCAGTGCCAATAATGCCAATAATACTGACTACCAGTACACCACAATTGACTTGATTGTTTCCAAAATCCTGATTGTTCTGTTTGTAATATATTTGCTTATACTGTTGACACAGGAGGTATCGACCCCCATACACACTTAGGGATGGAATTTATGGGGTCTGAGACTATTGATGACTTCTTCAGCGGTCAGGCTGCTGCATTAGCTGGGGGAACAACGATGCACATTGACTTTGCTTTACCAATTAATGGAAGTCTATCTGCCGGTTTTGAAGCTTATACAAAAAAGGCAAGAATGGCATGCATGGATTATGGTTTTCATATGGCAGTTACAAAATGGAATGAAGTTGTTTCAAGAGACATGGAAATTTTGGTGAAGGAAAAAGGTTAGCATGATCTTTTGAATTGTTTTGTAGCGAAGCACTACAATCTTGAACGAAAGGAACACTAATGGGAAGCTTAATATGCAAATGTTATTTTTCTTCTAAGGAATGCTTCTAAGGTTTACCATTACCAATTTATAGGTATCAACTCTTTCAAGTTTTTCCTTGCCTACAAAGGCTCTTTTATGATCAACGACGAACTTCTACTAGAAGGCTTCAAAAAATGTAAAACCCTTGGTGCTGTGCCTATGGTTCATGCTGAAAATGGAGACGCGGTTGCCGAAGGACAGAAAAGGATTTTTGATCTTGGTATTACAGGTCCAGAGGGACATGGACTCTCAAGGCCCCCTATGGTAATGTTGAAACAACTTCTCCTATAATTTAACTAGTTGGTGTTGAATTTTAGTTATATATGTGATGTCTCACTTTATCAAATTGTTTACTTAAAGTGTTAAAAGCATGCAAAGTTTGAAGTTTCCAATATTGTGTGGAGATGTGCAATTGCGCATGTATTCCATCTTCTTGTTATTTGACTAAGCATCAAATGGTTGCGTCATGTTTAACTTGTTGGTTTACTTAGATAATACAAATGTCCAACTTGTAAGCACCGCAGTTTGTTAAAAGCTCAGATCAATATATACAATATATATAATCTGAGAAGGGTTTCCTAACAAAAGATATTTATCCCGTCTCAACAACCTACACAAAGAAGGAAAAACTACATGTGTAAACCTCCCCAACCACCCCAAATCTATATGATACTCCAATTGTTGTCAAATTGTGAATCGTAAGGTGAATCGTTTCTATAAGAATCGGTGAATCGTGAATCGTTTGTTTTAGGATTCATACATCTGTATACCATATCTTATATATGTGCTTATATTCCTTAAAAAATATATAGTCCTAAAAGCTAATTGGTTATCTCCTTTGTATCATTAGCAAGTGCATGTCATTGTATAGACTAGTTTGAAGAATAAAATTACTGAGAGAGAGAGCTTCCTGCAAGGTTTAAATTATGATTTACACTAATTGGGAATAAGGCGCCCTAAAAAAAGATGATTAAATAATAATCAACCCAATTTTTTTTTTCTTTCGTAATAAGGTTTTATTTTTCGTCAAAAGCTTTTGAAGTTAAGAACTTCCCAACTCGTACAATTCACTGATTTGCATGATTTGTAATCGGCGATTTATTAGTTGATTCAACTCGGTTTCTTCCATTTTGATTCAAATTGTAAGATTTAAATCATAAAATTGCCCGATTTAATAACAATGGATACTCCACATTCCTTCCGATCTTGGAATGCAATCCTGGAACAATACATTACGAGTTCCCAATGCAGTATTGAGTATGAATAACAATACTTTGTGTCCACTTTCCAGTATTGTACACTCCAAGCTCTGCTCTTTTCCTTGTAAATATCTTATTATTCTTATATAACCTCTCCCTCAAAATTTTCCAAAGAACTGCGTAACGCATAAGTTTATAAGGATGCAACTTTTAAGCCACACGCTTGGCAAACCTGTACGCATATGAGAAAGTCTCTTGAATAACTCAATCAGTTACTTGCCAATGGGGTTCCACTTGGTTCACACTTACAGGTTTGCATAAATTTTCTGATAGAACTAAAGTCTCTAGGCCTAGACACAATGCATCACCAACTTTGAGAAGCGTCGTCGAGGTTGTTATTTGGAAAACCTCAAAGAACATTGAATAAGCTTGAGCTTACAGGATTTTTTTTCTCTGGGAGGATTATTTGATCTTGAGATGTAGATTAATAATAGGGTATTACTTGACCTTTTCCTTGTTACCTGCATTTCTTTTTGGTTGATTCTTGCATCCCGAATCAAATAGTGCAATGTCGGGTTGTTCTCAGCTTGTCTAGCATGCTCAGAGACATTCCATTCTCTTTTGGTCACAAACCTGCTCACAGAAGTATTTTTATGCACCCATTTCTTAGCTATGAGATTATCAACAGTCAGTATTTTACCAAGGGCGTATTAGTTATTGCCTGAGCATCCTGTATACATATTGGCGATGCTCGAATCAACATACTCCTCCTTGGTTCAACTTATTTGTAACCGTTTGAACTCAATTGCTATATGTCTTAATCTTAGGGGAGAAGTCACTTAAAGGCATAGAAAAGAACTGAAGAAGATTGTAAGAATTCTTGTTAAATTTTCAGCATAATGCGTATACAGCCCTTAAAGAAAATTTTAGCTGTTGGCTGATATATTAGGTAACTCATGGCTCATGACCCTTAAAAGAAAATAACTAAAAGTTTATCTATTTTAGTTGTTTGCTTAAAAGAAAATTATGATGTTTGCTGTTGTTGTTTAACTACTTGTGGCTTAGTATTATTTTTCTGAAAATAAAAATAATAATTGAGACAGGATTGTTTCGAACCGTGACAGATATGACCAACATCTTAAACGGCTGAAGTAGTACTAGTATCTTTCACTACATTACGTTTCCCCGATTTTGCATCATAACCATGTTTTCCCTGTCTTCCTAAAGTAACCCTCATGGACTATTTTGGGTAAAGAGAACTCATTTTGAGTATTGAATATTCTGTTTGATAGTTTTTTTTGCTTCTTGAACTATTTTGCATGATTATGTTTGTAAGGTGATGCTTTTGGTGCGACTTACCATTTAATTTAATGTTTATGTAGCTGGAAGGAGAGGCAACTTCTAGGGCTATTCGTTTGGCTAGTTTTGTAAATGTACCTTTGTATGTAGTTCATGTGATGAGCATTGATGCCATGGAAGAGATAGCTAAAGCTCAAAAATCTGGTTAGTTTTCCATGTTTCATTTTCACTTCACCTTGTGATCTCTTATACTGTAATTTTTTTTTTGGCAAAACAAACTCTCGCATATTATTGTCAGGTAGCTTGTAGTAATTTTTTGTAGTGGATTCATTATGTCCACATTAGGCATTCATCGATTTTTTACTTTCTTTGCATAATACGCAAATAATGCTCCTATAGCTGGCATAATTGTTGAAGAGAAATAAAAGTTGTGGTGCTGAAGAAAAATGAAGATAATCTAGAAAAGTTCAGATGTACATAATGTGTCCGGAGTTGATTTTAGATAAATCATTCAGTTGTGCATAGGCTGAATTTGAGATAAGTTTGGATGAAAAGAAAACCAAACTTATGTCCTTCACCATACTTTTGATGCTGGAAACGAGCAAAGCTACAATTCTCCACTCTTGACATAATCTAATGACTACAAAATCTGCGAATTAAAAAATAGTCACAATGGACCATTCCAATTCTTTCTAATGAAACACTATCAGAATTAGATGCACAACAAAGCCAATATAATTGATATCCCAATTATTTGTGTGATTCTTGAGATGTAATTTCTCGCGATTGTTATTTTTCCCAGTTTTATGAACTTAACTTCATTTGCCAACGTGCAAAGCAAATAGATACTAGAGCTAGGGGATATTCCAAATCACATACCTAAACGAAAATGATTTTTTTTTATTCAAATGGAAGAGTGAGAAACTCCAATTTCCCTCTGGATTTCTGAGAAGGACAACCTTGAGTTTACTCGTTGAATTAGATTTAATCTTGGAGATTTCGTTGTACCTTGAGGCACATTTACGGCATTCGCCTTTTTTTTTTTTGGCAAAGTTGTATACCTTGCAAGTTTTTTCAAATGTGGCATCCCCCCAAATATAGCAAGTGGGTAGGCCCGTCGTCTTCCCCGGCCATGGTTGGTCCTCCATCGCTGAGAAGGAACCAAATGGGGATACCCACTCAACCTCTTCAGAAGAGTGGTTATGACTTCAAAGAGTTTGTGAAATGTACTGATGAATATAACTAATCACAGATTCATGCGACCTGCAGTTAGTGAGTGAGAAGGGCATTAGTGTGAAGGACAAATATAGTGGAGGTGGGGGTTGGTTCAGAGATCCACGGCTACATCCCACTGAAAAATTAAGCCAAGTGGAGAAGAAGATCTCTATAGTGAGGAATGGGAAACTATTGCACATGCCACAGCATCACCTGAGTTCAAACTCGTAATTTATGCAAGAAGAAGTAGTTGAGACCGCAAAATTACAGAGGGAGAGAACTCAGTGGAGACACTGTTGAATACACATAAGTGAGTGGTGATATACAAGAATTTGAAGTCGGAAAGAGCCAATCAGAAGTGATGAAGAGAGTGAAGGGGATATCAAGGAGCACCAAATATTCATGAGACCTGTAGTCTTTTGTCCTTTGTCCGATTGAATCATGTAATGTTAGAAGTTGCACTGCGAAGTGTCTTAACTCAGAAGTGAAGAACAACATCTGCCTCAAACAGTGGTATCAGAACTAAGTTAAGGAGAGATTGAGGATGAGAAGTATGAGGAGGTTCAGGAGGCCTTTAATGGAAATGGGGAGTTGGAGAGGGTGGGTCAGTAAAAACCACTGATGACACAGAGGAGACCAACAGCTTGAAGAATGGTTGAATGAGAGTGGAGTTGACGGAGATTAATCTAAACATATACAAGAAAAACATGCTCCTCAAATGTTTATGTTGATGACAAGGGAGAAAGATCTGGTCAAACATGATGCTGCCACCCTCTCGTAGGCTATTCTTGTAGCTTATGTTATGGTGTGCGCCAACGCGCAAATACACCCTCTAGATACTGCACGGAGTACAACTTGTACTCTGAAATGGGCCAGTCTTGCAGAGATAAACTAAACTCACATACTCTCCACCTACACTAATGAATAGTCTATCTGCCTCTATTTTTAATGAAGAGGAGTTAGTTCCAAATATGAAATGCTTTGATAACTATT
Organism: Kingdonia uniflora; assembly: GCA_014058105.1. Taxonomy (NCBI): domain Eukaryota; kingdom Viridiplantae; phylum Streptophyta; class Magnoliopsida; order Ranunculales; family Circaeasteraceae; genus Kingdonia; species Kingdonia uniflora. The sequence goes on along the minus strand of JACGCM010000201.1, from coordinate 39,017 downwards.
TTATTGGAAATTTTATTGGGAGGAGGTTGGATTTTTTGTATGTGAAGACTAATCCTGAGCAAACTGTGGAATGTTGAAGGCCACTTTAAGATGACCTTGCAAGGCAATATCTATTCCTTTTCAAGTTAAGTAATGCTGAAGATAGGGAGAAAGTGATGTATATAGCTCCAGTCAACAATATAAACAGGGTGTTCATTCTGAGGCCTTGAAAACCCCTAATTGAATACCGTACCAAGTTGGATTACTCTCAGAAATGTGCTCTCTATCCTGAAGATATACACAGAACTTGGGCCACCCAAATCTGAAAAATTTTTGGTCAGGGGACCGACATTTGTTTCTAGGAGGCATGTTGTGTTTAAGCTCTTATCCTACTCATTTCTGAATACCCTCACATCTCTCTCTTTCCAAACATGAAAGAGCAAACGCCAGAGCAAATTATCTTTGATGCTATCTCTAAACTACTAAGAATAGAGGGCATTCAACATAATGTTTAAATGTTGAGGCCTATCTTGACATGTTCCATTTCTGTAAGAGATAAAAGAATTCAGCAAAGCACACATTCAATGAAAACATCGCAAAGGTGCCCACCATTCTCATTTGACGCTTTACAGTAAACATAGAGCCAAGTATTGAATACCTTCCTTGTTGTAATTGATACTTAGTTGAAAGATTCCTTTTGATAGTTCTCCATGTAGTAAAGCCATGCTTAGGCCTCAGCACCAATGAGACCAACATATTTTCTGCTATTTAAATTTAGATCTCTTTTCTATTATGAACTCCATAGTTCTGTTACAGAGTTTTTTTTTCCATGTCTACCTGCAGGTCAAGCGGTTGTTGGAGAAGCAGTAGTCTCTGGTTTGGTCCTTGATGATTCTGCTCTTTGGGACCCTGATTTCACTACTGCAGCAAAGCAAGGATCAGTACACTTTTCACTTCTTTCTTTCTTTCTTTCATATTTAGTTTTAAGCTTTGACAATCAACCTCGTCTTCTGTTGTTCCAGGTATGTCATGAGTCCCCCAATAAGAGAAGCAGGACACGGTAAAGCCCTTCAAGCAGCCCTTTCAACAGGAATTTTGAAGGTTCATTCTAAACTCTAGACAAAAATGGATTACTGTTAAATTTAACACAACAAATATTAACGGATTTAAAATGGAAATTCAATTAAAAAAATATTAGTTTTATTTAATTCAACTCATAACTCAAAGTCACTCATAAGTTTCATCAAACCTAGCTCCTAGACCTCTTCTTATTAAAGAAGATTTTACAAGGTTATTCCTAAAATAAAAATAAAAGATAACTGATAAGTCACGTAGTCGTACCCATGACCACGCTTAACACGTTTCGTACATCATGTGCGCACCTTCTTATTTAGTTTATGCTATTTATTTTAATTGTATTATAATTAGGAGAGTCTAGCTAAGGTTTCTATTTGTGCTAGGTATCTTCTCCTATAAAAGAGAGCCTAAGCTTAGTTTATTTGGTATGTTGGTTTTAGCAAGAGAAAAAGCTTAGCCTTAGAGAGAGAGAGATTGTAGAATTTAGGGTAAATCTCATAAACCCTAGGTTTTTGACATTTATTTTATGCAATTGAAAGATCTTAGTATTAATCAATGTTAATTTAGCTTCCGCGTTATTAGTTTTATAACAATTGGTACCAGAGCTAGCAAGATTATGTGGGGGAATTCCCCCTTCTGCTACAGTAATTTATGTGTGTTATAGTGATTTCGGTGACTGCTATAGTAATTTCTGCGTGCTACAGTGATTTTCTGGTGTTGCTGCAGTAATTTATGCATGAATTTTTGTTTACGACGAACGATGAGCGATCCTAGGTTTGCCTTCTATGTTCGTGTGATTCTTGAGGTAACAAGGTTGGAGGCGGGAGTTGTGACGGAGGATTCGAAGAAATTCGTTGGAGATGGCTTGGAGATGAAACACCTCGAAGAGACAACGGAGAGGGAGGTTCACCGTGCGATTGATCTAGTAGGTGAGAAAGACGGAGGCATGTCGAAGAGTTCTCGATCAAAGGACAACGAGGAGGTTGTGACTTTGATGCAAAGGTTCACATGATCAACGATTCCAATTGTCAGAAAACCCAACCGAAGAAGATCAACCCTAGCCCAAAACTAATACCCCAAGTCGAACAAATTGAGGAATGAGGTTTCGCTGAGTTGTTTGGCAGCGACGAACAAAATCATGAGATCGAGGAAGAAGTTATTATTGATTGTAAAGAGATGTCAGTTTTGGAACAGTTTTGGAACAATTTGAGACCATCGGAGTGGTTGAAAACAATGCGAGTGTCACCAGGATGTGTGTCGGGTTTAGAGTCGAGCCAGAAAACGGTAACCCAAACATAGGGTTACCGCATATTGCAAGGACAGTTATCGGAGAAATAGCGGTACCCAAAACTCAACATCAGATTAGTAAAGTCATTGATTCATATGTGGGAAGCTCTAGGAGTGATAATCGTGGAGAGGAGTGGCCGTACAAAGTCACGACGAAGGCGAAACTGTTGACAATTACAGGTAATGAATCAGAGGTGATTGGACAAACTCCGAGCAACGAAGTTGTCCAACCGAGGACTAGAGTAGTCAGGGTAGGTTTTCAAGGCTTGGGGACGCCAAAAAATAATTATTCGACGATGGAGTGGCCGCAGGACGAACTTGAATTCATCGGGGAAGGAGTTACGCCACACGTGCAGGTAATTACCCATGTGCGAAGCACACGGCAGTTTGGTGACACATGTTTCAGCACACCAAATGGCATGCCATCGAAGACACATGGTAGAGGCAGAGGCTATCATGGCATGCCTTTAAGTAAACCACGGGACCCATGTGCGTTTACTATTTTTGACCCAGGCCCAAAGTGGAGGAGCCACACCTCGGCTCAAGCAAGCCCAATTGGGCCGCAAACCCAGGCCCAATTTAACTCAAAACAAGTCCGAGCCTTCTTCACACGATTTGGGCCCGAACTCAAGCAAACCAAAGTGGAGTCGCGAGCTCAAACTCGAGCTCGAGTTTTATGTGAATACATACAACACCAATAACAACAAGTACTGTCACTATTCCGATCACAAATCCGGTGACCCCGACGACTAGTATGTTACTACAAATCCAGGTTGCTGAAAAGAACGCGAGTATTGATCCGTTTTGGCAAGAGAGGGAGTCTCGTGCAAGTATGGAGGTAAATAGATTTTTAGGGAATCTGCATAATGTAACCAACATGGTTTTTGGGAAAGTATTTTGTTCTGTATCCAAATTTATTGGGTACGGCAAGTACCGTGGACGGATTGACAATCGTCCTCTTCTCGGAGGTACCTCTTTCGAGTTCAAGATCTTGTTTTGTTATGCAACCATAGTTAATGGGTACGGAAAATACCGTGGAAGAATTTGCAGCCGTCTTCTTGCTTCTTTCGGCGTGCATTTTTTTAATGACTTGCTGATTTTCTCACCAGAGTTTGTGTATGTCCTCCTTATGCAATAAAGCATTTTAACTCGACACATCACCATTTTCCTCATTCTTCTTATTCTGACCTGATTTAGAATGAAAGAAAGCCAGTTGATCCTAAGGAGAAAAAAAAGTGAAATGCAGACCCCACAGCTTCACGTGGGAGGTGCTTGATGTGAGGGCAATTTCGACAGCGGAGTGGGACATTACAAATGGTATCAAGGTCGAGGACGGCTCTTTCATAGGTTGGAGGGATTTTAATAGTTCCACATGGGTATGATCCCGTCCAGCTTGAAACATATGTGGGCCTGCACTCTCACTTAGCATCAAGGCCTTATGCGGAAAACAAAACCCCATAACTCCCCGTGAGAGGTGTTTAAGGTGGGGACAATATCGGTAGTGGAGTAGGGAGTTCCATTGTCAATATTCATGAACTGAAGAATGCTTATTTTCTTCAAGAACAAAGTCACCCACTCTTGCGAAAAATGCTATGAAAATATTCCATAGGGGAAAACTAAGTGTTTTTGGTTGCATAAGGGATCAAGAATGACGTGAGGTGGGGTCGGGTTGATCGCGTGACTTTGTATCTGGGTCTTGATATGCACGATGGGTTGGACTTGCTGGGTTTTGTTGGCGGTGGTTAAGTGGTTTGACTAATGTAACCAACTTACCGTATTAGAGAGTGAGGCTATATTCATCTTCTTTTTAGATTTTTTTTCTCAGATCTCTAATATCAATTTGTTAAATCTAAAACACGAAAGCAAACATTGACGGATTTAACAAAGAAATTCAATAAAAAAAACTATTAATTTTATTTAATTTAACTCGTCACTCAAAATCACACAACTTTCATCAAAAACTAGCCAAAAACCTAACTTCCAATTCCTTTTAATTAAAGAGGATTTTACAAGGTTGTTTCTAAAATCAGTCTAAAAGATATATCTTCAAAATTGGAATATATTGCTAAAATAAAATCTAGAAAATATGGGCCAAAGACAACCGGATGCCACCTATCAATTATGCAACAATATAAGAGCATTTGTTTGTAAAATGAGCCATTTGATTTGTGAAAAATATCTCTATATCCTTAAAAGTGTCTCCATAGTTTCCTGAAATGAAGAAAAGGATATCTGATTTACTTTCTCATTGTAATAATTTTTTGAAAGAAAGTTTCTTCCAGCTTAGTTGCTCTATAACTTTATGTCATACAATAGCTAAGTAAGGAAAAGATGAAAGCAACAAAGACTATCATCCTTTTTTGTAAATTGTCGTGCAAGATACTTTCTGATGATAATACTTACAACCGAATTCATTAAGAGAATAATATAAAACAAAGCCTCTCCAGAATTTGAATTAGTGCGGACCAATATAGGGTGCTCTGGCCCCCTCGCTACTAAAACTTTTCTCATTATGTCAAAGTTTCCATGTCGTCCTAGCTTCCCGCCCCTGGTTTCTTCTAAACATGTTCCCGGGAGTTTCAGCCTTTAAAGATATATATTACCACTAGAGTGAGCAAAGTTGTGACGGCCTACCGAACGATGGCCAAATCCACCCAAGCGTTTTGAGTTCTGACCTTGGATATATGTTTTCTATATCCTAATATAGCTGCACGCCAAGTTTCGTCGAAATCGGAATTGCTTAAGGGGGCGAAAAGGGCTAGTACGCTTCGTCTCCAGTTTTAACGTTTCCTTTTGGAAACTAACTATTTACTTAGTGGCTATATTAAGGAGGAACCTTGGTCTATTCCTCCCCATGACCAAATGAGCTATAAAGGCTTGGTCATCATGGACCCCGGCTCATGGGCTATCTATAAGGGATAGTCATGAGTTCTCCTAGGCCTAGGGAAGGCTAGGAGATATTGCCTCGTAATGCGGGTCACTTTTTCCAGAGAGGGCTTTATATGGCGCCGCTATGCCCCACGGGCTACTCGAGACGCACCGCCCCTTAAAGATGGACAATGTAACTAGTCCAGGCTCGTCGCCTCTTCGTATATAAGTCCCATATCTGGAACCCGGCATATTGAGTTACCCTGATCCGCTACAGGACAGGTGTGCTTTCCGTGCCTCGTACGCATCACGAGAGATTACGTTGTAGGGATTATTGAGGGAACCTTCAGCGTTGCCGCCTATACCGAATAGAGATTCGATGACCCCTCACAAGTATCCAAGATTATCCGGATGTCGCTCTAGTATCCGTGGGACTATTCCACTGGCGCGCCGCGCCCGTGAAGTTGGCTGGTACATGCCGACCGCACGTGCATGTACGCCGCACAACCACATATTCCGCTGTGCTCCGGGCACTGTAGTGGCAGACCCAGGCTGGCCGTGACAAAAGTCTTTTTTTTCCAACAATTTGAATAGAAAGGTCCCAACTTTCCCTTCTGGAATCATGGCGCGAGGTGAAAGAAAGAGAGTTGCCTTAGCTTTTTCGATCTTTGAAATGTGTATTGACTACGCCCTAGATATTTCGATCTTTTTCTCCACTTTTCTATCAGTGAGTTCCGATCCTTTTGTTTGAAGTCTCTTCGTGATACCAAGCTGCTCGCAGAATCAAATCCGGTTCATAATGTTTCACCATTTACCTGACTAGTTTTTGGGGCATGTGAAATCTCCATAGATATATATCCCCGATAAGTCAGGATTGGCTCCCGTTGGTGGTGAGTCGAACTAAGGACCTCTGCTTCTGAAGGAGTAGTTTCAAACTGCTACCCTAACCGCCATTGGTTTAGAAAACCAATTAGAATGTCGAACACTCAAAAATGGGTCTATTGTTCCATAGCCCTATATTAGCAACATTCTCGTTCTCCAATTAAATATAGCTGGTTTCTAGCTGAACTGACTTGATTGGAGGTTGATCTTCAGCTGGTAGAGTACCTTTTCGCCACCCATGAAAACCAGATTTTGAAAACTAAGGAAGTTGATAACTGTAAAGTCTGTAACTAGTCACCCACCCACTCAACTCGAGTTCCTAGATCGATTGAGAAGTAATAAATGTAGGTACTTTGATGTGCGAACACATACTACTCATATCTTGATGATGATCTCTCTACCTATTGTCGATTAACGATTATCCTACATGCTTTATTTCTGTTAGTTTTTACATTTTACTTTTATTTGTTTTTCCCTTAAGGTATCCAATAAGGACATGAAGTCCAAGTAGGGATGATTTAGTAACTTTTGTAAGAATTGACTTTTAGAGACCTTAAAGAATTATAGAGATCTCCTTCAAATATCAGCAGTTATAACTTTCATGGTATTTGTGAACAGCTTTTTGTTTACTTTTAGTACGTATGTTGGAAATAGTAGAACATTTCTCGTTCTCCAACTCATGTTCCTAACAGATGATAAACCAGAACATATTTTAGCACAATTCTCACAGTAGTAGTGATTCACGAAATGATGGGTAGTGTCTTTTTTTTACATGGGAGAGTATCAGTCTTATCAGTATTGTAGGATAAATATTATAGACACATCACATCAGTCAGAGCTTACGACTTAACATGCATATAATTTCCTTGGTATAAGCCTGCTAGTGTTTGCTGCTTTACTAGATGTGACCTACTGTTATCATATAATACAAGAAAGTTTACCGAGCTTTGCTATTCTTTCAGAGCAGACAAGATCTATTTATTTTGAATTTATTTCCCGGAGGCGTTGTTCTGCTTTGCATATCCAAGCATATAATCTAACCATATCTAGTGTAGGGACATTGGTATAACGATAGGGTAAAACTGGGAAACAATATACAGGAAATATTACTTGACAACCTTGGTCCTTATGGTAGTATCATTATATCATAGGTGTCATGTTTACTTTTATGGACAGTGTTTCATAGGTTTGAATTTTGACTATGTTAAGCAATTTTAGAGGAAAAAAAAGAAGCTATTCCTGTTTTTGGTGGTGCAGCTTGTAGGAACAGACCACTGTACGTTCAATTCAACACAAAAAGCTCTTGGTATTGACGACTTCAGAAAAATTCCCAATGGCGTCAATGGTAAAATCACGTTCTTTTGGTTTATTGATTACTTTTCAAGTTCGAGACTTATTTTCTTGTTGTTTAAGACGTATTAATTTTTGTACATTTTTGACTATGTCGGGTACTCAGGTATTGAAGAAAGGATGCATCTTATTTGGGATACGATGGTGGTAAGTTATTGACTTGTTGTGAACCAAATACTCAACTTGGAATGTTTTTCGGTTTGATATAAATTTCAATTTTGAAAATGTAATGATTTTATGCAGGAGTCAGGCCAAATATCTGCTACTGATTATGTGCGAGTAACAAGCACTGAATGGTACTCTTTTGTTATCCCAATAGATATTATCTGGATGTAGTGTAATAATCCGAATTTGAGTCGGTAGCACCCGCTTTTACGTGTTAGGGTGGGGGATAAGAAAAGCGTAGGATGGGCTTTTCAGGCAATCTGGTTTCCTAGATAAGAGATGAGTTATTAGGATGTAGACTTTATTGGCAAAAGCATAAAGCATCAATTATTCTCACACAGTTTAACTTAAATTAGGGTTAGTAATATACCCAAACCAACTATCAATTGAACTGAAACTTCTCTTTACCCTCTTATACATAAACTCACTAGTCAAATCAAAAGCGCTTAATACTATGGAACTTGGCCCTGATTTATAGCTATCTACTAACATCAACACAAATTAGGACTCAAAGCCCTCCTAAAATAAGTGGGAAACCCAAGTGAACACGTAATGGGGCTTATGTCATGTTAACCCTCATAATCAGATAGTAGCCCATACTATTCATTTTTTTTTTCTTCTCTTTTGTATATACGTTTTCAACATTATCTTGAAGAAGGAATAATGAATTGTTGATTGGTAAGTGATGTATTATTCTCTTGATATAGAATGGTGGTCCTATTTATGATTTTAAGCAGTGCACAGCTTGTAAAATGTTGTATTCAGCTTGTAAAACTTACGTGTCAAATGGTTTAGCATCTCTTATTAAACTGCAGTGCTCGTGTGTTCAATATATATCCGAGGAAAGGAGCAATACTTGCAGGATCTGATGCTGACATAATCATACTCAATCCTAACGCAAGCTTCGAAATACTTTCAAATTCCCACCACTCAAGGTCTGACATAAATGTGTATGAAGGGAGGAAAGGAAAGGTAACTGTCATAAAACTTATTAAGTTTATTATGATACTTTTGGCGAACATGTCCAGTAAGCAAACCTGATCTATTACAGTTTGTTGTTGTTTTATTTCGTACACTTGATAATCCTTGAGCTATTTGGCCCATCCTATGTGTTTAGTCTTCTTTGCCATAAAATCCATAAAGGTGAAATGGTATGCCCATCCCTAATAATAACATGTGTACTAGGCTGGTTTTTGAATGTAGTTTTTCTTGTGTACAGGGAAAAGTTGAAGTGACAATAGTAGGGGGAAAAGTTGTATGGGAAAATGGTGAGCTGAAGGTTGAACCTGGTTCTGGAAGGTACATAGAAATGCCACCATTTGGCCATCTTTTCAGCGGTATCGGTAAAGCTGATGCTGCATACTTGTCGTCCCTTCGTGCTCCTGTTCACCGAGTCAGATCTGCAACTTAATCAAAATCTATTTATTCCGACATAATTTGTAAGAAGGAAATGTACATATCATCAACATTGAAATAAAAATAAAATTTTCAAAAATAAAATGTAGGTGTTGATATGTTTAGTTATTGTTACAAAACGATTTATGCTGTGTATAGTACATATTTTTCATTTGTAACGTTGCAATGGGTTTGTTAATAAAAGTTGGATTGAGTTTTACTTTTAGCCCATCAAAATGTTGTGCCATTGAGTCATTTTGGATGATTGGAGAAGATGTTACAGGTTTAAACAAATTATTAGATTCTTCTCCCATTGTAGAGAAGCTAATTTTAATGATAGAATGTCTTAAAGAGGGTGTCTTTTATTGAAAGGAATTAAGGAAAATTTTGTTGGTAGTTTTGATTTTTTTTTATTTTGGTTTTTGACAATAGTAGTGTTGGGTTTCGAAGTCGTGATCACCCCCTCTAAAAATTAGTCCCAACCACTAGGCCAACACCAAAGGGATAAATGCCATAATTCTTATATGAAATCAATACCTCCAAGAGACAATTTTCGTCTTCATTAATGGGTTGTTTAATTTGGGTCTATACTTAAAAGTTCGGAATGATTATACTCAAATTAATCGGGTCGGTAATTTTTATTTAATTATTTGGGATTAATCCTAGATTAAAAAAACAAAAAAAAACTTTTATCAAACAATCCTACAAACCAATGCTAGGGACCCAAATTTATCACATGGGGAAAGGGTTTTGAGAATGAATTATGCAACTCTGGCTAAAGCTGAAGAATCTATGACAAGACAGAAGTCTAGAATATAATGGTTAAATTTGGAGGATAATAACACAAATTTTTCACCTAACAATCAGAAGTAGGAGGGCTAAAAATAGAACTAAAGTTATAATTACTGAAGATGGTACTAGATTTGAAACCCCAAAGGAGATTGAAGAAGAAGGGAGATGATTTAGAGACACTCAAAAACCAAACACTCAAGTCTCACTTAATACCAACCACTCATCTCTATTAAATGAGTGGTTCTCAAAATTACACATTTGTTATATAGGAAATGAGGTGAAAAACAAAATAGTCCATCTTGCCCCACTTTCTCTACCTGACAGTCACGTCACATTGCTGTCTCTCTTTCACTCTCTCTTACAAAGATTTGAAACATCACATTGCTGTCTTTCCCCCTCTCTCTCTCTCTTACAAACCACCTTCTCTTTCTCACTCTCTTACAATCCAAACTTTGTTATACTCACCACCATTAGAGTGTAATTCGAATTCCCTAAACCTTCCCTAAATTCCCTCCCTTAAATCTCTTTCTCTTTCGAACCGTTTCTCTCTCCATTTTAACCAAACTAATTATCTCTTTCGAACAATTTCTCTCTCTTGAACAGTTTCTCTTTGTTATACTCATCGTTAGAGACAGGGGAGACAGATTTCTTTTTATTGGGATTTCCCTTCATCTTTTCAGGGAAGGGAATAATTAAAGGTTTGCTGTTACATTGAATATTGGGGTCCCAAATATTGGAGAACATAGAAAAAGTGGAAAATTGGCGTCTATTTGAAGGTATTGGAATTCTCTGTTATACCTTGACAATATCCCAATATCCCCCAATAATTATAGTTTATTTATCCCCAATTCCCTAATTATAGTTCATTTATAATCGAAATTCAAAATTTCTTTTCTCTCTGTGCTTTGTACCCCTAGTTCATGTCCCCTATGTGCATTGGATATGCAAAATTATCGAATTCGACAATATGGCAATGGGATTAGAGTTATGGAAATATGGTATTGTCGAATTCAACAATTTAACTATGAAATTGGATGTAAGAAAAACAGAAATATTCGAAATCGACAATTTATCAAGTGTAATTGGATTTATAAAACAAAATATTGTTGAGGACGATAATTATGATAATATACATGAAGCATTGTATATATAATATTGTCAATTTCGACAATTAACAAGTACAATTAGAGTTATGTATATGTAATGCAATATTGTCGATTTACAGTGAGACTTAGACTAAGTTCCATAAAATTGTGTACAGGTATACCATGAAAGAGAAAGTGTCTCCTACAACTTCCAATAGAAGAAAAAGAGAGTTAGACAGAGCAGACCCGGAACACCCGGACTTTGGAGATCTAGTTACATATAAAAGAAAGAGAAAGACTGTTGAGACGACAACAGTGATCCCTTCAAACACTGTTGAACAATCCCCTCCCAACTTTAAAACTATAAATGAGGGTGTTTCTGAACACAGTAGAGCTCACATTGAAGATGGTGACGAGGTTAGGGTGACTGGGGCTTCTCAAATTTAGAGTGAGTCAGCCCAAGCTGCTTTGGGAGCTCAACTAATGCTCCCAAAAAATTATGATGTTAATATAGATAGTGTTGGGGAGAATTGTGAGCGTAGTGCTGGGCATAATTGTGAAGGCGATGGGGCTGCAAACAGCAGAGGTTGGCCCTATTGATACTAGTTTGCTCAGGAGCTTCAAGTTCTATAGAGCGAGGTTGATCGCGCTTAGGCAAGTATAGTACTTAATTATTATTTGTTATTCCCATTTATTTGTTAAAATTTATTTGGTAATCAGTCATTTTTTTTGACATAATCGATGTTATTGTTCAAAAGAAGGCGTGCCTTCGTGTTCACCATCACCCGTCAATGTGTGATCTTACAAAGGAATCGCAAATGGTCCAAGATTTGGTTAAGTTTAAGGGTTTACATAGAATTGGGGCCATATAATATGATTATTATAACTTTGGCCTTATTTCTCCTTTTGCCGAATGTTGGCAGCCAGAGACTAATAATTTCCACTTCAAATAGTAGGAGATGACTCCAACTTTGGATGATGTGGAGCAACTGATTGCCTTTGGTACAGATGGTGATGCCATTGTAATTGGCGGGACTTGGGGATTCCCCGCGCTTCCGAGGTATTCGAGAAAAATCTTTTGCTAGATTTAAAAGGATTCAAGGCTTTGAAAGTTGGTGGTGCTGGTAATTCTTTGTCACTAAAGAAACTAAGAGAACATTATGCCTAGAAATTGGATAAGGTTCTCAGTGACGATATTGCTGCGAAAGCCAAGAAGAAGGGGGTTAACAACCAAGTATGTTGTTCGTGCGTACATGTTATGTGTACTTGGTTCCTTTTTATTCCCCACAAAAAAGGGAACTGATGTCAGCGCACGGTATCTGGACTTGTTTGCCAAGGACAAAGCGGTAAAGAAGTGGTCATGGGGGTCAGCAGTTCTGGCACACATGTATCACAATCTCAGTGCAACATCTCGAGATGATGGGTGACAATTTGCATGCTGTACAACGCTACTCGAGGTGATTCCCATACTCCTATACTACTAATTTGTATACATATGCATCCACCTATCCCTTTACTAATTTGATTTTGTTTATCTATATAGATGTTGTCGTAGATTTTTGCAACCCAAAGCTTGCTGGGATACCGACGGAGATGGATTTCGACCAATACAAGCACTGTACTTGTTGGAAATAAGGCGGATCTGTTATGGATAGATACGGTGGTCCGGCGTTACTACAGTTTAGGGAAGCATTGAACAAATACAAAGTCGATGATGTAAGTTTTTAGATGAACTATCCTATAATTTTTTGGTAGTATACACAGGTTTATTGGTCACTGTTATATACTTACATACAGAGCCAATATGTAAGTACATATTGTCGAAGGCGACAATATTGGTAGTGTATATGGAATCAGGCAATGTATAAAATTGTCGAGTTTGACATTATGGCAATATAGTTCTAGTTTTGCATATATAATATTGTCGAGCTCGACAATTATGGCAATGCAGTTTTAGTTATGTATATAGAATATTGTCGAGCTTGACAATTATGGCAATGAAGTTCTAGTTATGCATATAGAATATTGTCGAGATCGACAGTTGTCAAGTCCAATTGGAGTTATGCATATATTATATTGTCGAAATCGACAATTATATTTAAATTACTGTATAACTACTGGGTAAACAAACAATTTAATGCTTTTATCTCAATTATTGTGTGTTTGCACAGTTTTTTCTTTAGATGTCTTTCCTTTCTCTTTTTTTGTTCTTAACATAATACATTTGGCTCATTTTTCACGTAGGTTGTATGGGACCCGTATAGAGATAAAAAAGATTCTGCACATGCGTTCAAGGAGATTACCTATTTCTATGGTGCACTAGCAAGTCCAGACCATGTTCAGTCCTACTACCCAAATAGGGATGTGCGGCAGCTCTCACGGGAACACGGTGTAGTAGCATATTTCCCAAATTCGACAAAGATAAGCCAGTATAACATAGTCGTAGATAGTCCAACATTCGAGAAGATGCCACGTCTACAACCAGAAGTCCTCATCCTACTAAATATAGCCGTTGTGTCTGGTCAAGAAAGAGTTGTTAGAGATCCGTCAAGTTCGTCCACTACCCCCGAAATAGGAAACTGTTTTTCTTTTTGTAAATTACATGTATCTGCTATAAATACAGGTAGAGAATAGATGATTCAGATCCACAACTTTACCTTTATTTCTTCCGTACTTGACTGTTACAAAACAAATTATAATAACTTGCAACCTATTGGATTTTATATCTAAACCTTCCTCGGGGTCGTGGTTTTTCTCAACCTTTACTGAGTTTCCACGTAAAATCTTATTCGTTTAGACTTGTTATTGTCTCGTACTTACTAAAAGTATTGGCGAAGATTATCCTCCTAGAAACATACCATTACAATTGGCGCCATCTGTGGGAAAAATATACTTTTTTTTACCACCTCTAATCTAAAAACGATCTGATGACAAACATGAATCTCCGAAGTCATTCTAGTACGCTGATGAATCACGAAATTAACCCGATACCAGAAACTGTTGACATGCACGGTACAATGATCGAATTGTAGTGAAAAATGGAATCCGACTCAGTCCAAGGGTTGGAAGATCAGTGCATTCACACTTAGGCTCCTCAAGTGGAAAAAGACGAAAGAAGAAAAGCCTTGGACCAATAAAGTTGGACCCATCAGAAAGAGATGGAGAATTTACGGAGAACTCAAGATCGATTCTCTGGCGTCAAACGTCACCTCCACAAGCCCGAAGTGATCATCGATCCAGGGCAACCCAGAGAGAAAATTAGCCAAGAGAAGAATGAGTATGAACTTCTCGATCCAGATTTAGAAATCCAGATAGGGTTTCTCGAAACTTCCGACTTACATCCTTAGCATCGACAACTTAAGGAAGTTGACGCATGCGTCATCAAACTCCCCCACCACCAGAAAGATGACCAATAAGGGACCGATTGGGACCTGAAGGACAGAGAGACTTTGATCCACAAGTTACAGCCAAACAAATTCCTCCGCCAGAGTTCATAACCTTGGATGACCTAAATAATAGGATCTAGGCCATAAACTCTGATATTCCAGGCTGAAGGCCTGTCCTCGACAGAATCGAGACAAACCCCATTTCTCCTCATCTCGAAGTTGTACCCATTCAAGATAATTTCCATATACAAAAATTTATTCAGTATGCAGGCCTCACTGACCATCTCAGCCACGCCCATCACTTCAAAGCAGCAGTTAGATTATACTCCAAACTCGACCACATGCTATGTAGATTATTCAACATGAGCCTGAAAGAGGAGCCACTTAAATGGTTCTATACTATCCCCGAAGGCTCCATTACCACATTTAGCCAGTTACAACTTCTCTTTAAATTAAATTATGCTCATGCTAAGGAGCGAGAGATAACTATAGATTCATTGTTCTTCTTCGAGTAAGGCACATAAGAAACCTTGGCAAACTTTAATAAACGTTTTTTTTACAGGAAACACGAAAAATTGGGAACTCGGATCCCGAAATTGTCGTTCCATCATTCACCTCAGCCCTACATATCGACCCCAAAGTTCGAGAAGTGCTTACCTTGCACAAACCCAGAACGGTGATAGAGATGATTGATGTTGTTAATAACTACATCGAATTAGAACGATCAAAGAAGGATAAGATGAAGAGATCTTCTGCGTCCAATCTTGTGAAACATTTACATCTCAACCCAAAAGTCAACCAATGCCGAAACACCTAAGCAACGTAGAAGGAACACCGACAACGCTAGAAGAAGAGATAGAAGGCCAAACAGACCAGTCCCTGTCCTTCCTCCAATGACAACGACTATCTCCGCTATTTTACCAACGATAAAGGGAAATGAGTTATATCGGGCAGCACAAACAATTCCTGACATCTCCAACAAACTTTTATGTCAGTATCACAACGTGCATAGTTATAAAACTGGCAACTACTACTCTCTCATTCAAAATTTTCATCACATTCTATTAGCTGGAAGACTTCATAATTATGTTGTCGACATTCAGAAGTTCCTCGAAGAAGAAACTAAGAACAAAGATGTCGAACAAGGGCAAGCTCGCCATACATGATCGAAATTGAAAAAGGAAAGAAAAGAAAACAAGACGATCGGATTACATCTTGTTGTAAAATGACTTTTTTAGATAAATTAGCAAAACTTTTCCCTAGCTAGTGCAAATCAAAACATCTGTACCATATTACCTTCAAGGACTATGACACCAGCCATATCAAGTACCCTCACAACGACCCTCAGGTCATTATGCTCAAAATAGGACAAGACTACCTACACCTGTTTCTCGTCGATACAGGAAGAGCTACAAATGTTTTGTTCAGAAGGGCAATTGAAGTTTTAAGACTGAAAGATTCAGTGAAAGCTTTGACAACCATAATTACAGGTTTCAACGGTTTAAGATAATCGACAGTAGAAGAAATCACATTGCCAGTTCAAGCAGGGTCTGAAACCACCTTCGTTAAATTCCTGGTCATAGATGCTGAGTCTAAATATCTAGGAATTTTAGGACAGAGTTGGCTACATTCGATCAAAGCGGTACCTTATACATATCATTTGGCATTAAGATTTCCAACAGATCACGGAGGCTACGAGATCAAAGGCAGCCAAGCAGTTGTACGTATGTGCGAGAATACCACCACCAACTCTTATACGACAAAACTTCTCAAGGCATAACAACTACAGCAGGGAACACATCCCACATTCGGGCAATATAACACTGAGGTAGTAGATTCCATTGAACTCGATGGGCCCGGGCGCAATACCTTCTTTGGCTCGACACTGCCATCCGATGAGAAAGAAACCATGATCAAACTTAAAAAAACGTCGATATTTTTGCATGGTCTTTCCAAGAGATGCCCGACATTAATTCTTTGATTGCATGCCACAAGCTCAACCTCCTTCCGGATAACAAAGCAGTTGTACATAAACATCAAAATCTAGCTCCTCACCTTCTTGAAGTCGTTAATGAGGAAATTGATAAAATCTTTCGTGTAGGGTTTATATTTTATCAGGGAAGCCAAATATCCATAATGGGTTTTTAACATAGTGGAAGTCCCGAAGAAAAATGGGAAAATTAGACTCTGTGTTAATTTTACAGAACCCAACAAGTTTACCCAGAAATATAACTTTCCTCTCTCACTTACCTTGCAACTCTTTTACTCTGTCGCAGGACACGAACTTCTTTCGATGATGGATACAACTTTTGGTTACAATCAAGTTCTACTCGCTGAAAAAGATCAAGAAAAAACAACTTTTATCACAGAAAGAAGTCTTTACTATTACACGGTAATGCCGTTCGGTTTTAAGAATGCAAGAGCCACTTACCAACGACTCGTCACCAAAATGTTCAAAGATCATTTAGGAAAATCTTGGAGGTATACATCACTGATATGATCTGTAAAAGCTTGAAGCATGAAGATCACTACAGCAATCTCCAAACCATATTCGATATCTTTCGTACCTGCCAGATGAAACTCAACCCTGAAAAATGTAAATTCGGTGTTGTATCCGGTAAATTTCTGGGGCATCTGGTTAGTAAAATGGGAATTGAAATCGACCCGACATAAATCAAAACACTAATGGCAATGCCATCTCCTCTAACAAAGAAAGATGTACAAAAATTTGCTAGTAAGATTGTTGTTCTTCATAGGTTCATTTTAAAATCATCTGATCGATGCAATCTTTTTTACCTCCTTCGTAGAAATTCAACTCCACTGTCTAAAAAATAAACCAAGGAAATCGTTTGGACTCTTGACTGTGAATTAGCTTTCCAAGATCTTAAACGATACTTGGGGTATTCTCCAATCATGAGTACTCCAGTTAATAGCGAAATACTGACAATGTACTTATCCACAACCGATAATTCCATTAGCTATGTCCTTATTCGAGAAGACGACAGTGTAGAAAAACCAATCTACTTCATCAGTAAGACTCTCATGCCTATTGAGAAAAGATATACAGTAATCAAAAAACAACTACTTGCCTTAGTCTACAGCTCTCAGAAACTTCAAACTTATTTCCAAGCTTATTCCATCAAAATCATTACTAAATATCTTCTTAGGCTTGTACTCCCTAAAAAAGAAAAATCTCGAAGAATTCAATAATGGCCGCATTCCTCAGGGAATATGACATCTCCTTCGAACCTCATATATCAATAAAAGGACAAGCAATAGCTTATTTCTTGGCAAATTTTCCAGTAAAAAACCCCGATTGGGAAGAACTCGAAGAAGTATTGGTTGATAACTCAATTACAGAATCAGACGCTTGGTCCCGAAGCACAGGATAGAGACTATTCACGGATAGATCTACTGGACTGTGAGGATAAGGAATCGGCATCGTTCCCATTACACCATCCAATTATCGTATCGAGAAAGCTATTAAACTCAAATTCTATGCCACCAACAATGAGACAGAATATGAAGCTATCCATTATGGACTGGATCTTGCTACAACACTTGTGGCAGAAGAAATAGTCGTCTATGTTGACTCCTTACTCGTTACCAATCATTACAACAAGACATTCAAGATATCTGGCAAAATGGTTGACTATACAGCCTTAGTCGAAGAAAAAATGTGCAAATTCAAATCAGTAACAATATCTTACCTCCCTTGAACCAAAAATTGCCACGCTGACACATTGGCATACGCTGCTACTATGCTCAAAGACAGTGAAAAAAAAACTTTGGATATCGATGTAATGTCCCAGAATTTCAGGGCATTTTTTTTGTTTATTATTAAGTATTGTTACTATTATTCATATATTGTTATTCTTTATGCATCAGTGTTATTTCTTTTGGTAGGTTTGTATTAGATTCCCTTCGGTAGTTCTGTTGGTTTCGGTTGTTTCGGGGTGGAAGTGTTTGTGCTTTGGTTTTGGGTACTCGTTATGGCTTGGTGGTTATGTGATATTATTGTGTGGTGGTGTGGCATGATCTCAGGGAATCCTAGGGTAGATTTGGGCTTCCTTGATGCTTCCCCTCCTATCTGGCTTGTCAGATTCCTCCCGTCCATATTTATTCTTTTCTGCCCATTTTCTTCCTTTCTGTCTATTTTCTTCATAAAAGATTCCTTCAGTTTTCCGTTAGGCTTCCGTATACACTTTAACACATCACACATTTGTATATTATTCCTCACGAGTCTTTTTTATCCATTCATCATCCATTTATTCCTTTCGGATAAGTTTCTAGCCGTTAGATTCTTTTTTCTGGGTTTT
Organism: Kingdonia uniflora; assembly: GCA_014058105.1. Taxonomy (NCBI): domain Eukaryota; kingdom Viridiplantae; phylum Streptophyta; class Magnoliopsida; order Ranunculales; family Circaeasteraceae; genus Kingdonia; species Kingdonia uniflora. Next base: position 20,432 of record JACGCM010000201.1, on the reverse strand, counting down.
AGGAGTTCCGGTGGCCATTAGACGGTGGAGGTGGTCGTTAGACCTCAGGAACCCCAAGAAAGTTTGGTAGTGATGTTTTATTAGTGTGTCTATAGTTTGGGGTGGTTCCGGTGAGTCGTTGGATTGGCCGGTAGATTTTTGGAGTTTTCCCGAGGAAAAGATTCCTTTTTGAGGGCTTAGGCGTTTTGGTGGCCGTGAGGCGGTGGAGGTGGCGTTTATACTTTGGAAAACCCTTTTTGGACTTGTTGTAGTGTTTGTGTGGTAGTGGGGGTGGTCTATGGTGTTTCCGGGGTGTCCGGGGTGCCTCCGGGGTTGTCTTTTTAGAGCAGGACCAGTTCTTTTCAAACAGGACTCTTCCTATTTGAATAGAGTCTTTTGTATTCAAACATAACACTTCTCTGTTCGAATACACTTGGTTCTGTTCGAACATGATCAATTCCTGTTCGAACAGAGGCACGATTTCAGCCTTTTTAGTTTCATTTCTTCTTCTCCTCTCATCTCCTTTCTCTCTCTTTCTCTCCCTTCTTTCCCATACCTTTTCCCCTCTTATCCTTACTCTCAATCCACTCTTCCCCATTACTGAAGGATTCTTCGCCTGCTTCGTCACAAGCTTCGCTCCTATCCTCAGTAAGTGATTCCCGATTCCTTTTCCATCCTTTTCGCTCGATTTTGGCGTAGGTCTGATTTCTAGGGTTTGGGTTTGATGTCATTTTCTTGAATTGATTGTTTACTTGTTGTTGTTATTAGTTGTGGTAGCTTGTTCGTTGTTCCGATTGCCTCGTCGTCGATCCTAGGTTCGGTTTTCCGAGTTGGATTTCCGCAAGACTTGGATTATCGTTAGGCGAGTTTTATCTTCCTGAATAACTATATTATTATCCCGATTTGTGAGTTATAGGAATGCCTAGTATATATATATTATGTCTGCGATTAGGTTAGTATATGGGTTAATGGCTTAGGATACTTTACTGGTTATCCGTTTAGCATACCTTAGGCGAGAGTATTTAAGGGTTTGATAAGTAAGTAAAACCCGCGACAATGTGAGTTTAGTCACTAGATAGAATCCGTAGGTTATGATTAACCAGAGGAGCTTATTCTTTATTATTGTCGATGTGACGATGACTCCTGAGATTCCTCATAGACCGATTTTATTGAGGGTGGTTATCACGGATCTTTTCTTCGTTGAGGTTGAGAATAAAGGCATTTCTCAGTGTGTTGCGACGCCTCAGCGTCACTATATATATATATATATATAATATTGAGTATGGTATTGTTGGTTAGTTATTAGGGTGCCCATCTTGTTTCAGGGCGCTAGTAACTTGGCTTGACGATTAGTAGAGACTTATGGACGGCTTGTGGTTTAGCCACCATTTCTCTGAGATAGTGTAGTTCAGAGACTATAGTTTTTACCTTATAGTATAGCACTTTGGTTAGTTTGGGTTGCTGGACTTGGTTCCAGGGTTGTCTTGGGGCGACATAGCTTCAGTAAGAAATGGTCTTCAATTCGAAGCTCGTCTTCTTGCCTGTTATTATTTTGATTAGTCTTAGGATTAGTCTAGGTGTACTCTGTGTTCTCGAGGCCTGGTCCTTAAGCACTGTCGTTGTGATTGGTGGTTGTGAAAATGTTGGATTCCATGTGGGAGTGTAGTATCTCCTGGACTGTTAGTTGCTGGTAGTGAGCAGACGGCTTGTCCGTGGTGGTTGGTTGTGGATGTTGAACTTCTGATAGTTTGCCTTAGGATTGTTTGCTTATCGTGTGTGACACTTATTGTCCCCATGATTCTTAGAGCTAATAGAGCTTACTCGTAAGCCTTCTTTCCCCGGGATGAGGCTGTTAGGGCTGTGTTCCCTTCTGTCATCTAGGAGGCAGCGAGACAGTGAGCTATTCTTGGGAGTTAGTGACACTTATTATCCTATATATATATATATATTGTTTATCGTTAGATATTATTATATCCTATTATCATTAATATTTATATACATCTCATTGGTTAGTATAATCGTTTAGCTATTCTTGGGAGTTAGTGATCTCGTTGTTTGCTCACTCTCGCGTCCCCCTTTCAGTGGCAGGTTGTTTCAGGTTTTAGTTACTACTGTGGTGATCTTTGGGGAGCTGAGCTGGAGGCTCATTCTCCAGTTATTACTGTCGGGCTTACTGCCTAGAGGTTTGTAGAATCTTCTATTTAGATATTTGTTATCTTAGTCTTCCGTTGTTACTGTTTTTCCTTCTTACTCTGTTGTGATACTATTGTGAATGACTGGGGCAGAATTTGTCTACGGCTCGGTTGTTTGTGGGGTGAATCCTTGGATTCCCCGACCTGCACATCCTCGAATCTCAGTAATTGGGCTAGCTACTGATTACTGAATTTTGGGGCGTGACAATCGAAGTTATCGAATATTCTAGCCTCGATATAAACTATACGATGCAAATCAAAGTAATTAAATACGAAGATAATGATGATTGGAGAAGACCTTTTTATGCATACCTCAATTCCAACATCTTCCCAAGTAGCAAAAAAGAGGCCCGATCACTCTTTGCCAAATGTCCAAGATTCACAGTCCAAGATAACATCCTCTATCACATTACTGGAGGAGGACCCCTTATTAAATGCATCTCTCAGAAACAAGCCCAAATAAAAATTAAAGAACTTCACAAAAGAATCTGCGAAACTCACATTTCAGGATGATCACTGGCCCAACGGGTATTCACTCAAGGTTTATAATGGCCAAAAATGCGACAAGACTGTGAAGACTTTGTTCGTAGATGCTACAAATGCCAAATTCACGCTCAAGACATCAAAAGCCTAGCACTCGATTTACATATAAGCAATGCTCTCTGGCCATTGAAAAGATGGGGGATCGATATCATTGGACCTTTCCACCCAGCGTTGGGTAATCGTAAATTTATTCTTATGGCCAATGACTAATTTACAAAATAGGTTGAAGCAGTCCCTCTGTGTCACACCGATGAAAATTAAGTCATCAAGTTCCTTTGGGGACACATAATCACCAGATTTGGCTGCCTACAAATGATACGATCCGACAACTGCAAGCAATTCATAAGCAGTAAAGTTCTCATTTTCTTCCACAAATACAAGATTCAACTCTCAACTTTGACAGCTTACTACCCACAAGGAAATGGATAAGCTGAAGCCATCAATAAGAGCATTAAATCAGGACTGCACAAATGCCTAGCTGAGAAAAGAAGAAGATGGGTAGATGAATTACTAAGTGTTCTCTGGGCATACCGAACAGCTACTCGAACGTCCATATGCTGTACTCCTTTTATTATGGCCTTCGGCACTGAAGCAGTCATACCCTCTGATCTCGATCTACCAAGTGGTCGACATAAACTCTTAAATGAAGACAATGAGCTAGATCTCCTCTGTAACCTCAACTGGATCGAAGAAACCTGAGACAAAGCCATTGCAAACTTGGGACGGTACCATGATACACTGAAAAAAGCTTACAACAAAAAGGTTCGAAACCGAAAGTTTGGTATTGGAGACCTTGTCTTTCGATGGATTCAAAATAGTACTCGACCTAAGAATTTTGGAAAATTATCAGAAAACTGGGAAGGGCCATACATTGTCAGTGACAAAACAGATAGTGGGACTTACTAACTGAAAATGTTTTACAGATGATAATTGTAACTGCTTTCATCGATTCAAATAAAACTATCTTTACTTTTCCTTACATCTTTACTATCTTTACTTAGTCTTGATCCATACTTGATAAGTATGCATCGACACTAACAATCATCTTTACCATCTTTACTTAGTCTCGATCCATTCTTGATAAGTATGCATTCACAATAACAATCATCTTTGCTATCTTTACTTAGTCTTGATCCATACTTGAAGAGTATGCGTCAAAACTAACATTCAAATCTTCGCAAATAATATCCAATTATAGGATATCTTTGTTTGCATTCATTACTTATCGAACAAAACATGTCATGTTTGGTTCGTTTCAAATCTAAACCCAGATACCCCACTGAGGATTCACATCTGGTAATCATTCCCGTTACTTGCCATTCCATGGCCATCGTTTACTCGTCACGCAAACTTGCATTAATTACTTATCTACTACTATCTACAGTCACATTTCACAATATCAATCTTATCAAATATAAATACTTAGCATAAATTTACGCAATCTATGCATTAATTATTTTCAAACAAATACTTCAAAACCATAAAACATAAGTATTCAAAGATACATAATTAAAAATTATTTCGGTCCCATCGACCATTTTTACATCTATCTTCAAAACAAAATACTGTTTACAAAAATAGATTTACACTGTAGGAGGAGACATTACTTCATCAACATTCCATAACCCCTGAGGAGCAAACACATCCAATATTTCCTCGGGATGCGACCCATCGGAATTCATCATCATAAAATCATCGACAACTTCTGTCCCACTAGGAGCTTCAGGAGTTTTCGGAACCTCATTTTCTGGATCTGAATCCTCGAAAACCAATCCCCCAGCACTGGCCAACCCCTTGTAATGATCTTTCCTCTGCTCCAGCACCTCGTACTGACCTACATAATTGGCCCTCACCTTCTTACAAGCTTCTAAATTATCTCGTATCAACTGAGCCCTTACCTCCTCCAAAATATTCCTATGTTCCACCTCCATCGACCTTCGAGCATCCTTGATCTGCTCCCGTGCATCCTTCTCGAAATTTATTCTCAGTAATGCCAACGCCTCATCTTTATCCTTTACCAATTCAACCCTTATCTCCTCGACCTTTTTCTCCAAAACTTTCCTTGCATCACGAAGGGTAACTTCCTTCGCCTTCCAGCATCCAACTTGTACCTATTATGTTGAGAATCGAGGTAGCTACTATCTCCTCTATGTCAAGAACGATACGCGGAAATTATCAACTCAAGTAATAAATCAACAAAGAACAATATAAAGGGCACAAAGATTTTTCTGGAAGAGGGAAGTGGAAAATCCTTGCGGATGAAAAACCACTCCCCACGAACAATTCACTATGATATCAAATAGGTTACAATGATCTCTCAAGCTTCTCAAGATTTTAATGGAGTCTCATCAAACCCGAGCCTCTCTAAGATTAAACTCACACAAGATAGGGTAACAAAATAACCTAAGTCCTTTTTATATACTAGGGAATTAAAATACAAGTAAAACGAATCTCGAGGCAAACCCAACGTCTTAGAATAACATCTAAAAGCAAACCTACGCCAAGCTCGTTCAAACGAATCCAAGCTCGTTCGAACGACTTTGACGAACACAGTCCAAAACTGCGAAAGCAGAGATCTCGTTCGAACGACTCATTCGAACGACTTCCTTCTTCGTTCGAACGACTTCGATAATATCCTGATTTCTTCAACAATCCTTAGTTCGAGTTTATACCCAACATATTCAACGTAGCTTTCAATTCCTTTTTTTCCTCGATCAATTTTTCTTTCTCCTTCGTCAAATCTTTCTCGATATTCTTGTATGCAACTAGCTGATTTGCCTGAATACCACCGCCAACAATGCGACCTTTAGCCTCAGTCAATAACTTCTTGATCTGCATTTCATTCATAATATGAATATTTGTGTAAGGTACCAGATTCTTTAAACGAATCAAAGCAGAAAAATTTCTCACCTTCGACATGTTTCGGTGGCCCTCGCTAAGAAAAGTTATTAAACTCTCTGCACCAACCAAACAGTCGTCCACTTCCGCCTCAAGCACATCCGTCCCAGCAACATATGCCTCCATCATCCTTTAGACCTCAAACTCAAATTCCTTGACATATTTCTTCTTCGACGACTCCGAATCCGCCCTCATCTTCGGAAGCGTACTTATCAAAACTCGTGGAGGTCGACCATCAGGCAAAGTAATTGGTGTCTTGACCTTCACCTCTTCCTCGATGTTTGACCTTCAAGAGTACCTCTTCGGAGGTAACAAAGGAGCAACAACTTGGCTAGCCGCCCTTTTCTTCTTACCCTTCCCCAATATTTCAGTAAATATCAAATCTCTCACCGTAGTTCTAGAATCTGTCCTATACACAGCTAACGAATCATTTTCCAAAGGAAAACTAGACTCTGAAGCCCTTTTGTTCTTCGCAGACATCTTTCCGTCGATTACTGGAACTTTTACCCCTTTAGCACTCGACCTCTTTGAACCTGCCTCTAGAAACAAAGTACCAACTTTCTCCTAGTCAACGACAAGGTAGTCGATCCAACCGCAGAAACCCTTTTTGATATTGTACAATTGTTCTTGTACTTCAAAATTCTTATCGATATCTTTCAAAGCTGCACAAAAACCAAAATAGTTACAAACAATTTTCATCAAATACACAAATCCAAAATATCAACATTTACGTTACCTAACTACAAACCTAAATGAAAAGTCTTTCTTTTCAAGGGCTCCCCTGGATCTTTCTTGTCGAACTTGTAGTTCCCAGACACGAGTAGACATTCATCACTATACCGCCCTCCTATTGACACCATGTCATAGAACAATGGTCTATTCAGAAACCTCGCCAAGTATCGATAGCCTAGCTTTTTCGGGTTCTGTTTGAGTGTGTAGTACACACATAAATCATCCACTGTGATTAACTCTTCTACCATTGACTTTAATCGACCATTTACTGCCCCGCATACGTGAAATAGGTTATACACATTTGGGTTGAACTAACCAGGTGTCACGTCAAAAAATTTAAGAACTTCTTTTGATCAGCTTGAAGAGGGAGCTTCAACCTCTTCTTAATTTGTTCTCGATGAACGAGAATCCTGCCCAAGGGTATTTCCTGGCCGATCATATTATATTGATGTTCCTCTAACCTAATATCTTGCGAAATACCATACTTTTTCTTGAAACTCAGTATTTCTTTTATTTATGAACCCTTTCCGTAACAAGCCTCCTCACCCTCTTCAACATCTTCCTCCCCACCCCCACTACCTTCTCGATCACTAGCTTGTGGCTCGTGATCCACATCTGTCTCATTACGTTCCTCGTCAGAAACTTTGACAATCCTAGGTGCCACCCTAAACTGGTCGACACTAGTTATGTCTGCACTGCTCGACCCCACCCTATATCTGCCACCCAACTATTGAACACAGGTGGTTACATTAATCATCAAGGGCTCTACATCTTGAAGGTTCCCGAATATATCTTTATCATCAATATGGATAGGTTCAACCATTTTTATGAACCAGAAAATCGAATTCTATTTTTTTTACAACAATCAGTATCTATCATATCTGATACATTATATATGTTCATATTCATATAGTTGTCGAGTTTACTCTCTAACACATCATTATCTCATTATTATCATTACTATCTGATGGATATCATTACTACCTGAATACACTTACTACATTCAGTTCTCGATACAATATTTTATTACTATTTTTTCTAAGTCTTAACATCGATTACTGTACTAATATTTATTTTTGTCAAAGTTCAGGAACCTTAAAGTTCTCGACTAAAACTTTACCTGTTTCCCGCCAAAACCAATCGAATTCAAAAGATATGGGAATCCACCTTCTCGGGCGTAAAAATCGGCCAAATAACACCTACTTCAGAACTCTATTTCCAGTAATCTCACAGATATCCCAATATCACCCTATAGTCGCACTGTACTCACAGCGACCCTCACCAATCATTCTCTCCCCTCATCACCTGTATTTCTCACAAACTCTCTCTCTCTTTCTCTCAAATACCCTTATAACCCTTTACGATTGTATTTCCACAAAAACAAAAACCTTCAACCATCACTATAACGAATTCTATCAACAAAACCCTACCATAGTAAAATCTCCAATTACTTCCAATCTATTCCTAATACAAATTCCTTCTAACACTATACTTATCATATCTACATCTATACAAGTTTCAAAGAATCATTCATAAATCACACATAACAACAAAAATTACTAACCTTGAATTCGCGTTGCCTCGGTATCCCTCTGCTTTGCCCACTTTGTTCTCTCAATTAAAGTACTAATCTCCTCTTTCTCAATTATTGACAACGATTTTAGTGACGAGCACAAGGAATTCGTACTATAAATAATTATTACAGAGTTTTTGAAATATGAACAGTTGCCTACCACAGGGCTATTTATAGACCCCACACGACTGTTCATTATACCACATCACGACCGTTCGAGTACTCAAGCATAACGCCTTACACGTCTTTTCTCAAAATCTTTGACTCTTCACCTTTTAAATGCCAACAAACTCATGCACTGTTGCTCCAAACCAAACATATCTCTTTGAACAACCTTTAATATATCCATACTCGACAAAACACTGCCTATTGTATGACAAAGATGTTGCACATCAATTTCTTTATACTTCAAAATGTTACCTACATGAGTACACCTAGCCATTTTTAATTCTTTCATTACCTTGACACATGTTACCTTATTTACAATTCCCCTATATTCGTGGGAAGATCTTCAACATTCAATTCAAATTTCTAATTTTATTCGACATTATAATTACTCACATGCAACATTGTATTAGTAAATTTTCATTCAGTCACACAAGTTAATAAATTATTCGGCAACATTACTCATTATAAACATCGACAACCACTTCTGACATACAAATTTATTCTTTTTCACCATACAAAATTACTCGATCATTACATTGCCTACTTCAAAAGCAAATTGTCCTCAAATATTCCTAACCATAGCATTCTCCTCCTCCCTAACCAACAATATAGCACGAGTGTACATGCTACTAACACGTTCCGGAGGACTCAACAATTTAAGTCGGCAATGAAACTAAAACTCTTCTTCCGCATCCTTCGCCTCTACCTCTCTCATTCTTTTATAACTCGGTTCAACAGGAGATTCCATTTAAAAATTAACGCACCGGTTTTTGAAGTAATGCCTATACATTTCCCAATACTTAGCTTGAACACGACTGAACTGTTCTTTACGTGTTTGCGCTCTGGTCTTCATCATTTTCTCAAACACAAAATCCTAATTTTTATAAGTAAGGGGTACTTATAGTACAACAAAGTCCAAGTCAACCTATTCCAACATTTATTTTTTATTGGAACTTTATACTTTTAATAGTCAAATCAATCACCCTCGAAATCCGTTCCTGGCCCCACACAGTAAACTATACTTCGAGAAATATTAAACTCAACACTCATACACATTCAACACATTTCACTTCGACATCAAAATAATTCGATCATTTATTTATTTTAAACTTTAAGATCGAAAAACTAACACAACAAAATAACGAAGAATAAAGTTTATTCATAACACCATCTGTTATATTTTATATTCGGTAATTGATTCCTTCGATTACATTATATCCAGCTACATTTCCATCTATTATTCGACTTGAGGCTTAATTGCTATGCGCCTCTTTTCACCAGAATCTGATATTGCCTCCGGCAAAAAGAGTAACAATATCCTAAGAAACTCAATGAATCTCAGGTAAGGGAACTTCTAGATAGAGTTGCCTCTGCAGAAGAACACCAACAGAAAATTGCAAGAAGATTCTTTAGATCGACAAGATCCCAGGACGCCTAGCCAGCCTTAACATCATCATCTTCAAAATGAGCAGTAGTCCCTTATCCCAAAGTCTGATGAACTTTAATACCTTCTGCAACAGCAACTGACACAAGCTCCAATGGATACCTTGCGTGAACACGCTCCTTAAATCCACCTCCCTCAACTCCCCCCACTATGATGGCAACTAAAATAGGATTAAACAACAAAGACTTACAAAAATACTTTACCTCTGTATGGCCGTCATGATAACCATCTACATCCACATGCCACTCGCTACGTCACACTTGGGGTGACATATTTCCCAATCACCACCAAATAACCATTCTTTACACTATCTATTTATAACTTCCAATTCTAATTCCAGTTGCCAAGTCCAATATTGTGTATTAAATGCTCCTCGGGAAACACATGACCAGATTCACTTGACTTTGACAATGCAAATGAGAACATAAAGACTTGTGAGAACATTTGGCAAACCTCTTCAGCTTTCAATTTCTTCACGACACAACCACAAGTACTTATGTCAAGAATGGGGCGATTATAGTAGCATATTTCCTAGATTTGACAAAGATAAGCCATCATAACATAGTTGAAGACAGTCCAGCATTCGAGAAGACTCTATGTCTACAACAAGAAGTCTTCAACCAGAAGTCTTCAACCTACTAAATATAGCCATTGTGCCTGGTTGAAAGAGCTATTAGAGATCCATGAAGTTTACCCACTACCCCCGAAATTGGAAATTGTTTATCTTTTTGTAAACTGCATGTATCTACTAAAAATACAGACAGAGAATAGATGATTTAGATTTGCAACTTTACCTTTAATTTCTTCCTTACTTTACTGTTATAACATAAATTGTAATAACTAGCAACCTATTGGATTTTACATCAAAACCCTCCTCGAGGTCGTGGTTTTTCTCAGCCTTTACTGAGTTTCCTCGTAAAATCTTATTCGTTTAGATTTGTTATTGCCTCGTCCTTACTAAAAGTATTGGCAAAGATTATCCTGCTGGAAAATATACCATTATACAAGACATCCCCACAAAGCCTTTGAGTCTTGAGGTGTCCAACCTTTGAATCTGAGAAGAGCTGGGGAAATACAACCCCAAGTATGAGTGGGTTGATTGCTTCTTCGCAAATAAGTGAAAGGATTGGGCACTGAAGAAGGCTGAATGGGGGCGAAGGGTACGAGATGAGACTCCAGTATGTACGAAGGGATACTTGGAGTGGTTTGGCACTGTCTCATGGATGACAATCTGTCCCATTACCATTAACTTGGCTGCAGATGATGATATTGGGATGTTTGGAATTTATTAAAGGAAGGAAACATGTGCCAATGAGGATGGTGACACCCTCGTGGACTACTATGAAGCTGGTGGTAAACAATATCATGCATCGGTTAGTAAATCTTCCCTTATATTTTGTTCACTCCCTTCATTTTTGCTTCAAATATTTATTGTCTAATATTATGTTCACAAAAATATAGCTTAATGAGCATGTCACTCTGTCCCCAAATGCCCATGATACCATGCCAACACGGGCTAAATCTTACGGGCTGGATCAGCAAATTAAAACATTAAATGATGAACTTTTAGAGCTTAAGGAAGATAAAGATAAAGAGTCTGAAGTTAATATTAATATTTATCCACAGTTATAATTATATGTAATTGTCGAGTTCGACAATTATCTTGATATATGTGAAGTTAAAAATATATTATATTGTCGAGTTCGACAATTATGGTAGTTGTTTGTGAATTCATTTATATGTAATATTGTAGAGATCAACAATAATATAGTAAGACGCATTAGAAAATTGTCCAATCCCTAGTGGGTCGATAATTTTGAAGTTCACATGTACAATTTTAATTGGGTTATAAAATAATTGTTTCATCTCATCTTAACCTCAGACATGTGAATGTAATTTGCTGAGAGAAAACATTGATCAAATGAAGGACATGCAACTGAAGCGTGTACTTGACGAGCAGTGTGCACTAGCACATCTACCGGGACAGTTAGATGCGAAGGTAAAGCTTAGGCATATATCATTATCCCCTCCATTGATTGTTTTATTCCAAACCATGATGTTTGTAATCCATAATATTTTTATTTGTAGAAATTGGAGTTCAAGAATTTACAAGAAAAAATGTAAGTTTGGAGGCAGAGCTAAGACAAAAAACTGGCCTTGAAGAATGTAATAAGAGCGTAGCCATTGAGTTGAATAAGATGGTAATGTGGTGATTAGCATAATTACTTATTGGAGTCCATTAATCATTCTTGCATGGGGTGTAATTATTTTGCAAATGTGTACAGTCTAAAAAGAATGAGTCAATAAAAGCGGTCAATTACCTTTTGATAGAGCAAATAGACTTGCAACTTCCACCAACTACACCTGTGAATTTACCCACACTTGTATGGGATCCATTAGTTTGTGGTTGCATTATTTCTAACTCTGGTAACATTTTTCTTGTGCTGCATATTTTTAACAGCTAGCTATCCTCCAATCACATCATCTTATGACAAACATAAACTTAGCAAAGAAGTATGATAACTTGTTGTCTACGCATGAAGAACTTAAGAAGAAGTTGATTGTGAAAGAAGATTTTCTAAGTCATTCAAAATAAATTATGTTAGTTTAAGTTAGCGAATTGGAGTTTGTGTTTAATTATCCAAAAGTGAATGGAATATATTATGGCTAGGTTTGATAGTATTGACTTTATTCTTTATTAAGTTTTTTTGTGAAGCCTTAGTATTTTTTATGTATAATGTTAGGGATTATCAATCTTCCATTCACTTGTGTTCCCTGGTTCATATCTGTTTGGTTATGGTATGCAGTGATTGTAAATATTGTCAAAATCGCAAATAACTGAAACAATTGTCGAAATCGATAATTTGTCTTGGTTAGACAACATAATATTGTTGAAATCGAGCAATATTGACTGTCAAATCACAAATACATGACTGGATGCTCATCTCCTTTATGTCTTTTGGAATAGAACTGAACTGGACATCTAAGTACAAGAAGAAGCTGCGAGATTTACGGAGAAACTAATGATCTCGTAACCCTCCTCTCCATATTCATTTCATGGAAGTTATTTTCGTTGTTAACCTAATGTGAGAGGTTTTAATCCCAACGTAAGAGTTGGTTAATGCTGAAGAGATGAAAAGTCTTTGGAGCCAATACACACTAAGGGTTATCTAGAAGTTTGGTTAATGCTGAAGAGATGAAGAAGTCTTTGGGTAAAACAGAATGAGTATGACCTATTCCTAACTCTTGTACCTATCCACCCCCATGTCATGTCATTATTGATAAGCTTTTGTGAAACATTATATATATAACATTGCCTCTTTGACTTGCCAAGTAAAATTGGAGTTATATTATATATCTAATATTGTCGATTTTTGACAATATTGTACTGAGCTTACTTAGACCATCATTGTGGATCCCCCTCATGGTATACAAACCGTCTCTTTATAAGCTTTGTGAAACACCTATAATGTTTACTCCTAATATCTAGTTGTTGTTGTTGCAGGAGGTTTGGCGTCAATTATTTAAAGAAGGCACTTTCTCGTATGAGGATGTGAGACATTGGGGACCCACATTTAAACTTTTTGACCAGAAGAAAGATTCTTCACAATAGCACAACAAAACCCAAGGGAGATTATCAAGAGACACATGGTTTCCACAGGGATTACCCCTTAAAAATGTTGTCATTGCTAGAGGGAGAATATGGCTAGAAGAAGAGTTACAAGAACTACTTCATTACCAACCGTGGACGAGTATCTTCTATATGGCTGTTGCGCTGTGAAATCAGTGATAACAATTCTAGTTTTAGGGTTCCGACCACAATTAGTACCAGAGCCAACATAGATTCCCAATGTAAAAAATTCTTGAAAGTCCTTTCTCTACAAGGACCCTTATTATGGAAGGTATTTTCAGCCAAACATTTGATACAATTTACTCCAGTCTTGGTGTAAGACGTCATGAAGTTTATTACAGACGTGTTATTTGATCATCAACCTATGAATATAGCATATGGCGCATTTACAATTCCCACTTACTATGAGAAGGTTATGGTCTTCATTAGCCACCTGAAGCATATGTATTCTTACCCTTTTTTTGGGCACGTAAAAAACACTACGTCAAATAAGAGAAGGTTCCAGAACCTTCTTATAGATACAAGTAAGTACTGTAGTTTTTGTTTGGGGGCGGATAATCTTACGTTACGTTTGTTTTGTAAGGTTTGATACAACAATACCTCAAGTTTCTACTCTTTTACGATCATGTCAAATCTGGAAATTCCTACCGGCTTTTGTGAAAAAAAAACTTACTAGTATTTTGATGTGAGGTAAGGACCTTTAGCATTACTTAGAGAGCCCAATGTAAAGGGGTATAGAGTGAATGCACTGATCGTTATGGTTTTCTTGACACCATAGGGTTGTTGACCAAATGTTTGTATATCCCAGTTCTGTTACCTCATTGTATTGGTAGTATACATGGTTATCCAATTTTTGTATTCACAACGATGCAGCTTACTGCTTGTAAATTATACGTATTTAATTTTTTGTAAGTGACCCTTGTTGAGTTCTTTTTTGTATATACACACATTTCTGTTTGCCACCGGCTATATATGAATCTCATTTTGACTGTTCAAAGTATGTACATATTGGCTGTGAGAAATTTTAGCAATGCACTAGCAGTTAAGAATAAAATATTGTCGATTTCAACAATATTCGTAGTGTACATGGTTACTTACAATATCTAATATTTGTCAGTTTGAAAATTTTTAGGGTAATTGGAGTTTATCAATGTTCTAATATGCCGAACCGGCAATATAAAAATTATACGTCATCTATACATAAACCGACAATTTAATGTTGTATTTTCGATAATCTACAAATTCATAGAGGGTTGCATAAAGATACAATCCCTAATTCTTATGGCATTGATTTTGCCAAAATTCCAAATACAAACCCAAACTTAATGTTGAATGACCACAACAATCCTCGCCAATATAATAATTAATCAATACAGATTTATTGGACATCAATTACAGATCGTGCCATGGCCAACTCTATTTTTCCTAGATGTCTTTGGTTTTCGGGTTTTCTTTGCAACGCTAAATAAAATCCCCAGACTGTTTGCTACATGAGAATTTTTCTTGATTGTAAATACGGGTAATACATAGAAACACATTATAGAGAAATCAAAGAGAATATGACTTTTATGCATATATAAATTGTACTTACTTGATTCCACTATCTTCATTTTATAAGGGGCATGTCGTTTTGTCATGGTTGCCAAGTAATTCACAACTTTTGGCATGTCGCTGCTCTTCTCAACAGTATCTTCCATCCTCCTCTCCCTTCATCTTGCCCTTTTTTTTATCAGTCTTCGCTCGGTCCTTTTGTTTGAACACCGAGAGGTTTAATGATTAGTTCCAGACATTATAGAATCTCTAAGAAGTAAGATGTTTGGTTGCGATTCATCTGCCTGGGTTAAAGATTCATCATAGTTACAAGGCAGGACTCAATCTCGTCTAGTTCAAAACTGTGATTTAAAACTTTATTTCATCTTCGATGCCCTTTCAAATAATTTTGATGCATGAAGGGATAGGTGGCTATGGCGTAAGGAGGTCTAATTTTTTCTCTCCTCAACCAGGGACTTCATCATACTACCTGAAAACTTGTTTGCACTAATCATCCCCCTTGTTATATGAAAGCCTCAGGTATTTTGAAATATCGTATTTCGAGAAAACTTTCAGAAGGGACAACATGGGAGTACCAACATACTCAAACCAACTTGTGCATCCATCTAATTATCATGTTGTTTGTCTAAGTCTAGATTTAACTCAAGACTCCGGTATGACACTATGATGGATGTACCATAACTTGTCGAAGGTTGTTCTTCTATTTTTTTTCTATTGCAATGACGAGGAGTAACCTGGTCAAACTTAGTTTTTTAATTGAAAGTTGTGGTGAGAATAGTTTCTTGTAAATACGTGTGGCATCTTTCCGTGGAGGAGCTTGAGGAAAGCCAACTTGAATGATATATGTATTATGATAGCAAAGTCTTCTCCACTTCTTGGGTCGTATACCTCTAAAAGGGCAGTTCTCATACATTGGTCACAAAACTATACAACCAGTTGTTTACTGGCAACCCACCTATAAAGAAGCTGTTTGTGACCACTCGTTCTGTACTTGCTCATGTCCTGCAAAAAAGGTTGAACGATATCTCATAATGGGTGCTCCATTTATTTCCTATTATTGAAGATGCCTTGCATCCAAATGTTATGATCCATTTCTGTTCTTCATTAGGTCCATCTACCTGGTTTCAAACTCTACAGCCTCATTGTATTGTACATTATCGATCGATATCTTCTTTTGCAATGTAGATGGTTTCCTCGATTAAGGCAGACCGATCTTCCAGGAATTTGTTTAGATTTGCCACAGATAAAAATGATGTCTGGTGTTGGGGAGGACCTCAAAATAACCAGGGACTTAGATAAGTATTAGAGACACTACCAAATAACTATATATTTGGTCTATCAAGATCTGATGTCGACACAAACTGATCGATAACACGGGTCGTACTCGACAATAATTGGAGTTATATATACAGAAGTTCTGAAATAAAATAGTGTCGATCTCGAACATTTAGTGATAAGGTACATAACCATTGCATATATACATTATCGATTTCGACAATTACCAAGTACATTGGAGTTATATATATAGATATATACGAATATTGTCGACTATTGGTAATCGATAATTGTGATCATACCTAGTCTGTCTGAATTTAACTCCTTACTATGGGACAATGGCGGCCAGAGCCTGCATCCTTGGTCGGATGCAATTACAATAAAGTGTTGGTGTTCTTGCCTTCACCAGTATGGAACACCCATATAAAATTTTATTTTCTTGCTCATTCCTTAGTATGAGCACATCCGTTATTAAATTGTTTTTTGGTTGTTGTCCCTGAAATGGAGTCAAATGGGCATCTTGTAGTATTGGTTTGGTTACGTAGTATCGTAATGTCGACATCTCCAAACCGCTATATGCAGCACCTTGAACTCCATCAATCAAAAAAATAGTGCTCGTCATTCTCCTCATCTAAGTATATGTTAAAATAAACATCGGTCTTCAGTTTGTTTCTTCCTAAAACCACCCACGCGGCTTGTACATCTCATCTGCTAGTCGTTTCCTTATTATTTGACTCTGGCGTTTGTAGTTGTAACAATCCTAGATTATGGAAGTTCGAATCTAGCAATATGGTCGGGAACGTTGTTCACAGGAATTGTGTTGAGCTCAATGTTGTTGTCAAGTTTTTTGCTACTTTTGGAAGAATCTTGTTAACCTCATGACGATTGATTTCGTGGAGTACGTATTTTCATGGTTATGGATTCCCGTGAACCTTGTGACAACATATTTACCTATTTTTGGTACTCTAATCTAATGTTCATTTTTGTTTTTCACCCAACTCTAGCAAATGATCTTCGTGTGTCATATGTCGCTAGTATCTGACTATCTCCCATGGTTTGTTCTTTGGAAACAATTAGCTATACAACAAGAAGTGGGCTCGTCATATCATCGATCTCGAATCTTATTAGTACGAGATTGCATCATGGAAAAGAGCCTGTCTCTCTCCATACGTGTTCGTACACCTAAGCACGTGTGTCCTCATAGTATCATAATGTTGACCCTCCTATGGGTATTCCCGGTTACCATATAGGGTCTATAATACCTTATTTTTAGACCTTTCGTGGTACTCGTCAAAATAACTTTACTCTAATATTCCTCTACGGATTCTTCCATTGTCATTCTCATTTACAAGTTGACACCATAAAAGAAACGATTATTGATTACAAATAATTTACCAAATAGAACACTAAACACAAGTAATGTCGCCACACATGTTACGTGTTCTTTGATAGTTAAAACCACTACAAGCCCTCTTGTATACATCACATGCTACAAATGAGGGAATCAAAATGTAACATCATCCACCCACAAAACTCGTTGACAACACAAACTTCTAACCATACTCCTATCCAAAAATCTAGTTACAGTGACATTCTCCCAGCTATATTGACCCCTGTTGCCACCCTTCGAAGAAATCCGCTAGAAGAAATCGTAATCAGGCCTCGTATGTACTGAATTCAAATATGTCGAAGTCCTGCTCTGCCCATGACCTCAGTTTTCTAGTCTTACCAAATTTTATTCCCACTCAAGTTTTGTTTGCCTCACATTTTTTTGCTTCCACTTCTTGTAAAACAGTATGGATGTTTCTTCATTGCGTTGGCAAAGAACTGGGATGTTGGGACATTATCATAATTCGCTTGAACTCCTCCATTGGAAAAAACACACACCAACAATATTATGGAACCCACTGCAAAAACTAAACCCATCGTCATCTTCTGAAATAACAGATAAAACCCTATGAAATTGTCATGCCTTAACAAACATTTTACAACCGATGGTCGTAACATAACAACAACTGAAACAATATATATAATTTTTGTTGAGTTCGACAATATACCTCCTTTATTCAGACGTTGCATGCAAACTATATCGAGTTCGACCAATGTCTGTTAGTGTGTGAAACTTCCATATTTATATTGTCGTCACCGACAATTACTATAGTCAGTGAGTAATCACACATCTAATATTGTTGATTTCGACAATTCTATAGTGCTGATGAGACTTTACGCTTACAATGATTGTCGAATGAGCGCTACACGACAATTCATACCACGGCATGCCCTGGGAACCAAATGTGTATTACAAACGACGGATTAATAGAAAATACCTTATCAATTATATATTCACAACCTTCATACAAGGTGAAGGGAGTCCTATACTACTGGGGATCCCATACTACTTCGTTGTCTACATTGAGAGCAGATAAAGTTTCCAAATAACCCTTAGAACGAAGATGAGTTTTCCTCCACGTTTCTTTAAATCACTGTGAAGCTGATGCATTTTTGGAGAGAAGAATCACTTCAATGCAGTAATTATCAAAAAGAGAGAGAGAATGGTAATAAACGCAGAAGAGTTGATATAAAAGATGGAGAGAGTGTGAGTCTTAGTTGTATGGAAGACCCAATGTTTGTAGAGTTTGAAAATTAGGGGAGGAGAAAAGAAAAATAACGATGTGACTTAAGAGAGAGAAGTGGGGCAGGATAAACTATTGGGCTTCCACCTCATTTCCTATATAGCAAATCACCAATTTTTGAGAACTCACGTCACTCTACTCAAATCTAATAGATGAGTGGTTTTATTAAGTGAGACTTGATTTTTGTGTTTGGAGTGTCTCTAAATCCTTCCAGAAGAAGAAAGTTAACAACTCCTAAAAAATCTCTGGGAAAAGCTACACTCTAGTAATATAATTTTTAAATTGTCCTACACTTTGAGCAGTTGTGATGAATACTATGAGTGAAAACTGTGGTTAGGATATCACCACATAATGAAGTATACAAGTACTTTCTAATATTATAAATACACAACCCAGGCCCTGATGAGTTTCACACTGCCGATGTTCTGTAAGAAAATGTTGTAGTATTGAGGGCAAAGGACCTTTATTAGGCTGACAAACTTCTTTACCCACACATAAAACTGTTATATTGTATGACGTAACTGCTATACATTCAGAATACCGAAACTTTAACTATTCGTTTCATTTGGAGAGTGTATATCATTTCCTCGTTTGCAACATCGTTTATAAACTATTACACAGCTTTAACATGTAGTTTAAAGTGGTTATTCACCCGATGATTAGCCCAAACCAGCTAGCCTTCTCCAAGGAGGCATTATAGGATACCTCATGGTAAGCATGAATGTGTAAGGAATACCATAGGACTGGTGGCTAACAGTAACATAGGATTATGGTGGATTGGTCTGCTGAGCCTCTCCCTAAGTACATCACTACACTACGTTGGTTGAAAATGAAGCCCAATCCAAGGTAGTGAACTCTATTTCTTCCAATATCCACCTGACTTGGATCTAAATAGCGCATAACACTTGGGCGCCCTGTTTTTAAAATGCGAGCGCCTAAAACTGGGTGCTCAAATTAGTTATAATAAAAAAAAATTTAGGCGCCTAAGTCTTGGTGGCCTGATGGCTGAAGCTTCAAGACGAATCTGTTAGTCCTCTCTGGCAAAATTTTTTCACAAAACACTTTTTTTTCCTCTCTCTATATAGATCTAGCACATTTATTTGAAATTTCCTTGGGTGTATTGTAGTACATGTAGCATTCCAACCATTTGTTTACTTTGTTAATTTAGGTATTCCTTGCATTTTGTGATTCTTTCTTGTGTATTTTAGGTTATTATAAATTTAAAAGCATATGTGATTTCTTGTAGAAATTAAGGGTATTGCTTGAACCCACCTTTGGATTTCATACTTTAATATCATCATTTTAACTTCTCTTGCATCCTAAGTTTTCCCTCCAATGTGGGTGAAAATTAGGGTATGTGGGTGAAAATTGACGTTGAAAATGACGAACACACCTGGTTGCTGGTCTAAAAATTTGACATTATGTTTGTAAGCATAAGAATTTGACCCCCTCTGAATTGAGGTTTCATATTTCATATTGCCCTGAGTATACTTTATTGTCTTATATAATTAGTATTTTGTTATTATGCAAGCATTTGACGATGTCGTTAGAGGAGGAAAAATATGACGGAACCGGTGATGAAGAGGGATCCGAACCAATTAAGCGAGGCATGTTTTTCTCAGTGCGCTTTTTATCCGGGCAAAGAAAAAACAATTTGACGAAGTCGTCAATGTCCTTTATTGAACCTCCTCCACCCTCTTCCGCAAATTATAGCGCGTGACTTTCGGCAACTTACACAACCGGATGGGAAGAGTCATTTGTCCCATCAGTTTGCTACTACATCGGTAATTGAAATAAGACATATGAGTAAATT